>LQNS02278169.1:1845000-1891206 GCA_001587735.2 Parhyale hawaiensis | reverse complement strand
TGTCTGTCTATCCAAGCCAAATTAAGTCGTATAAGCTAACGTGACCGGTGGGAATTCACCGATTAGTTAATACTCCCACTTTATAAGATGTAGCAATCTAAGCAATACGCTACTATAACGCACCTAACCTAACACAGCTCCTCTAACCTAACCTACCACATAGATAACGCCAGTCACTTGATCCTGACGAATTCAGTCTAACGAAAAATGGGAACGTTACTTCCTACCCTTCTGATCACGCTGCTGTGGGTGCAGCTGGAACCCCTTAGAAATTCCACAGAACAGAAGCAATGTTCTTTAGTGATATCTCAGTACCGTATCATCCGAATTTTCCCCTATCTAATACTGAATGAATCTGTGGAAATTCTACAAACAAAAGAATTGTTCTTTAATTATGATACCCTCGTACCAGTATCACGCATACCAAGGTTGAAAATGTCCCAAGCCTGGACGTGAAGCGTCTACCCTAGACCTGCGAGCCGCACAGAAGGTGAAATATGAACTTGACTATTTCTTCCTTTGATCCCTTCCCTGGTGGTATCCAAGAGTACCTCGGGACACTCTAATTTCCTTCTATCTGTTAGTGAAGAGCGTGACACACACGGTTAGGGAATGTTTTCACTCATCTTATTTAATTTGAGGTAGCGCTTCTAACTTAATCTACACCGTCTGAACTAACATCCGCCTCTTAACCCTGTCCATCGTTACGCAGTCCGTCTCTAACGTGAAGCGTGGGTGACCAGTGAGAATTCAACGATTTGTTAATGCTCTCACTTTATAAAATGCATCACTCATTTGTTCTCTCAGCAGAGAATTCGCCCTTGTGTCTTAAAAAACAATAGAAACACGACGGTGCTTCTTGCAATGTTCTCCTTCTATTTGCACACATTTTTTTTAGAGCTCCGTTTCCCACAGTTTAAAGATAATTTAGCCGGCCATAAGGTTACACGTATCCGATTTTTTCTCACTATTTCGGAACCCGTGAATGCTGCTGATCAACACCCCATCATTTTCCTGCTTTGTTTAATCACTTTAATGCAATACAAAGCAGTATACAATAAACGAAAATAAATCGGATCAATTGTTTCATTCACTGGAGAGTATTCTTTAGTTCTGAAGATGTCATTGCATTTCCTCAGACATCGCACTGTACTGGCTGATGCTCTCCCAGCAGCACATTCTCTTCGAAAAATAAATTTAGAGCAGAGATGCGCAACACTACCCGTTTTCTTTACCCGGGGCGTATCTTGGCTACGCCTCAGACCCTATGAGGAATGCCATCCACTACCAGCAAGGCGAGTAAAATTTTTGTAAAGAAAAACGAAAACGTAGATATGATACGGGTGAAATGAAGTCAAGTCTCTAATTTACACCTATCTATTTGTGAAGAGCGTGACACACTGACACACGTAGATACAAGCGTATTAATATTACTAGTGGCCCGTGCCGTCATTATAAATGACGGCAAAAAATTAACACTTCACCAAAACCCCCACCGTCTTTTGGGCTTCCTCATTTCTCCCCTACCTAATACTGAAGAAAAAGATTGTGAGGTACCCAACTTTTTTTTTCGCCTTTTGAAATCTGAATTTTCTCCTATCTTATTAGTTCTATTTTTCCCCTATCTAATACTGAAGAAAAAGATTGCAAGGTACCCAACTTTTCTTTTCGCCTAAGAAAAAGATTGCAAGGTACTCAACTTTTTTTCGCCTTTTGAAATCTGAATTTTCTCCTATCTTCTTCCCATAGAGCGTGACAGGAAAGATAAATATAGTTATAAATAAATAAATAAAAACACGACGTGAATTATTATATAGTACTGATGATCGTTAGTATTGTTACAGCTTTATTGGGCCCCATATCGTGAAAGTTTCGTTGTCCAGAAAACAATACGAATGAGCGTTGGACTTGTAAGCTGATTATTAATTGGTTTGCCGTTCTTGATGGCTATGGGATAAAAGTTAAGAAACGTAGTAATTTTGCCTAACCTACGTTGTAAAACTATAGCTACAAGAGTAATTTTGGTTTGAATAACGGTTGAGATGTGTGTCAGAGTATCTGTGTTGCATCTTTCTTGATTTTTGCTGCTATTATTACCAATTAAACTTTTTGCTGCTGCTGCTTCTGTCTGCTCGTTTTGCGGGTCCCATGGACTAATATCTCACGTGTACTGTGTTGTCGTTTTGGTTCGACATGCAACGTGCGCCTTTGTTATCCCTCGTTACTTCCTTCAGCTTGGAGCAACTACCTGCAAAGTTAATTTCCCAATATTCATTCAGAAACCCTATAATTATTACAGCTCAGAATGCAAGTGCATTAGCAGAAATTCGTACTTTGTTGTCCAAAAAGTTCATCCTCCAGCAGACCATCAAAGGATACAGGCAATGCAGCTAGCCTAAAGAATAGTACAAATATTGGGCTTTATTTTCACGGGCTGTTCTGAATTTGACACTGCAATTACTAACCCGAGGGAGCCAGGTAATTACAGGGCACTCTTTTAGTGTGTATTTTAATAATGGCAGGAATTAGAGGGGAGTTTCAATGGGAAGGTGTCAGTCTGCAATGGTTAGATTTCAAATGCAGTGCTGGCCTGAGGTTATGCGTTGGTTCTGAATCATCTCACTCAATAGAGGAACGTATATACGTGTCGAAATATTTCCCGGCCCCTCAATGGGTCGTAAATTAGTGTGACGAGCTGTGTGCGAGGTTGTCAATCTGAGTTAATTATTGGTCTCGGTTTCTCGATCTAGATTGTCGGTATTTGGCGTATAAGTATAATTATAATTTCGTTCTATAATCATATACTACGTCGGCATCAAAAATACCAACAGTAGCTCCATACTTAACAGAAGCATATAAGAAGTTGTTACTACTTTGTTTCAGTTGCATTGTATTACAGGTTATTTTTATATATCGACGGGCGAAAACAAAATACTTTTAAGAAACTATTATATGTAGAAGTTCTTTTAGCATTTTTTCATGGTACTCTTACGAGAGAAATACAGTGCGTTGTGTTTCCATACTCTTACCATATAGTTTTTTTTATTTATATCTGATTTTATTTTGCCTTAATCATGCGTTTACTTTGACTTAATTGACTCTACATTCTCTTGCTACCCCTGTTAGTGACGCATGCGTTGACAAGCTCCTCGCGAGGTTTTATTCATTTTGCCTCAAGAAGTAAGTGTTTTCGCTTTCATTTAATGAAGCCTTTCGTAAAAGTTCTGAGCGTTAACAAACATTGCGCTATCAATAGCTTCCAATTAGCAGCATAAAATATCTCGAGTAAAATCCCTCAACCGAAACTCCACTCGTTGATTTTTCAACCACCCCATAAAAACTTCGTCTAAAACAGCAGCGTCTGAAATTTCACGTCTCGCAGTTTGCGCCAGCCCTTAAATTTTGGAGGAGTCAAAAAATCATTTACGGCAACGCTCGTTCGCTTTCAATGGCGCAAGTTTCCAAAGAATGTCGTCATCTCGAAAGTCTTATCGTTTTTATTTCGGCGGGGTTTTAATAACCTTATTCTTTGCCGCAAGTTTCCATTCAATGAGGCATTTTGTTTTATGGAAAAATGGCATCGCGAGCGGGCGCTTGTTCGCGTGCAGGGTAAACCCCTGGGAGTTGTTCATTTTTGGAACCTTAATAGCTTTTGGCGCGAGTGGCTGGTGAGAAGAAACGGGCGCTGTTCTCGTCTGCCTCAAGTGACTTGTGATATTGAAGTCAATTCTGTTAAAATATATTGGCGGGAGCGAATAACGAGAAGCAGAGTTACTTTTTCTGCCTAATTTGATGTTTTATCTAAAGCATAAGCTTTTCATGAATGGCATCATCTCGAAAATCAGAAGAGTGGCTCATAAGAAGAAACGGGAGCTGTTCTTGTCTGCTTCAAGTTACGTGCCATATTAATTGACGTAAATTCTGTTTGCATATTTTCGGCTGTAGCGAATGGTGAGAAGCATCGATATTCTTTTCAGGCTGATGTGACTTCTGGTATAAAGCAATATCTGTTCAGTATTATACTTAAATACATGTATAGGTATTTCAGCAGCAGTGGCTAGTGAAATGATTTTGGAGCTACTCTTGCGTTCATGAATTGATTTGTGATTGCTACCGAAGCGAATAAGTTTGAAATATATTTTAGTACAATTGAATCTTTGGGAAGAAATGATAACTGTTCTTGTCTGTTTGTGGCTTCTCCATGCACTAACATACTGGAACACATTGTGTCAAATGTACTTTTCGGAAACATAACTAGCTCGTGGAGAGGAATCTCGAAAAAATACTTGTATATAGTCATTCTCACGCAGCTTCTAAATTAAATTTTAGATTACAAAATTTTCACAGACGAATTATTTTTTACCACCAGTTACAGCCCCGATATTTATTACAATATGTAGTCATTTATATATTACTTAATTTTTATTTTTGTCCGTCTGAATGTGCCGTAATCATTGCAGGTTGATATAAATCCAGTACGTGCAGTGCTATCGCATTAGTATATATCGTAGAGCGGAGCCAGTCAGCTCCGTAAGGAATGGCAGAAGAGAACAAAACAGGACCGAAATATGGAAGGACGTCTTGCGTTTGTTTGACAGGCCGCTATTTAATCTCCTCCGATAATGGAAGTCAATAAGCAGCGCAAGCCGCCATTGTTAAACCCGTGTACATTTGGAGATTTGTTTGTCCCCAGGGAGTTCATTGAACGCAAATGAGAAACTTATTTCGAGAAGCGCAGGTCTTTATTACAAATGTAAAGACGCGCTGCTTCTTTCAGATTGCTTTTCCCACAGACAATGGAGGGGAAATAATGAAAAAAAAAATCGTCTTTTTGTTTATGAGCGCGTACCTTTGCTTCTCTCGCTTGATTCGAACGATTATTTAGCATTATTTATTTTAGTTTCGTATGTCAACTGTGCCCAAGTTAGTAATAAATTTCGCAGTAAGTCTCTTGTCGAAAACCTTACAATAATTATAAGTATGTAGATGTGCTCTATATAAACTTACATGAGTGTGCTACTTCTCGTTTTTTATTCAGTTCTACACACACCCAAAGTTTGCATTTTTGATAATTTATTACTCTTCTGTGCCTATACAAGTTTTAGCTTAGGGAAGTTAGTGGTTTGCGTCTTCTACGGACAATGAATGTAGTATTCGCGTGTCTCGTATTTGACTGCATGACGAAACTAACAGAAGACATTAAAGTACAATAATATATAGTGCACGTCTTCGATTTGATTCTTCAACCCTTATAAATATTATTTGTTATCAACTTCCAACTGCTAATGTTTCAGGAAATAGTTAACAATAAACATTTGAAGGCAAGTGCGCCATCATGTTTTAATTTTTGTACTCGTATTATAAACAATGCTCAAGGATAACTTATTTTAAATATGTATATACCACAAATACGAACTCTTGTGGGGCTTTCAGTAGTTGTGCTTTGCATCCCTGAGATGCAGTTTATCATTTTGTATACATTTTTTAAATTTAAAAATGATTATGTCATCGCATTTAAAGCAACCTTTATCTGAAGGAACTTTTTTCATTTCCTTACCAGACGTATCCTTGTATCCTTATCTCTACGTAGCAGCTCGAGCGTCTCCCGCCCGCGACAATGGCTCATTTGAACATCAAGATCATCTCTCAGGGACCTCACCAAGAACAATAGTTTTACAAAAGAATCTCATGAACGCCTGACTAACCAAACTTTATCGGCCCTTCTGGGGACATTCGAATCCAGGACAATATGTGCTAAATAGAAGGCTAGTTTCCCATTGCCATCGTTATAAGGGTTTGTAATTAAAAAAAGTTTGCTACTGGATGAAGTTAATTAGCAATAAAGTAACCTGTGCATCACTGTCTTGGGATTGCTTGAAGATTTTCTTCTAATGGAAGCTGAGCATTTTAGAAGACGTTACTGAAGCTGCAGAAATACAGCACATGCTTAGGACTTTCTTTAGTTTTCGCTCCTGCATTTGAGACACAGAATAAATTTGAACGACTGCGTAAAATTTACAGTGCTGTCTAACTGTGGTAAAATAATTCATTTCCCAATGAAGCAAAAACTTGTGGGGAATATATAAATTTATCTAAGGTTGGCATTTATTTCTGCTAATTTGTGTCTGAAATACAATACGCGCTTGAGCTAATTTAAACTGAAAACACTGAAACTCGTCTGTATAAGCAGGCGCTGCAACAGAAACCGCATGTACAATCACCTAGCTGTACATATTTATTTTTTGTGGATGTGACATGAAAGAAAAGGTACTTCTATCCTATTTGTTATTGTATTGGAGATTAACTCAGGGTGAGCATTGACGATAGTAATCAGTTTTCACCGTGCGTTCCATAAGGGATCCAGTAGGTTGCCCTAGCTGGGATTATGGGATTTTTAATTTTTTTTTGTGCACTCCCGTGTGCTTATTCCGTATTTTTGATTCTCAATTCATTTATTTATTTTCTAGTATATCTCGAAAAAATATTAATTGAACATATCTATGCAAAATTATGCTAGGTGTATTATGTCTTTAATAATATGTAGATGAGCACTGACTGTCCCCTAGTGGAAATCTATATAGATATGAACTTTGAATCTTTTCCCGATGTTAGTTTTAAGAATGAATACCTCAGGGTCCTGGATCCCTAATTTATTGGGCACTGGATCTAGATGAGAAAATAAGTAAGATTTTTCTATCGTCCTTTCTTTCTTCTTTAATCACGGTTCGTTTCCAATATCCTGTTTTCATCAGTAGATTGTGAGATATACCTGTTCTAAACAGAAATGATTTTTGAGCTAATGCTCAAGGCAATTCAGTGCTTGTTCCGAATATGCTAACGCCAAACATATTTCTTCTTTTTTCATACTCTTCGCTAATTCATACATAAGAAATATTATGCGGAGAGTATTATCATGACTGGCTACCTAACAATATTATTCAATGCATGTAGCGATTCTCCGAAACAGAATGTTAATATAGTGTATAGTGTTCATTACAAGCTAAGGATATTATTTTAGTGTGTGCCTTGCGGTTAACTGATAAAAGTAGCATACTATTTTAACCCAAAAGCACACGGTGTCGACTATATGTGGTTTCAAACATAGCTGTTCCCACGAAAATTAAACTGTCGTTCGCTGAATAAACATTGCAGTTGTGAAGCTAAGAGCTGTTTCAGGTCTTCTAGAGCGTTGCCTGGACCTGCCAACGCCGTCACCCTTTCTTCTCTCTGCTGGTAACCCGCATCTTGCACCGCAACAAAATAAGTTAAGAAAAAAGAAAGGCCCCGCGATATGCAAAGCAGGGAGTTAAACAGCGCAATAAATATGGTGTGATAGGGCGGACGGTGCCTCCAAAAATGGGAACTTAGCAAGATGTTGAAAGGAAAAATACTAAATGAGAGTTATGGGATTTGGTTGAAGGGAAGGCACAAATATACGGCCGATAAAGAGGATTTTAGGTCTTGCCATTGAATTCATTTCGTTCAGGTCGGGTAGATAACGTCAAAGTTATTAAGTATTCCTGAGATGGAGAGAGAACCACACTTAACTGCTTTAAGACAACCATCTTTGTCTTTTATTTGCCCATATTCTTACGGCTTTGCTGTGGCATTTTTTTCTGAAATGAATGATAATGTGACGACAAGGAATGATTTTTGTTGACTTTTGTCTCTCAGATGTAAAGTAAACAAACCAACACCTTGTTAATAAAACATAACTATGAAAAGTTCTTTGCTATTAAAAAGAAATAAATTCTTTATCCTACGAGTACATTTTGCTCTGCTTCTTATTCTACTTCACCTTGTGCGCCCATACACACTTTCTTTATGATAACACGACTGAATTCGGCTGTCAAAAATCGCACCCCTTCATCGTTCATGCTGGTTGCAAAGTTTCAGTTGTAGTTAGAACCAATTTTGCATAAACGCTACAGTGAAACTCTAAACAATAGCTACCATCGCGTCGCAGGACTAGCTACAATACGCTGCTCTACACGACTCCAGTCCGGGCAAACGTTTTATATTACTTTGCATCTCAACTTCAAAATTTTGGCCAATGAAATCCAGCTCTTGCAAGCTGAGGTAGAAGGAAATTTTGTTTTAAGTTAATTACATGCTTTGATACCGTACTTGAGGTACACGGAATATATTAATGGAGAAAGAATAATATAACTTACAAAAAATATCTAAAAACTTGTGCACAAACAAATACACATTATAATGTAGATGTTTCGATGCTTTGTAATTTTTCATATATAAATATCACGTTTATAAAATCATGGGTTCATTGAGATCCTTTAGGAACGCAGTAATCCTCTATGCGCTAAAGACGTTAGGTACATAGTATTATATTTAGCCTCCTTCAGTTCAGCGCACATTTTGCTGTATGATCTGTGCACTGAAATACCATATACCATTGAGACTTATTGACAGTACAGTATAGTAGTATCTACATATTTTGTATTTTTAAACAATGCAACACAACTGAAACTTCATTTCCCATTGCATCAGCAGCCGTGTTTTTGTTCAATTCTTCCTTAAGGTTATGCATTGAAGATATTATTTAGCATTATTTTACAAATCCTTATCCAACAAGCCTCTGAAAAAGATTTCTTACGGCTGCAGCTTCTTGCTCTGAATCTTTGAAACTGACAAAACTAAGTCCAGAAAGCAGTTACGAAAACTTGTATTTTCTTTCTTCCATCATTATTTTTACATTGGACGATGTTACAAGAAAAGAATTCTATATGATCCTACGACCTCCTGTTGCTGTTGTGCGTCTTTTCCCACAGACATACTGTCTAGCTGTTGACTTACAGCATTTGCAAATAAATAATTCACAGCATCATTCTGACCAAATCTTCATGTGTACGAGTACCATCTGAAACTCTTCCCGTAGCTTTCACTCACTTAGCAACCAGGCTTTTTGAAATTGGAGACGTGCACAGCTACTTGCAACCTCCGACGTGTCTCTCTCTTTCTCTTGCCGTATGAAGTCGGCGTGGCGTATGATTTAGGAGACCTTGCGGAGAACTGCCTGATCTCTCCACCACCCACGCGTCTTTAGTGCAATGAGCCGAGAACACAAAAGGAACCGACTGCCTCTGACAAGCAACATGATTGCCCTCAGCAGAACGGAAATTCTCGATTCTCCTTCATCTATTGCATCCTTGTTGCGTGTAGCACACACATCCACGACCCTCTTTGTGGGCCGGGCCTATTAATCATTTCTGTCTTGGTGCGCGATGAGAAAAAGTGGTTGACCTTGATATATGTATCTTTTTATTGTTATAGTATTTAGCATGTGCGATTGAGTATTATCGCAGACCATTGGATCTGATAGTTGTGTTTGATAAATGCTTAACTTGATAGTAATCGGTAGTGTTAGTGTAAGTAGTTTGACTCGTTGTTTGCTCTGTTGCGTCACTTGTTGAATCTGGCACCATCTAGTAAATTTTATTAATAACATCTCCTCTCTTCAATTTTCAGCTAATCTGCTTTTTCCTATCGGAAACTTAAGCACTGAATCTCATTCCAGAAACGTCATAATATTCTTCTGTAATTTTAATTCCGCACAATATTTATTTCATAAAATCTACTTTCAGGTCTATATCATTTGGCTGTCATTGTTGATATCGTCACAGGATAATGTAAAACTCCTTGTGCATCTTTGTTTATTATATATATATTATATTCTGCTAGTTTGCACTGCGTTAAATTTTTACTTGTTCTTTCTATGATTTGTCTTCGCATAGTCGACTTCGTCGCAGGAAGAAAAAATAAAGCTCTCATAATTCCGTGCAATCTTGGGCTCTTGAGGAACCCCTCGATCTCTTGAAGCTTTCCGCCTCTTGACAGCGTCCCTCGTTGTTCGGTGTATCGCATTTCTTTTTCTAATACACCATAATATTGTTTGGCCCCCTGGCATTCGCTGTATTTTCGTCGGTAATCGTGGATTGAGTCATTTGCTCGAGTCTTGACAAGGGCGCGCGAGCGGACCTAACAATGGCTGTCATTTGGCCCTTGGCTGAGATATAGTCTGCGTGTTGATCAACTTGTGGCAAATTACGGAAGTTCGATAAAATTTTGTTTCCTTCCCGTTGCACTGTGGTGCAGTACTGCGACCGTAGTTTCGCTTCTTTCTCGTTTTTTTTTTTCTCGGGAGCGGATGAAATAAAACTGAAAATCTACTTCCTACCTTTCTTTACATTGTAAAACTTTTTTAACGTTTGCTTCCTTCCAGTTTTGTCTTGGTCTCAGTTTGGCTTTCAGTTATGATATCACTAAAATTAGTCTAATTTTCTTCTCTTTTCCAATAATGTTTCTTTCGATTTCCATTTTAGTTTATCACAAAATAGCTCATTGTTTTGAATTTTTATTGAATAACAGTAACTAAGTTTCTGTATAACTTTTAATACTGTAGTATAACTCAAACTGCATTCTCGAACTGCTTTCTTATATTGAACAGCATTAAAATGCAAAATAATTGTACCTTATAAGCGTACGATACTCAATTTTTACGACATTTGTACCTGTATTACTGTTCCCCGACGTGCTTCACAATTCTGATGCTGGATAAATTTTCTTCTGAATAAAGTCGTGTACTATTTGCTTTTTTAAACGACCGTACCAGCGTGTACTGACCTGTTCCACATCTTGAGCACAGCGGCCAATCTCCCATCTCGGCAGTTCCTACATTGTCTACAAATTAGCTTGGTTTTGAAGGGCTTCCTTTACAAAGAAATCTTTTTTAGCAGCGACTGTGTGGAAGGCTCCTGATAACATTCGCCGCTAATTAATGTCGCTGTACTGCTATATTTTTCTTCATTGTTGTGACTATATTTCCTTGAACTGCAGATGGTCTAATCAAAGATATACGTCGCATCGTTGTAATATAGCCTGCGTAGATTTAATTGAATTTGTCCAATCTTCGCCCATTTCCTTATAAAAGAGTAAACATTTCGTCTTGTACCCTGCAAGTAATTTCAAGACCGAGCGTAGTCTGTTCGCCTGTATTGATATATTTTTCAACAATATGACATTGTTATTGCACTCGATATACCCGTATTGCTGTATTATTCTAACGAAACAGTGTAGTGCAACGTATCTCGCGATAAGTATTGAAACACAGAGAAACGATCCTCTCATTGTCTTCATTTTCCTAAGTATTTTACTTTCGTTTTATATATGCACTTTCATCTGAATGAATAATCAGACTATGGTTGTGTTGTGTTCTGTAGCGCCCTTTGCTGTTACTGTAATTGCCATGTCATACTGTACGTCTGTGCCATTTACTACCGTGTCCACAGTTACTACCTTACTTCCCTTTAATTTTCATGGCATACATTCATAAATCATTAGCTACATTATTTGTCTCTGCCGCTCATGACTTTCCTTGAAGTTCTGTAGTTTCATACCAGCGAGCTACAGAACACGCCTCTCTACATTCTTCACAATCACAACTATAAGGATCTCTCAAGTACTGTTCCACGCCTCAAGTCCCTGTGGTGCCCTTGTTAATGAAGAGAACACCCATCGCTCCTGTATGGCAGAATATTAACGTCCTTGCTTTGGAGCATTTTAATGCTCCCTTGGGGCATGTCTCTAAATTGCAAATAAAAATGATTATCACTTGGGGAAGCATTCATTTTCTGGCCCTACATGCAAATTGCCAAATAAAAAACAGAGGTCGAAATTACGCACATGAATAATTTGCCGGTAATCTGCTTTCGATACACAGCGGGAGTTGGCCGGCGCTGCCTCTCAGCATGGCGCAGATTAACCTTTCGAGCATCACACGCCCTCGCCTTTGTTTCTCTAGTTTTTTTTTCTTGTCTCCGATCACCACAATGTTTAGCTACTGACTTGCATTGGTATACATCAATACAGAATAGTGTTTGGTCTGCTCTCTTATCGTCAGCGTGGTATTTTGCTGCTGACGTGCATGTGCATTCTGCGTGAACTAATGCACCAATACTTTGTAAATTAGAACCCAGTTAACTAACAGTTTCGAGCATCTTTATAGTAAACTAGAAGTATGCTAACGGGATGAGTTCAGTAAAATTGTAACTCAATGTATAAATACAGGAAACTGTCTCTTTAGGCTTCTTATCTTTTTGTGCTAAATATGATCGATCTCTGAGCGTACAGTGGCCTTCCACCCTATAATAATAACAATTTAGAGTGCCGCTTAACAGAAAACGTCAGGAAATTTTTGATCATCTTTTCTATCTGGTAATTTAAGCTGCTGTTGATTTTTTTTTTGTTCATGATACAAAAAATAGTTATAATCATTCAGTTTCTACAAATGTTACCTTGTCCATTCCAGATGCAATGCAGAAGCAGGGCATGTAATATAGGTTTCAAGTTAATTTTGTTTTTGCTTGATGTTAGTTTTTCAATACTTTATTAGAATTCATTTATTGAGCAAGTTCTTTTCGTGTGATTTTCAGCGTTGTTGCCTACCCCCAGCCAGCTGACATTCATTGTAAAATTTAAATTTTCATTGTACAGACGACGGTCACTAGGATAATTTACGGTTGTTAACTTATGCATACTTTCATAGTGCCAAATTGAAATTATTTAACTGTGTATGCTAAATTTCTGATGTTTGTATCACTATCAACATTGGGGTAACTCTGGCGTTAAAGTCTTCTTGCTGCTGTCCTCTCTATCGTCGGATTTATTACCTACCGTATGCTGCACAATGTTTTCACCTCCGCCACAAGAAAGAACGGCGATGTAACGCCTTTGAAATTCAATCAAGGAAGTAAAAAGCAATTAAGCCTTGCCAGGCAATTGGTCGGGAACGCAACACCTGATTCCAGTTTTATTGTCACTGCGGGAGCAATACGTACGCAAATGAGCGCACGCGCCTGCGCTTGTCGAACNACGGCTATGTAACGCCTTCGAAATTCAATCAAGGAAGTAAAAAGCAATTAAGCCTTGCCAGGCAATTGGTCGGGAACGCAACACCTGATTCCAGTTTTATTGTCACTGCGGGAGCAATACGTACGCAAATGAGCGCACGCGCCTCTGCTTGTCGAACTTTACGGCTCCGATGCTCCATATTTGGGCAGCAGCCTTTACTAGACTTCGAGCAAATTTTAGCTCCTCCTGCAGGCAGTGGGCGATATACTGTAGCTTTTATTCTCTAGTCACATCTGGAACTATGATAATACACAGAAATAGTCTATTGTGCCGGTATTCCCTTGTTGAAGAGCACTGTGTCAAAGCTTGTGACTTAACCCTTTACCGGGCAAGTGACCATATATGATCACTTCCATAATGCTATTCTTACGAAAGCGTTTCTTAGCCGCCCGGTAAAGGGTTAACAGAAGACCATTACGGTATCTGAATATAGGGTTTGTCTGGTAGTTCATCATGTCTCCTTGCCAAACCTTCACGACGTTGTTGTGATCTTCTAGTTACTAGCATGAAGTACAGTTCATGAATACTTAAATTCTAAAATAAAACTATATACGAATGGTAAGTTTTTCAACGTTTACTGCTGCGGTAATTTTTCAAATGTAGTTACTTTGGTTATGCTATCAAAAATGGGTTCAAATATTCAAATTGCATATTTGTTATCCATGCTCCTGGTTAGTTTTCGAAACCTTTTATATTATTGTAAATTAATTAAAATTTGCAAATGGTAACTTTTTAACTCAGTAAAAGTCCATATTTTGCTGAAATGTGTTTACTTGGATCTCTGACTTAACTCTTGATAATATACTTAGGCGCAGCGTCTAATCTATATTGTGTGAGATATATAGCTAACATCTACCATAATTCTCGGTAATACAGGGTATACAGTGTATATCCTTAACCTGTGGAAAGACCAGATCCGATGTCGGTTTCTCATAGGAACAGCAATATTTGTAACGTCGTGTATAATATAGGCTTCAAATTATAGGGTTAATACGATTTTTTTTGTGCTCGTGAGGACATCGAACTGTCTCGCATCATCAAGTCTGGCAGCGATTTTTCCTTGGAGCATTTTTCCTTTGCAGCGAAAGTGTCGTGTGTATCATTGCGGGTTTGACGAATGTTTCTGTTTTTGGTTTGGAGTGTGTCTTGCTGTAATGGTGAGGTGGTGGTGCCACCAGGAGTCTAACGACAGTGTACAGAGGTCGACGACGTGCCCTGCAGCCAAGGCAGTAGCGTCTCATCTTCTTCGTATCATTTCGCAGTTTATACTCCTTTGTGTATATACCCAGTGCCTAGCATTCTGGTGTGTTTGTAGTCTGTCCGTATATAAATTGTATGTATATATATATGTTCTCTTTTAAGCAAGTTTTGTTGAAGACCAGGGACATTTGCTTGCTGACGATTTTTCTGTTAGACTTCTCGGTGCTTCTTGCTAAACATTTAGAAGCAGGCGGCGGCAAGTTGAAAATCAGATTTCCAAGCGTCATTTTCACAATATTTTCAGATATTATTACTCTATATACAAATAATCGGCGTTTCGAATGTGTTCAAACATTCATTTTCAAGATTTGTCCTAAAATTTGAAAATGTATTTTTAAACACATTCGAAACGTCGATTAATTGTATATAGTCATAATATCTGTATATATAGTGAAAATAACGCTTGGAAATTTGATTTTCAATTTGCCGCCCGCTTCTAATTGTTTAGCAAGAAACATCGAGAAGTGCAACAGAAAAATCGTCAGCAAGCAAATGTCCGTAGTCTTCAACAAAACTTGTTTAAAAGAGAATTTATTACTTGCTTTTACTAACATATATATATATTTAAAATGTGCTGGAAAATACTACAAACAACTATTTATTTATTCTGTATCTGGATCGTCATATAGGATGTTTGTAGACGTTCCTATTAAGTAGCATTGTGGCAGATTTGGTACATCTGTTGATGCATGCATTCTACAAAAGTGTATGTCGTAGTATATACCACGCAGCAGTATTTATTCTATAGCGTCATTTCATTTTATGCCGGATATTTGCGGATGTGCCCACTCCGTAGCACACTGCAGCAAGTTTATGATGCCACTCTGGATGCGCTCGTTTTGTGAAACTTTATTACGTTTGGTGTCCATTGCGCAGCAGCAGCAGTTTATTTTATCTGTACCATTTTGCCATATCGCAATTCATAATGAGAAATGGTGGATGTGCTCAGTGCCTACCCGTATTGCAAGTCTGTAATGTATTTGTGGATGTATATACACGTGTAGTCTGGATCACTGTAGATATCGTGTTGCATTATATCCTCACTCTATATCTATGGATATGCGCAACCTTTTGGTTAGTATACTGTTTTTCGTTAATACAGTGCATTCCTAGGCATCGTATATTTTAGTATTTATGCACATTCGAGTATATTTCTATATGTGTATTCTGGTTGTGCCTCCTTCTTATGTATAGACATGAGTCTTTCGGGTATTGCTCAAGTGTACGTGCCTATATTGAACCGTAGCACCATGTTTAACTACAGCATTGGCAACACGTCCATGTTTGTAGTCACGTGCACTTGGTAGCATCGTACAAAGCTTTGGTTTATGCGGCATGCCAGTATTGTCTCTTATACTGGCGGCCACGCTACCCTCAACTTGATGAGCGAATGTTCAGCTCGATCGGCGTCCCGATTGACTCATGGTAGAAATAAGTAGCATAGAAACTGTATACTCCATGTCGTGTTAGTTGTACCTTCGTTGATCAGATTGAGCGTACTATTGCTTAGGTAGCGTGGCGCGGCATTATCATGTATCTTCTTAATAAGCATTGTGTCCTGTTTTTGTTTCATTTTGTAATTAAGAAGGAAACTCGTCTTTTCTCATTGTACGTACTTGTTCAACGAACCATTACTGGTACATGAAAAAAGGCTGAACTTTACGCAGGATTAAGCTCGATTTTTTACGAGTAAAACTCCAAAAAATTGAAAAATCTCCCTCTTCAACATCGTCACACTCAATACATCCTTTAATTACCGAGTATCTATGTTGGAAGCTTTTTCACGATTTCTTCTTCGTTGTACTGCACATGGCGTGGGATCTCTTTGTATTTGTAAACATACCGAGTGCTTGCTCTACTTATTGGACGTTACACAAACTGTGAGTACTGTGCGTGAAACGTGAAGAAACCAACGCTATAGCTCACCTGACTTAATTTAGGCTTAGTTCTACGCACTCGGTTTACTTTCTTCATTCTTCTTACACCTGATAGTCTTCGTTCTCATCTTTCCTTTCTTTCTCGACGTGTTCCAATGCCGAGGTTCTCTTTTTATTGAAATGACACGTGCCCCACTTACATTCTTTTCTTTGGATCACGATGGGTATAGAGGCTTCAAGCAGGATTTTGATAATAAAATACAATATAGGAGCGTTGCTGAAGATTCCGAAAGCGCAGTGCTTGCCTTTGTAACTAGGACTGTTCGCAATCATATATTTCCTTTTTTCCTCCCTACATTTGCATGAAACCAACATTACATATACGGTAGTCATAGTCATGAATTTATCTCTTATTTTTAAACGCTCTTCATCTTATCGGGTCCTGCCATGCAAGGTGTAATTCGGCAATCGATCATAAGGCTGTAATTTTTGAACAACTTATTGGAGCGTCTGGACAGACTCTGTGCCCTGGGGGAGACAGATTATCATTTAGGTTTATTGCATGGGCTGGTGAGCTACCTGTTTCATTAAAAAGGGAGAAAATTACCCATTCTAAATTATTCATGATTGCTTTGCATCCATAAAGAAGACTGAAGGGGTGCCGTACAAGCCGCAAGTACTCTGCTATATTACTCAATGGAGCAGGTAAATTGGCGCTTTAACTTTCTTCCCCATAAATTTGTCAAAATGCTTTGNGTTTCATTAAAAAGGGAGAAAATTGCCCATTCTAAATTATTCATGATTGCTTTGCATCCATAAAGAAGACTGAAGGGGTGCCGTACAAGCCGCAAGTACTCTGCTATATTACTCAATGGAGCAGGTAAATTGGCGCTTTAACTTTCTTACCCATAAATTTGTCAAAATGCTTTGTTAATGTTCGTTCCGCTAAAAAAGTTTTTCTTCGCTTACAGTTTAATTCTTTTCCAACGCGAGGTACCTCTTTTCAAAACTGGTTATATACCTGTTAATTAATTGCTTCACAACACACTTATATTTCAGCCAATGAAGATTATTCTGCAAACAACGCACGTTTCCACATGAGATTTACTGTGCCAAATCCAACAATCAATTGATGGCGCCCACACTTCTAAGTAATTGTTTGATATGAAGTTGTGATTCTCATCTTCTATGTTGCTCACCTGTCGATGATGCAGGAGTTAGTCATTTCAGGGCCGGTATTATCTATCAAATTACTCTCTCACCGAAGATGGATGGTCTTGCATCGTAGTTTGTACATCATCGGGTGCTCGGCAATAGTCGGGTGTGTGATGGATACTTGCATGGCCATGGGCTCTGTCCTTCTCTTGATAATATTTTTGGCAGTCAAAGTATGTCATCCATGGAAAATCAGCGGGCCACATCCTAGTCCCTTTAAGTTTTCTTTGCCCAAGCTGTAAAAGGATGTGCTTTATGTCGTCTGTTTGTTTTTCTTCGTCGTCCAAAAGGCGGGTGCCATAATAGGGACAGGGGCTGCGTATAAGGCCGGGGACAGACCGGAGCAACAAGCGATGGAATGCGATTTTTACGAGATTCGTGTCGCCGCAATGCACGAGTGTCGCGAGGCATCGCAGTTGCGGCGGTGGGGACAGCAGACTGCTGTACCCTCCGTTACATTTTGTCCTGCAACAAATTTGTCGCGTTGCATGTCGCCTGTCTCGACGGTGTGGCGGCGGCCTTAGTAACTCTGATGAGGTGTGGCGGCTGATTCTACGCATACACTTTACCTGACCTGTGCAACAGGTGGGCTGTAACTCTTCAGGGAGGTTGTTAATGGCAAGTGCCAACAAATTTGCTAATTAGTTGTCTCTTGGCAGCTTACTTCATCTGTGTCAGAAAGTCAGGGGAGCTCACATACTCAGAGCAACCCTATATAGAGTGCCTTACTGTTGGAGCGTTGCATCTGGCCGCAACTCCTGCTTTGAGGTTGTTTCGTACGGTTAAGTAGGTAGATTTTTTCTTCCACTTTGCTTTACGTCTTCTTTGTTTGCCAGTATAGTAGCGCACTTGGCTGACATGAAATTAATTATGAGTTATTGAACTCTATTTTGTCGTCTGTGGTGAAAGCAAGCAGCAGCAGCCCCGCCGAGCCTCACTTCTTAAATCACATTAGTTGTGGGTGTGGTGGCAAACTTCGGAATATAATGATAATTGCATTATATTATATTTGGCATTCGAATGCATCATGAATACTTGTCCTGCAATATGCTGCTTGCGTAGTTTTGTTAATTTTGTTTTTGGCCCTGAAATTATATACTGTACGTTCACCTGCATGGCTTTGCGCTGTGTTCATTTCATCTAATTAAATTGTAGCATAAAATGAAGTATTGGCATATGCTGTGTCCTTTTGCTTTGTTTAATATCCTATAGTTAATATAACATTGTTATTTTCCTAGGCAAGAGTTGTAACCTAGCTTCCATTAGCTTTAAATATAGGCGCTGCAAATATTTAAATTCTAACTGCTAGCTATGCCTTTCTATCTACAATAATTATCATTTTGAATGAATTGGAATTTTTTACAAGCATTGGCAATGATTTCACCGTTACGCATGGGCCTAGATAAATAGTTGATTTTGGGATACTTTCGCGCTGCCTAATGTAGAAATCACACCTACACCATCCGATACTTGATGGTTATTCTCTTTTTGGGTATAGTAGCTTACATGAAGTTTTTCTTCGTAACTCAGAGCACATCTGGAAAAGCTGTTATAGATAGTGACATAATTTAGCATCATTTCGCTTAATTATTGTATACATCATTTATCAGAAGGCTCTTACAATTTAGTTTAATCGAGTATTTCCGTGGGACTTTTCTAGTCACGAACAACCGAAATAACTTCACTTCGCCAGCACCAGCTACTGACGTTGGATCAGTCTGACTTATATATTTAGAAAACAGCCAGATAAAAAAAATGATATTATCAATATTTTGTGTCATTTTAAATCTCGCTTGGCTGACAAAGAATGAATGAAAGAAAGTCTATTTTTTTCATTTCAAGCGTTAGTATTTATATACCTTGAATTTTTTACCATCTAAATATATGGCGAATCAGCAGGGGCTTATTGTGTGCAACGGCATTAATTTTATATTTAAATATTGGAAACTGCAAAAATTACACCTAATGGCAGCAATAGGTACGTTATCGTGTATGCGTGTAATTTCCCACCAGTGTTGCCGGGAGCCAGAAATGAGCTGTAGCAGTTCTAGACCTCGTATTCCTAAATCCCTCTGTTCTTTCATATATCCATGCTTTGCCTCATGCACTAAAGTCTATGAAAAATTACAAAAATTGAGTTATACGTGTACATATATGTATACAACGAACGGTGATCTACATGGCTTTTTGTGCGCACTGCACGCACAAATTTGTTTCAAACATCGTAAATATTGTATTTTCATAGTTTCACTGCCTCTATTTGTTTCGCTCATCTGAGTCTACTGCAATCTTCCCACCCATTTGAAAGTAAACACAATCATTTCATTGAGTTGATAAACATACTGTAGATAATAGTTATTCATTTGCATGGCGTTTTGTGCGTATTATTCCCCCAAACTTTTGTCTAAATTATAATCCAGTCCTCATTGTATAGACCCACTGTCTTTTCATGCATCTGAGTCTAGCAATACGTACGCAAATGCTATTCAATATACAAATTTGTGCGGTACAGGTAACAGTGAAACAGAGGTAGGGCTGGTAGCTAAGACACGCATATGCCCACCTGCCCGGAGGCAGGCAGGCAGGCAGGCCGTAGCTGTGGAAGCGTATCCAGTCTACCATCTATCACACACCGAACTTGCCTCGAGCCTGGCCATGATGGATGCTCTTTTGTGGTCGACACCTGCAGCGATTTGGTGGACGCCATGCTAAGGTGCCTGCCATAAAGTAGCTACCTTCTGAAGAGCCTGGGACTGATTGAGATAAATTTTCTTGCGGTGCTATGACTGTGCAATGAGCAATACGAGAGGTGTAGAATCGAGAAATAAAAGAGTATGGTAGATAAGACTGGAGCAACTGAACCATGTTTATGTCGAAGAAACGCTTGAAGGAGTTGAAGAGCAGTTCTGCTTTCTGTGGTGCTGTGTCTAATAACAGTGACTATTGTATCGCACTAATTATATTCAGTGACATACTTTTCTGTTAGCATTGGGTAGATACCTTACAAAGTGCGTGTGTTTCACCGGTCAAATCGAAACGATTTACTGAACACGCATTCAGTCTGGTTAAAAAAGTGTGTCTACTTAACGTTCAGACTCTGTAACATAGCCGTCGGGGTAATGATTAAGCGTTTTGCTTTTTCCAAAGAATGCGGAAAAATTCTACCGGACCACTTAGTAACACTTGATTTTCTTTTTCTACTTTTTTTACCATGACGGTTACGCATGCTCATTAATGCTTAGCTAATGAAGGGTAGACCGCCACTCTACATGGCCCAGTAGCCGCTCCCTGGCTTTAGATTTATTGCCATCCTTCGCTCCTGTCATCAGGTCCCGTAGAACTTTACTGCTGATTCAGCCTTGAAAATTCTAATTTTTTGCGCAAAATGCTTTTGTGACAACCTCAAGGTGAAAGTACTGTAGTGTGCACAGAACAGCTGCTGCAGCGTTGGGTGGTCGTATGCATAAGATTTGATCTTCTGATAATGCGAGAAAATTTATGTTTCCTATACCTGAGGTTAGAGCTCTTCTAAGATCATTTTCATATTATTATTTGATCACGCATTTATCAAACTTTATTCGTTAGTTTTCCATTCGTTTCCAAGACGGGAAGCATATTATAGATTCAAAAGTTTTTGCTATGACGCTTCGAGAGCGGATTGTACAGTTAGAGTATCCTGAAAGCTGCTTCACAGTTTTAAATATTTATTAAAAAAAAAAGAACTGTCGGAGATGGGTAAAGCACATAAATTACAAATAAAAATATAAATCCTAAAGTTTTATGTAGTATCTTAGCTACAGTCATTAGGCTTTTATATTGGTAGTATGAATTAACCATGACATTACTGAGAGCAGCCTTTCCTGAGCGTTTGATTTCTCGCTTTGCTGTTGTCTCATGGCCACCACGATCGCCTGATTTAAATGACGAGCAACATTTGAAGGATATCATATTTAAAAATTGAAGTTTGGGATTTCCTCTTCTATTTATAGTGATTTGCATATCTCTGACAGTTCTTTTTTAATAAATTGGGACACCCTAATTTATATATGTGAAATTTTGCGAATATGGTAACCATTTCGATATTGACGGGACGTATATGTCCGGCAACAAATTTTTGATTATTAAAACCAGCGCGTTGTTTTTTTGCTCTGGAAATCTGGACAACATACATATTTACCAACCCGTCTGAAGTCATGTGATAATATTTAATACCACTAAACTAAACTGTAGATGAGCTCCAGTGACGACAGTGATAATGTCTTCTATGAGCTTCTTATAGAACCTCATAAAAGAGCAAAGTTTCCGTACCGACGAAGGGTTAAGTGTTTTTCGATGTAATTGTGTCTCACCCCTCAGGAGCGTAGGATGCGCCATTGGACATAAATTTTGGTGAGTTAGCTTCGCCCATCTAATTTTATGGGGAGCAGTGCCCCCAAATGAATTGTATAGGTTACCTTAGCCATTAGCTAGGCCTTCGGGACGTCTGTCTTTCGAGCCCATTTGCTTCTTTCCATCTTCATTCTCTCACTGATGATGATTTGTTTTTTTTTCTTCCTCTTCTTTCCCGACTTGCTGTTTTCTATGCGCGTTGATTCGTGCGTGGGTTTCTCTTGGCATTCTTTATGTCCCTGCTTTCGTCCTCTCTTTGGATCACAGAGTACTCAGTGGGTAGTGGGGCTTAACCTAGGTATATAATAATAAAAAGTGAAGGTGACTCAAGAATATGAAAATTTTAGCCTTTATTATTTTCTGTGCTGTGTAAATCGCTCCTTACAGCATATTTTCCGCTTATGTTATCATAAGCGGTAAGCTTGGTGTTACAGTATTTGTGATACGCTTGGTGAGATCGATAAATGAATGGATAATTTAATTAATTAGTTAAATTCGTAATTTATTAATCGAGCTCATCAAGCATTCGCCAACGCCACATACCGTAACATTGGTCATCACCAGCATTTGTGAAATATCAAATTCTTTTCTTTAGGCTGCGACTCACTAATCTGTTTTCGTTCATTCCCATTGCATGACTGCAAGTTGACGCAATATATACAATCCTAACCAAAAGTTTAAAACCACTTGAAAAAGTAAAAAATAACCTTTAATTAGTGATAAATAAACTTCTTCGAGTAGGGATCAGTAATTCCTAGAGGTAAAAGACGAGGTTGATAAAAAAAAAATACCGGCTGTAACAATTCATTACGATATGTACTTTTTTGTCATATAATGAGTTCTTCATTTGATCCAAATTATAAGACCACAAACAGAAATCGTAGGTAACCCTTCGACAAGGACGTTGAGGTGAGCACAGTTTGAACTTAGTTATGGGTACCGCCTCCATTCTTGTTGATAACTTCAAATATTCTATGTGGCATAGCTGCTAGAAATGAGGGTTTCCATGAGGGTTAGAGGAATGTTGTCCTAGCTTATAAATATAGCATCACGAAGTTCGTTTACTGTAACAAATTGCTTACCATTTCCGTAGACTTCTCTCGCCGTCCATCCCCAGAGATTTTTTATTGGGTTTCAGTCTGGCGAATATGCTAGATGACGTAAACAGGGACCCATTTTCTAGAAAGGTCATAGTCTGGCAGGCAGTGTAGACTGCTGCATTAACCTGGTGGAAAAACCATTCATCACGACACAAACCACGGCCCTCCGTCGGCTAAGATGATCTCTGTAAATAAAATGCCGTCATAACTAGCAGCTGTTTGACGACCCGGCCTGCACCTCCTGATGCTTCATTGCTCCCCTGTAGGACAATGCACTCCGCACCGTAACGGAGCCTCCACTGTTGTCTGTAAACGGGCCACTTTGTAACGCGGAAACAACAGAGGACTTTTCAGGGGCTTTTTGTTCTTCATGCCTTTTTGTCGTAAGTGTCCCCTGATGGTTATTGAATCGCAATCAGCATCTGCGAGTGCCTTAATTTGCCTGGAAGACCGTCCTCTGTCTTAAAAAAGAATCCGTTTAATTCTCCTACTCCATAGAGGAAAAATTTTGGTCATAGTGCATAAACTGCACTTCTGGATTTTCGACATTTCCAACAAAAGTGTACCATGAATTAGTATGTAACAACATTGATAATCATATTTCGGATGGGGGATATCCATTTTTGATGTTTTTAACAATGTGTTCACTGAAATTAACATGTAAGATATTTAAAATAATTTCTCCGACAGGCGATGTACATTCGCCATGCATCTTCCGCCTGCTTGTGTAGCTATGCAAGCAAAGAACAAGCAAGCCCGTAGACTGCAGTGCCATATTGTGCTCTGTTGAGGCTTGTGGTGGTTGTTTTCGATATTTTCGACAGTGTTTTCGCTTGAATTAGTAATTAGGAATGGAAATTACATTATTTCAGATGGAGGAAATCCATTTTTAACATTTTAAAAAATTCATCAGTGAAATTTGAAGGTGTAAATGCTTAACAAAGAATTTCTTCAACGGGTCCTCTTTCTTCTTCCGCTTTGTTTATAACCATGCTGCGTTATCTAGCAACAACGACAATGACTTTTTAAACATATGATTGAATATTGATTTATTCCGTTATTAAAAAGGAGCCCCAAACATTATTATTCGGCTATAACGACGCTCTTACTCATAAGGTTAGGCTAGCAAGGTCTGGTTTTTCTAATATCCTATAAGAAACACTTAAAAAAACAGTGTAGACCGATATGACTCTTCGCCGCCATGTTTGTTGAAAGAACTGCTGCTAGATGGCGCCGCATGTTTGTCAACATAGCAAGCCGATGTATGTGACCCGTTTCAGAAATCATTTATCAAGCATTTATGCTAATTTCATTGAAAATCATCTCGAAAATGTCAAAAATGAATTTCCCCCACCGGAAATAGTATGATTAGCGTTCCTAATTACCAATTTAAGCGAAAACATTGTTGGAAATGTCGAAAAACTAGAAGTACAGTTTATGCACTATGACCAAATTTTTGTCGGTGTACCACTAAATTTTGCTGTTCCATAACTCTCAGGGTCCTATAGAAAGTTGCAAATCGAAGTTTTACTGCGGAGAATCTCGGCTGCGATTACACGCTGCGACAAACCTTGCTTATGTAGTTCAACAATTCGACCACGTTCTAGTTCGGAGAGCTTGCTTTGTGCATATTTGACACCTTCGCACTAACAGTGCAAGCCTGTAACTGATCCGAAACGCCGAAAGTTACCCTAGAACTAAGCATTTATTACCCTGGTCTTATAATTTGATCAACTGAAAAACTAATTATTTGACAAAAAAGTAAATTTTTTTAATCAATTGTTTTTCGCCTTTTTCACCTCTTACCCATAGGCATTACTGATCCCTGATTGAAGGAATTAGTTTATTTTCCACAAAAACTTGGGTAATTTTTTTTTTTACATTTTTACAAGCGGTCTTAAACTTTTGATCTGAGTGTGTGTAGATAGAT
This sequence comes from Parhyale hawaiensis, assembly GCA_001587735.2. NCBI lineage: Eukaryota > Metazoa > Arthropoda > Malacostraca > Amphipoda > Hyalidae > Parhyale > Parhyale hawaiensis. The sequence goes on along the minus strand of LQNS02278169.1, from coordinate 1,866,508 downwards.
ATTTCATCAAGATATTTGTCATTCTTCTGAGAGCCTATTAGACAACGTATTCTGGCGGAGCAAGTGTGTGTTCTTGACCTCGTTCCTTCCGCGGCCCGCTATTATGCATGCTTCTCACGTATAAGTGATACTTCTACGAACATGTGCACTAATGTACTATTTTGGCTCTACCTTCACTGTTTGTTGTTCGAAGCACGACGTTATACCCCATCTTGCTTGGCGTCATTATGTGTTCTTCCGTCCTGTATCACTGAATGAAGTAAAACATACTGGATAGGATATGCCATTGGGTTAGGCGAGTTAATAGGTTGGTCCATACTCTCTTACGGAGAGCCGCGATCCCAGGGGGATTTTCTAGGTTGCCTTAGCCATTAGCTATAGGGATACAGAACTTTTGTCTTTCGTGCCCACTATACTTCTTTCCGTTTTCATACTCATACTGATGATGCTTTGTTCTGTTCTGCCTCCTCTTCTCTGGTCGACGTGCTGTTCCCATGTGCGCTGATCCACCTTCGTGCGTGGGTTCCACGTATCTGTCGATACATATGTCCCTTCCTTTTCCTCTCTTGAATCACCATATTTACCTAGGGAGTCTGTAACCACCATACTGAGAGCATTTTATCACGGCAGTTTGGGCGTGGTCAAATTCTTCTACAGCATGGCCAATTCTATGGATATTTCTGAAAATTTGTTCGTCCGTATCTTAGCCCCGCCCACTGCCTGCATATACATAGAGAAATCTTAAAAATATCAAAAGGATTGGCCACGCTGTAGAGGACTTTGACCACCCCCAAACTGCCTTGATAAAAGGGTATGAGTATAATATAATAACATCTTAAAGTCAGCACGTCTTGCAGTGCATCGACAGGACTACCTGCATCTGTCTGGCGCACACATGCAGCTTTTAACCCTCTCGATACTGATGGTACGTATATGTCGGGCATCAAAGTTTTGATTATTAAAACCTGTGCGTTTTTTCTTTCCCTGGGAATTTGGATAACATATATAACAATCCGTCGGAAGTCAGTGGATAGTATTTTATCTACGACTGAACTGAACTGAACTGTAGGTGAGCTCAAGTGTTAATTATGCCGGGTATTTGGTGCTCTCACACCGTTCAGAAATCGAGGTATTCTCAATGTTGGTAGCCTTAAGCTATTGTAAAGTACAACAGAATAATCGATGACAATTATGTACAATAAATTTAAATCAAAACCATGTATTTTTCTTACTTATCTATCCACAGCTTGTTGAAGTTAACGCTAGCTTGATTTCTCTATTACACTTCTACCTACAAGACCTATACGACAACTTACCAGCAATTTTTTTACTGTCGCAGTTAAACCCTTACTCGAAAAGATTTACGATTAGCTGTCTTGTGGCAGATTGTCGGCAGGAAACTTGGAACTTTTAATTAATCCCTCCGCGCCTTTCAATAAAGCGCACATTTTATCGTCATTCACCACAGCATTTTATGCCATTACTCAAAGAAGAGATCGTCGATGTTTAAAAGTGTCGCCAGTATTGGATCTCGTCTTGTTTACGAGGCCATTTTGAGGCTAAAACGATCAGTGCTTTGTCTGGAACGGTCGTCGTCCTAAAAATGTCCCTATTTATTGCCTATTTCTCTGAGCAAAGTATAAACGGATTGTTTTTCTTCTGTGTAAGGCTTTCTATGCTACGCAGATGTAAATAAGTTTAAAGTTGAAACCAGTATCAGCAATTTCTCCCATACTGAATTCCTTGATATTTTTTTAACAAAGCATCCCGAAATATCGAGTTTACACAGTAATATCAGAGTCTTTGCACAATTTACTGCATTAATGTTTAAGTCTTACCTCTAAGCTTAGCAACACCAACAGTTCGCCGATAATTTGTCTGATATAGTTTAACATAACATAACATAACAAAAATCTGTAGCTCAGCTGTATTCCAGAAAGATTCGACGTTTTATCTATCAAGTATTTTTGACGAATCTAATCAGCTTGACCATAAAGTTGCATAGCAATAAAACACTCTCCGATCTAATCCTTTGATTACAAACTACCCATATCTTTTGAAATTTAGTCAGTACGACTGTATTTTCCATAATTTAGTATATTTCAGACGTTGCAGTGAAAAATCACGGCCGTATTGTATAATTTAGTTTTCGTACTGAGTTTCCTTCTACTTAATTTCAGCAAAACTCCTCGGAGAAAATGACTGTCATTTGCGACAACGTATTCCGCATTGCAAGTCGGAAACACTCTTCCTCGTCGGCTTTGTATGTCAATATTCATTTTTTCCCTCAGTTCGTTCCAAAGGTCCCGTGATTGAAGATATGCTGGAGCTTTTCAAGGAGTTGCGCATCGTGTGGTATTCCTACCGAAGCCTTTTTTGTCTACAGCCAGACGCTATTTTTCACTCTAAATTGGTAACCTGAATAACATCATTTAGGCGGTTCAGAAAAGAGAATCTTTTTATTACGAGTGGGGTTCCAAAAGGAGATTACGTATTGATCTTGTTTGCTGATGAAGAGATATTTTTACGCTTTTTGAAATGGTTTTCTTGGCATTTTTCCAGGTGGTTTAATTGATGACGAGATAAGTTTACTCGAAAGAGAAAGAAGATGATGATAGTGAAGTAGTACCTGATTGCTCTTTCTTTTGATTAGTAAGAGACCGAGGGCGCTATATGACGCTATATCAGGTTATCCGACATCGGCCTTTACCTGTTGCGAATCCTATGAGTTCTATGAAGAATATGGAGCACATTTCTCGGTATTGAACAGCTGAAATGTTTGATCTCCTTGTGATTTCGTGTGTAGGTCTTAAGAGTTGATGCGAATAATGGAAAAAATCGAGACTCGTGTGCACGTACGTTTCAAATGCTGGAAATAATCGCAGTCATTTTATTTCTGATATTATTATCCGTTACTCTTCTTCATCCCTAAAATAACAATAGATATTGTCTGTCTGCAAATGATAAAGATACACGTACATATGAAACATATTAATTGTTCTTTAATTAGGACTTTTCGGGAATTTTGTTTTATTTTATTTGGCTGAGTTTTTGGCTAATAGAAACCAAAAAATATGGAATCTTGTTTTTCTTTATTGAACTCGATAGCATATAGTATCGTAAGGTGAATAATTAGCACTGCTTTACATGTACCGGATAGGTAAAAGCAACAGTTATGTGCTATATATTTATTTACTGAATATTGCATTTCCTTAATTCTCTGTAATTTATTATCCGGAAGTAAGCATTCAGTGGATTTCCTGCGATATTTTACAACGTTGGAAACACTCCTTTTGATTAGTAGTAATTCCTGAATGTGAGTTCTGTAATAACGTACTTTCTGTCTTATGAGTGCCTGATTAGACTTTTCTGCTTTATGCATCGGTTCCGCAAAATTGGCCTTAGGAAAAGTCCTAGTTCGTATATTTGGCGCTTTTATCTCTTGCTTCCAGTGCCATGCGTATGAAGCCTAAAAACTCTCAGATCAGTAATTCCTGACTGCCTCGGACATCTCAGTGTTGAGAAATCCACTCGCCTTGCAGTCTCTTGAGGGCGACAGCGCTATGCAATCTTGCAATGATTGCAGGGTTTTGTAGCCAATGCGTTTTTTTCTTTCCTAATGGGAATCAGGTGTTTCAAAAATCCATTTCCTCTTTTTCACCCCAGCCTTTTTTCGCCAAGGGGGCCTTTTTTCGCAATTGCATCGGCAGGAGCTGCCTGTCGTGATGCGATCCGCAAACAGCGAGTGCAGTTGCCTCTTTTTCCGACTTCTTTAGAAATGTTTGGACCGATGGGGTAACTTGCCGACAAGATATAGCATTAGTCTAGTCGAAAAAAGAAAGGATGCATGCACCTAGACGATGATGAGCTAGTTATGCTCGTCCCAAAAACTGATGAGACTTGGGTAGTAGTCTGCATGAGATAATCTCTGCCGAAAAACGAGCTAATATTAGTAAATGCACACCAGCCGTTCAGTTTTTGACGGTGGGCTAATATAACCGAACACGCTGTCTCTTCGAGTATTATAGCAAAATTTACACTCAACTCATACGTTCATTTCTATTGGCCGTTGATGACTGTGAAGAGCACATGCACATTTTTAATAGTACAAGGGCACCAAATGCAGTCCGACAGTCGGTTACTTCATCAATATAAACTGCAGCCTTTTTCGATCCGGCCTGCGCTTCACGTGTCTCGATCACTGTGCATAATTATACCGTGACTCCGCAACAGGGTTCGTATTTTAGTGAGTCCTGCAGTCCAAAGTGCTTCTTGGTCCAGTCTTTTCTTGCACTTCACACCTCGAGCTCAGTGAGCATCCCTCGTATTCTAATTCAAAGCAAACTTTTCCAAATGGTCAGGAGAAGAGTCCGGGAGGGTCAAAATAATGCTTTGCAAACAACTTCCATCGCCTCCGTTGCATCTCAAGCGCTTCTTTGAGATATTGTCCAACCTCTTCAGACCCGTGGGCCGTTTTAAAATTTAATACTTGTACCAGGGGAGCCTCGAGTACTTTCGAGAGTTTGGGTTCTTGAAACGGAGTATGCCGCGGTTCCTGTTCTTTTTTTTGGTCTTGGAAAACTTTGCTTTGATAGTTCGTGTCTATAAGTTAAACGAAAGCCATCGTAATAAGTTGGTCTCAAAATATTTTGAGTTCAGATATCACTTATTGTTATAATTATATGTGAACCAGAAGCACGCTACTGAGAAATTTACCTGTTGTGGCTTCAAATGAATATACGCCCCCCCCTTCAGGAGGCATAGGATGGGCTATAGCCCATAGGGTTAGGTTAGTTAGGTTCGCCCATCCATGTTAAGGGGCCCGGTAATCTCAGGTGCTCGTGTAGGTTACCTCAGCCATTAGCTAGGCGTTTGGGACGTCTGTCTTTCGTGCCCACTTTGTTTCCTTCCCGATTTCATACTTCTACTTGCTCTTGCTTTATTCTGTTCTTCCTCTTCTTTCCATACTTGCTGTTCTCATGCGCGTTGATCCTGTGTGGGAACACCTTCGTGCATGGGTTCCCCGTTTCTGTCGACATACTATATGTCCCTTGCTCTTTCCTCTGTTATATCGTTCTGCTCGGAAGCGGAGGCTTAAACTTTCTGACTATAAGCAACTAACTCAAATGAATATACAATTTCTCATTCACTATGTTTCCAAAGAAAGTCAACTCCTGTCGATGTAATGTGTGGGTTTTGATGTTGGACCGCGGAAGAAGACCATCAGAAATACTAGCAAACTCTTCCTCAAGTTTTGTTATTGCTGTGAATCATGTCATTGCTGACGAGCTCAGTCAACTGGCCTTGCTTGCACAATTTTGACACTAGGAAATGAAATAACCCTATATGGAGGCTGCACAACGGTGAGTAAGCGTGCACACGGCACAGCGGCCAGGACCCTATGTTGCTAACATCAAATTGTCGGACTCATATTGGACCTATCTTACAATTAAAATTTTTATTTATAAATTATCAGTATGAATTTCCCAATTAGTCTATATAGTACTGCATACAAATTTACTTTTAGCGTTTACTACATGAACTGCAATGTTCCTCCCTGTAAATTTTTTTATTTAAGTCTGCTTTAGTTGTGTCCACCCCATGTCGCCTTCGCACCCACTTTCCATCCAGCCCGTAATCTCTTTGAAGAGCGTCGTCAGCACAATGCTTTACTAAGTTCGCTTCGAGTTATTTTCCTGAGGCTGTCCCCGTATTTCCTGCTTGTGTTGTATATGCATCGGTGCTTTCGTTGTCAGGACAACGTCGTCGTGTCATTGCCATGTGCCGGGCGGTATGGCTCAATTTTCCTTGTGTCCAGTGTGTGTATAATACACACAGAGACCGGTTTGGTCGCAATACAAAAAATTTAAATGAGTTAACTAAGTTATTTGTTTGGCTATCAGATAATTAAGTTCCTTGTTAATATTACCAATGGATTTGGTTGAATATTGGTTGTATTACCAAATATCATGGTAAAATTTCCTGCAAAAAGTTGGTACTTTGCTAGTTTGCTTGATATGATTCTTCTTCCTCATTACATAATAGCATTTGGTAACTGATAGTAATATATGCTCATCATTACTAAAAACATCGAAGTAATAGTAAAAAATAAAAATGTACTATTAACTAAACATTTTGTTCGATTTTGGAATAATAAATGAAACATTTGATTCATCTGAACGAAATATGTCAACTGAAATATTTTAGTGGTGTAGAGGCACAGCCAAACAAAGAGAACTTATGAAGCCTCTATCAGTAATGAAAAAAAATGCACGCTGGAAAAACTCCATTTCATACATGGGTGCCTCAACCCATTCAACTGTTGCCATTGTATTATTATCTCAAAACTATTGGCGTTCCATCTATAATTGTCATATTTTAGTAGGGTACTTAAGAATTTCCTTAACTCTGTCGCTCTCTGTCTTCGAAAATGTTTAATACCCACGATCACTGCTAACTATGCTTACAAACTATGCATCTGTGCACAAGACTGCACTGTAAATTTGATTTGTCTTTTTTCTTTGTTCTTTTGCTTTTTCTCTTTCACGGTTTTTCTTTCTTTGCAGTGATTCGTTAATAATTGAGCTCCATTTCCATTTATCAAGTTATTGATCCATCGTAAAATTATGGAAACAATTTCTTGAAATACGACTTTGTCGTAGGTGCATATTACATAACTTTCTTTCTTTTTTTGTTATTTTCGCTGCCGCTGTTTTTCTGTAAAATTACCGGATTTTATTTTATCTGTGTAAAGGACATTTGTTATGATTAGCTATACATTACATAATTGTTCGTTTGCTGAATATTTTTGCTATAATTCGAATATTGTATTGGGTAAAACAATACATGTGCGTGAAAACGTAGAATGTTCCATCATTTTTACCTCTTCAGCTGCACGCATAAATTAGAGTTACAGTTGAAATTATACCGTATTTTATTCTGTATTTATTTGAACTCGATGCTTGCCCTATTTTACATGTGTTGTTACACACACCACACTTTCACCATTCAGAGTGTCATCGTCCTACTACCGCCGCCCACAATTCTCTTCACTCTTTCTTTCGCAACTCTCACTGCTGCCCCTGTTTCTTCTACCCTTCGTCTCCCACAGGGCAAATTTCGATTTGCCTCCCAAGTGTCCCGTACCAACAATATCTCTCGTCGATCTCCTGTCCGCAATAACGATAGAGCGTGTAATAATTGCAAAAATATCTGCGTTCCGTGTTTTGCAATTGCATTCATGGTCCAGGTCATTACTATATCCTCCCATGGTGCCCCACTTGCATCACGCACTTCATCCAGCCGTCCCTCTTCCTGGGCCATCATTCCTTCCACACTCTCTATTTGCTTTCCTTCTCTCTATCGGTTTCGAAATGTTGCCTTTACGATTTTTTATGATGGATGTCAGTGTATGCAGCGTGCATGTTTTCTGAAGGCGGCTATTGAAAAGATCTCGAGATCTGATGCATTGAATGAAGACCTCGGTTTGGATAGAGGAAGCTGCTGCAAGCACTGATCCAATTGAAAAGCACTCGGAGTTTGCGTGTTTGTTTGCTCGTATAGACGTGCACACGTCGTCACAGGCGTTTTTTGTGGGTCCTTTGTGAATTTACTGGTATGGCAGATAGTAATTTACAAAGAATTTTAAAATCCCATCGATTCTCGGAGACGCTGCGCTGTACCGTACACTGTGATACAACGGATCAAATAAGTATTCGTAGGTATTTTCCGAAAGTGCATTATTAAAAATACTTGTCATTTAAATGCCATGTGTTGACACTCTGTGAAATAGCTCGTAGCGAAAACGATAATTTTCTGTCTTTCTTTGCGTTTTTTAAATTACTATGTTCTTTTGTGTGAATTTCCCATCTTGCATTGTGTTAAGCGTTACAAATACTTCTTTGCGATAGTGTAGGTTTCGTCCCCAACTCATTGACAGAATATTTTTCAAATATTGCGCTTCAAGCTAGATCGATTTTTGATCGGCCTTTTCAAAATATTGTTGTTAGATTGCAATCCACTTAAATGCATTTTAACGTTTTAGAACTGACAGCAACCTACTCTGTATAAGACGTAAGATATCACTAAATTTTCTCTGGGGTAAAGTTTTGGGGAGGGGGGGGGGGAAATGGTTGACGGAAAATTTTGGATTAGTATCCTTAAAATTTCACCCGTAATCTATCAGAAATGATACCTACCAGCTTATTCTATCATTAATTGGAAGGCAATATATAATTTTGAATTGAATGATTTAGTTTCACGAGGTTATGAGCACGACTGATTTCTTTAGGATAACAGGTTATTGTAAGGATTGCAAGGTAAGTAAAAATTGCAAGAATTGTGAGTAAAATAATTGTACATAATACGGCACGATTTACCAACTTTGCAGACTCGTTACTCGCTCGGCCCATTACCGAGTGGGAAGCAAACGCTCTCAAAAGAAAAGCACTATAAGAGTAACCACAATAAGATTGCCTCCTGGGTAAAATATTATTAACATACCAAACAATTCTTCGCAAGCTGAAGCAGACAAAACTCCTTTCATAGATCCAAAGGGTTTCAAGTCCAATGATAGTTGAGTGCTCTAAAGATCGAACAAATTTTATTCGAGGTGTCAGAGAGCGTCGAAAGATATCTATATAGTGATGTGCACAAATGCTGTTTTTTTTTAAATCTGTGATTGACTCGTAGAGTACAGTAGTTGTAGATAAGTTTAAATAACAGCTAGCAATATGTGTATTTTCATATCGAAAGTATAATTTGGAATTCGTTCAGTGCACGTATTTCTGCTTCAAGTTCGTTGTAAATTACGATATTTTTCCCATTAATTGCACTTCAAATTGTAAAAATTGTGCTCATTGAGCAAGACAATTCGGGTGATACTGCGAACGTGTACTATATATATATGTCTTTTGATATACTACACCGTTCTTTCTATGATATGAATTGTCTGGATATGAGTCTTACAATATTTGCTACCGTTGTTACCACTCCAATATATAAACTCTGCGTAGCGACTAAAACTTCTCCCGGAAAAGCAAATTCTTCCGATTCTATGAGCTCCAGTCGAAAACATATATTGGTAAGATATATTTTCGAACTAGAATTGCAGCAATAAAATTCGTGCCTCATTTGCCGATTGTCTTTTTAATGTACATTATTTGAGAGGAGGTTGAGATTGTTCTTTTCAGTCTCCCCTTATGTTGAAATCAGCTTCATCATTAAATCTGTGCGGGTTAACTTTTATGTTACTTTCACATCCCCCCACTATATTTTTTTCTCCCGGTTGTAATTCTTATGAAATTTTTGTAACGTAACAGTTTTGTCAAAATCCACGGATCTATTCTTTTAGGGTGAAATTTCACAAGATGTAGTTAAAAGACAAATGAAATAGAAGCGACCCAAAAATGGAATTGGTTGGAATTTCGTGACAGCATTAACAATGTATAGTATAAGAGTTTAGCTGTTGTCTCAAATTTTAAATTGGTCTGCTTTGAAGCTGCCCCCGTCGTTCAGGTCATGGCTTTTCTCTTCAGTTGTATTCTTCTCATTGCTCAGGATTTCCTGAAAGTGTTTATCCCTAAGATAGTTTGTGCGAATTTTGCCACCTGAACCGGTCGTAAAAAGTTGCTGAGGGGAATCGTGGCGTACTTACGGAGTGCGTAAAAAGCGTCTTGCACATGAGACGCGACGGGCTCGAGACGTGCTGTGCGGAGCGTGATGGGAAAGTGGGATGTAAAGGGGATGGGAGTGCAGTGCGGTCTGAGGAGAGTGGGAAGTGAGGGCAGGGAAAATGTCTGTAGTGAGGAGTGTGTGAGAGAGAAGTGTAGTGTGGTTTGAGGGGAGTATGATCGGAGGGAAGTGAGGACGGCTGGTGTATTGCGTGTGCAGGAGAGGGGAAAGAAGTGTGATCTGAAAGGAGTGTGATGTGTGGGAAGTGCGGACAGCTGTGGTGAAGAGTGTATTGAACAAGGGACAGTAGTGTGGTGTGCGAGGAGTGTGATGAACGCAGTACGCATGACAATTCACTATTGTGTGAACTGCGGGAAGCTTTATACAATGTCACTGCTTGGCAGACAAATGCAGCGTTGGCTGAAGAGATGTACGAGAACGCAGTGCTTTAAAGACTGATGATACTTCCTTTTATTTTGACATTAGTTTTAATATGATACCAATTCTTAGAATGCCTATAGTAGTTGTGCCATAGACTACACAATACCTTGATTGCCCACGGAAATCGTGCCTTTCGCTAACAGGCCTAGAGATCCATATAGATAAGCGTTGATGAAATTAGTTCTTATAATCATTGAGATAAAAAACAAAGATTAATTTTTGCGTCGTACCATAAGGAATGTGTTCGGTAGAGCTCATCCAAATAGCCATTAGAAAACGAAGTTAAGAAAACCCAGTAATGCGCAAAAACTGAATTAAAACCACAATAATACCTCGTAATGAAACCACAGTGATAGCCATGAACTACAAATCCACAATTAACCATGAGATAAAGATACCAGGACAGCTGTTGAATGATATTAAAACATGACATTTTGGTTCTGATATAATCCTTAACTATTGCAACCATCTAGTGCTGCAGATCGTGCAGTAATTTCACATTACTGCCTATGCATACTAGGCCACCCTGTGGTTGCCTACATAACATCACTTCACGGCTGCCTGTGTTAACTCACTTCATGCATGCTCGAGTAAAATCAAGGGGATCAACCCAGCGAAACCCAGTGATTTTGGTCAAAATTATCCATTTTGTCTTTGTTGCTGAAAAAGAGTCCTTAGGTAATGGGGAAGTGTATCCTGAAATTTTATGGGACAAGGGGCACTAAAACCCCCAAAGAGGGGTCCAAATGAGCAGGGGGTCAAATTATCAATTGTACACCGATTGCTTTCAAATTTGCACATTATATGTATTTTTAAAAAGGAACACATTTTGCACCTACAACTTTTGTGATTTAGGCCTTAGTTTTTTTTAAATAATGGGAAACATTTGTATGTATGCCAATCTTTATATAAATAGGACCCCCAAAAAGGGGTCCTGATGGAAATGATATTATGCACACATATTTTTTGCAGATGCTAAATCAACGTGAGTACAGCACTCAAATTTCATTCATGGAGCTAAAAAAGTGCATTGTATGATATTTCACCACAATATTTTACGGTGTTTGCCTGACCTCTGGATCTAATTTTTCCACCAAAAAACGAATAGAAGTCAGTAAGTTTTCATGCTAGGAGAAAAACAAAGACAGATTTAAAATCCTTGAAACATTCCCAACAAAACTACACTGCTGGATTTTCCATTTATGTCCTCACAGTTTTTGATCTCAGCTCAAAACCGAAAATTTTGTAACTTTACTATATTTCAGTTAGCGATCGAGAATTGCGTATCAAAAGAAAACGAAATAGAAAATGAAAAATCCAGGTTGATACACAACTTTGATGTTGGGCTAAGGTTATATTGTAAGGTTAATGAGAAGGGTTTAAACCATGGTTGGTTGGTTGGTTGGTTTAAAAAACCACGGTGTTTGTTTCAAGCAAAAAAAAAACAAAACTTTTGGTTTAACCAAAAAAGTTTTTTTCCAACCCTGTATACGAATATAGCCATGGAAATTCAAGCGAAGTACAAATTTACAACTGCACAAATCTGGATTTACAGCTGCACGTGAGAGACACAACTGCACGTTAGAACATAGCCTGCTACATCACATCACTTTATGGGTGTCTGTGTTGCACCACTTTTTGGTGGCCTAAGTTAAATCACTTCATGGTTGCCCAAGTTAAGTCATTTCATTGTAGCCTTTGTTAAATCACTTCAGGGTTTCATAATTATATCACTTCATGCTTGCCAAGGTTGAATCATTTCATGGATACCACTGCAATACCACTTAACGGTTACCAGTTCTATATCTCTTCATGGCTGCGAATGCTATATAACTTCAGTCACGGCTGTCAGTGCTAATTATTTCTCGACTTCACGGCTGCCAATGCTATAGCACTTCACCGCCGCCAATGCTTTATCACTTCAAGGCTGCCAATACTACATCACTTCATAGCTGCCACTGCTTCGTAACTTCATTGCTTGGCGCTACATCACTTCACGGTTGCCAGTTGCTCCACCTCAACCTTCTGTTTTGCTGTCTGCTCTGATTTTTAGCTTATGGCGTATACCAAATAATTTTCGTAAACAATTCCATTTGCTGTTCATTTGGCATTTCATTTACCACAAATTTGAGAAGCCTCTGTTCTACAACATGAAACTGTTCATTTTACTAACTATTGCGAAATTATTCTACTCTACTAGAAAGGATGTCATAAACAGTTGATTTACTATATTGCACTTCAAGGCTTTGTACTCATGTGACTTTCTTACTGATAAAAGTGTGTACAGGTTTGCCAATCATCACCAAATACGAAACTTTAGGTAAAATATCCTAAGCAAAGTATGAAAAAGTAATGGGATAACATATAAAAATACATCTGCGGCACCGCACGGTCAGCCTCACTTGCGAGAAGCGATATCTCCTTTACCGGCAAATGGCTTTTCGATGTTTTTGTACTCTGTGCTTGTGCATACCCGTTTACGTTAGAGCTACTTGTTGTGTTTTCAGGTTTCCGCTATTTATACGACACCACTTCTATTCCGTCGATATTGAAAGTCTTATCCACTTAACGTCTCTATATGTTTTCCTTACAATTCCTAAGATACGTTAACAATGCCCTCGTGCTGTTTGACTGTCGGTAATCCTATTCTTTGCTCAGAAGATAAGAAAGTCGTAAAAATCCGGAGCCCCGACTAATCTCATTAAGTGGACTAATTTGCGTCGTAAAAATATCCCAAAGCTTCGCATCGCCGGGCTTCTCAAGTCAAAGGGTTGTGCACCAGACACTGTATTTTGGGAACTTTGAACTCCTGCGACAGCGCTTATAGAAAAAATTGAAGTGTTTGTGGACTCTTTTCATTATTTTATGTATTTTGAGTTGTTACTTCTTAGAAATGAAGAGGTTATGCAATGAACTTTATAGATAGGGGATTTGGTATCTCGCTTTATCATGGATGAAAAGGTTGTGCGCTGACTTCACTGTTGAGGTTTATCGTAAATCAAGGTATTATGCACTAAAATCAATATTTAGGTAGTTTTTGCGAGGTTATCACTTTATCACAAATCAAGAGGCTGTGCGCTGAAATCATTATTAAAAGAACTTAAAAATTATGTTTTTCTCACAAATCGTGAGCTATGCAGTAAATTTAATTGAGAAACATGCTTGATTGTAAATCAAATGTTTTACACTGAATTTAGTATATACCGTAGGGCAATTTGCGTTCTTTCAATATCTCTGATCTCCATATTAAAATACATTTGAGTTCCAGCAACAATATACGTTTCAAGCAAGTAGAGCTGTAAAGAACCCTTATCCTAGTGCAGAACAATTTCATTTTGTCTTCACGTTAAAATTTCTCTTCGTATGTACATCTCTAGGCTTATATTCATCCGATTTCATTTCTATAGAATTCTGATACGAGCGTCATATCTTCAGGAGTTTCTACTTAGACATTTTGTTTTCATATAGAATCGACGGTATTGATGCTAAATAATGTAATTTTTAAATGCAAATGTTCTGCATTTAACGGTAAACTTTACACCTTGGGTTTCTGCACGAGTGAGAGCGCCTAACCTTACTGCCCGCTAATTTTTTTTTTTTTGCTTGTTATAAAAGAACAATGGCAAATTATTTAGCCTCAAAGAGTCTCGTTGTTTTAAGCAGAATTAGGGTGTTACGCATCATCGCACACTCCTGTATTTTTGGCATTCTAGCTCATATCTTCCTGCTCTCGTAAATACCTTCAGCTTTGACTAGACTGAATGGAGCTTACCGTACTTTTTACCTGCTTTCCTAGCAAAGCTCCATAAACTATTCGTAACACCCGTACAAACAAGGCGCAGTTCTTGGCATTTTGAAGGTTGCCGTAAACACGGCGCTGCATCTTACCTTTGCCTTGAGATTACCCATCCAAAAGACGTAAAGTTTTTACAACATTCTAATGAAGCGTGCAGGCATTAGCAACAATAGCCTAGGCGTGTAATGAGCGACATAGAGCGAATTTTTGGCAACTGTTCTCGTGTTCGCTAAAGACCTGCGGAGTTTTTGTAGCTGTGAACTGGTACTTGAAAAAATCCGTAGCATTTATGCAGGACGAATATCTGACAAATTTTTATTAACTTTCGACTCATTTTTTTTCTTTCAATTCTAGTTTTATAGTAGGTGAAATGATACAGATCAAAGTTTGAAATCATTATTGACCTTAATCATTTATTGCTGACTTTTCACCTGATTTTGAACGAAGTATCAACGTTACTGTGAGGCGTATAACAACGAATTGTGGCAGTTTCTCTATTCTCTGATCAAAACCATTGATTTCTTTATTTATGTTCTACAGTTAGCCATATGTAAATATTTTACCTTAGCTTAGATAAATCTCAGACCAAGAAGTGGTAGTTTTCGTGTCGCCTCGTGTGTGTGGACGTGCCTTTAGAGCAACGCCATTGCATCAATGCGCAAAGTGTCGCAGAAACTAGACAAGCAAATATGAAAATAAAATGTCTTCGCTTTAAATTTGTAAACACTTGTATTTTTTGAACTTTTCTCTTCTCAAACTACCTAGTATCTTTGACCATATCTTTTCTTACTCCGTTGTAAAGACTCACTCCACACTACAGCAGTACACACGACGCGCCTCCTGCCTATAGTTCGTGCAGAGCTCCTGCGCAGGGGCCGCAGTTGCGATACGAGCCTCGTTTACGACCGTCTCTATTGTCGCAACTATTTTTTTAGCCCTGTCTTATTATCGACGCTTATTTTATCTTCGTTGGCATACGATTCTCGTAGAAATCCCTCTCGTGTGGCTCCGAAAAAAAAAATACCGAGTCTTTTTATATTCACAATGCTGACTTCACGCCTTCCTCTATTTGTACATTTTACTACTGTCATTACTACATTGAATGAATCAGATTTATACTTCGGGAACGTGAGAGCGTTAGTAGCATTGACCCACAGAATACACGTTTCGATTGTTTTTTCTTTAAATTCAGGTAAAATAGAATTGAATTTATTTTTAATGTATTAGCCAGGTCTCTTACATTGTCCGAGTTTTTTTTTTTTTTTTGGGGGGGGGGGTAATATTGATCGAGTTTTTTCATACAAATCTAGAACTAAGCATTGTCCACACTGAAGTTTTTATGGCCGATGTAGCTAGTGCAATCTTATTTTTCTGTATACTCACAATATTCGCTACTGGTTTGACTGTTGAGAGAAGAAGATAGAGTGTAACTTTAGAAACGAATAACTGTCTACATAATGCTGCATTCTGTTATTAGTTGTTTGACTAGTTTGATATCTATTATCCCTCGGTGCATTTGTTCATGCCCCAGTAGGACACGCTGATATTTATGTTCCCTCAGTGTATTTTATTTATTCATGCTCCAGTAGTGCACGTTTGAAATACAATTGCTATATACGGCACATCAGCTTGATTTCCGTCGAACTTCAACCGCATGGAATTTTACCCTACACTTTCTATGCCACTACTTTTTCTTTCTTTTCTTTTTTTGTTGAATTGAGCCATGATTGTTCTGGTATACATTTAGGGCACACGTATTGCAAATTCACTTTGTTGACCGCAATAGCGCAAATTTATGCAATGCACAAGTGGAAAATCCACGTTCTTTTGTTTCATTTGTGCCACAAGAGTGTAAGTTTCGAGTACACGCACTAACGATCTCATTGTCAGTTTGGGACGATAAAAGTATTCCCCGTTCGTTTCGCTGCTCATCGACAAAGCTCTCTAAACTGCCCGTGAACTATAAACTGAAGTCATTACATTTCTAAATGCAGGTAATAAAAGCCTTCTTTGGACGGAAGCCTCTGAAATTAAACTGTTTTTGCTATAAAAAAAATCATTTCAGTTAGCGATCACCAACCGCAGCGATCAATCGAATTTTATTCGGTCAAGTTCACTTCATTGGAAGATAATTGTAAATAGAAGTCATAAAATAAAAAGTAAGGAAGTGAATGCTTGTGAAACATGAGAAGTGTTATCGTTTTACGGCTGTTTTTTTCTAAGTTCTTGTTCTGAATATATGTAGTTATCAATAGGTATTTGCATTAAGTTTTTAATTGTCTGTAATTATACCTGCATTAATTAAACCGGTTTTCAGGAACAGTATCAGTAAGAAGCTTTAATAGATANGACGTGTTATCGTTTTACGGCTGTTTTTTTTTTCTAAGTTCTTGTTCTGAATATATGTAGTTATCAATAGGTATTTGCATTAAGTTTTTAATTGTCTGTAATTATACCTGCATTAATTAAACCGGTTTTCAGGAACAGTATCTGTAAGAAGCTTTAATAGATAACATGATTTCTCGGAAACTATTAAGTTTCTTCGATTCGGTGTAAGGCCCCCCCCCCTCCCGATGCGTAAGGTAAAATGTAGTTTTGTCTCAACTCAACATAAAGCTTAATGGTTGTAAATCATTGGATGGCTACAAATAAGTGTTCTATCACTTTTAAGCATGCCGAGTTACGACAATTGCGCATGTGAAGTTTGTACGTGGAGCTAGCTGTGCTATTTCCTTATCATTTGACTAATGGAACCCTGCAGTTATACTGATCCAGTATCCAGCATGGTAAACTGCATGTCCTTTTATACACAGCTGCTATTTCATCTCTTTTGTTCTTCAATATCGTCAGTGCCGATGCTAATATATGAACCATACATTTAACTAATTACAAATTAGTAAATTCTGGGGTAGGCATCTTACTTTAAACTCAGTTGTGTGTGCCAATATTACCCCTATCTAGACCATAATTTTTTTTGTCATGTAGCTAAATTATATCCAGCACAACTGCTCTTCCAGTTTGTCATGCGACTCGATCACGCCTGAGGTAATTAGTAAGCGTGGCGATTGTGTTCAGCAGTTATAAGTTTACAACAGTTCTCTGCATTGCATGAGTATAGTTAATATTGGTTATCATACCAAGTCCGAGCTCTTTAGTACTTGCGTCTGATATTTTAGGAACTACTGACAAGTTGTATCCTTGGAATTTACACACGCCTAATGGTAATGCATCCTAATACCCTAATGCCAAGCATAACTGCGATTACTTTCCTTGGAACTATCACATGCCAAACAGCATCAGTAAACTACAGTTGCTACCTTGCATCCTCTTATGGCATACTCGAGGATATATCTTTGGACGGTCATTAGTTCAATTGTAGCTTCATCATTACTGGTATATGCAAATCATTGGTGTGTAGTCTCTGCACTGTCGTGCCGAAATTATTTCATCTTTTACGTATATTAATGAACACCAACTTGCGCCCCCTGAAGTTTTCTCTGACAAATATCACCCTCTGAATTATCCCATTCCAAATTCGTTCATCAGAACTATCCCATTCCAAATTCGTTCATCAGAACTATCCCATTCCAGATTCGTTCATCAGAACTATCCCATTCCAAATTCGTTCATCTAAACTAATACCAATTAAATTTGATCCTCGGCTCGTCTCAGATCAACAGTTGCTTAACCACACACTGTCTACGCCAAACCAGCCACTCGCTGGCGACCATCCTCGCAGCAGCTCCTGCTCCCGCACGCGTGTGTGAACAACATCCTACTTTATGGCAGTTTATGCCATGCTTTACGACGAGCTTAGCACCTATGTCGCTTAATATTTCCTATGAGAACCGCTCCTATAGTGTCTGTATCAAAAGCCTTAATGGAACACCCAGCTGCGAATTGATGCCTCGGATTATCCCCCTGTGATAAACTTTGTCCGCTGAATTTGAGAGGCCACACTGAAAGGCTAATTAATTTGCCTGTGAAGTTAAGCTGAAATTCGCGTGGTGCCTTGAGTAACAGCAACAGAGTGAAGGTGCGTCATACTGTGTATATCAGCAGTAAACTGAAATGCTGTTAGTTGTTGTATTAGTTGGGGGTTTTTGGTTAGGTTAGGTGTTACTCTAGAGAACTTGCCACCAGACGAAAGTGAAAAAAAAAAGCAGTGAACCTCCCGCCTTTGTACTTTTGCCCACCGATGATGTTTGAGAGTTTGTGCCATTGATAACAAATCGGATAAGGATATGAAGACTATAAGTTTCTCCATTTTATCCTATTATAGTTATTCTTCATAAGTAATTATGAATTTTTTCAGTTTTTAAGCAAAAAATATGCAGCAAATCTATGACCGTAAGGTTATAACCAACACCTCATTTCTCCGAGTCTCTCAATTATTCTTTTGAGCTGCCTTCCTTGAATTGTATGAGATTGTGCCTCACTTTACGGATGATTTTAATCCTGCAGGTAATTGTTTTAATTACAGTGGCAATTACTGCAGCTAGTTCCCTTGCATATGTTCTTAATTAGGTTACTGGAGCACCGAGTCATCAAAGATGACGGCAATTATTTTATAATAAAGCCCTTCATTATTCCTGCATGTGGTACGGATTTTACTGCAAAATATGCCTCATACCCGTAAGCTTGATCTTCCATAAAATATGACGAAAGTTCTATCCTCATGAGTCTGGGAGAGCAAGCTTTCTCTTCTGCAAGTAAAAGCAATACAACGAGAATATACTTTAGTCAAATGAGTTCATGGGGAATGCTCAGTTCCAACTAGCTACATCCTTGATGCCAGCAGTAAACCCATCAAAATTTGACGGCAACAAGAATTGATGTTTTGGCCTGTGCTCAGCCTGAAGTTTCGACTGCCACGCAGATATTCAGCTAAAGAAAACGCACGGCAAATAGATTTTGCACGATGGGAACGAAATCTCCATGTAAGATTGAGCCTCTCATGCAGATACCACTTTCAAAAAAAGAAGAATATCAAATTGTTCCGAGCTCCTTTTCGAAGCGAAACGCGCTTCAGAAATTGCAGTAGCTTGAGAATATTCCAGAAAGTAGAGGGTGTTCAAAATTTGTCGTCACAATGTTTTTTTCCGGCATTTATCAAATATCGAAAAATACAAATGAAACCAAATTGAACATGTTTAACAATTATTCTCTTTGCGTATCTATAATTCGATACACCCTCCGTTGGCATCACTAACCTGCTGCAAACGCTAGAATAACGCTTTCCAAGAGTCACGAATGATAGCTTGGAGAATTTTTGCCCAGTCTTTCAAGAGTGTTGCCTTCAAAGTTTCTACGTTTTATGATAGGAAGCTTCAATGTGGACCAAATACTGAAATCAAGGAGATTCAAAGATGCAGAAGACCATTCTTCCTTGGAAATGAGCTCTGGCTCATTTTAAGTTTATAAAACATCAAAATTTACAACTATAAAGTAAAAATATGCATAAATTAGAAGGTTGTCGCCATAATTATTGAACACCTTGTATATTTGCTACAGTACTTGAGGCTGGAGTTTCCTCTGCCTTAGTTTATCAGTAAGCTAGAGTGCCCGCGCTGGTGAACATGATGCTGAGGAATTGGTGAAGACATTCTTTTGTTACTAATATACTTTGCAAGGAAATGCTGCAGAAGCCAACTTAAATTGTCATAAGAGATAAGTGGTATCTCTTTCAATTCGTCTAATCAGCATACTCTTTCCCCACCTCAGATGACATACGGAAAGAATGAGCTTATATCAGCAAACAGCAGAGCGCTAATAAAACTGATTAAATTCCTCGCCGCGTATCCTTCCTATTGTATGATACCATTATTCAGTACATGAAAATTTTTGCGTTTAAGCGAAACTGCTCAGTTAAAGGAGTGGAACAAGCTGGAAAAAATAATCGTTGTGTCTACTGCCCCTTCGAAAAATGATCACTTCGCATTTGCTTCTTTAACTATCAAATGAATTTGTACGTCGTGAACTGAGAGCAAAGATAGTTTCGATGCATGGAGTAAGTTATAAAAAATTAGACGCAGTGGCAGCGCCTCAGCGAAGCTGTAAATATCTTTGGTTTGTCTTCATCATTGGCTGAACAAGAAGTGCATTCAGTTAAAGGAGTGAGAATCCCACTTTCGTCATCTTCTGCACCCTTGATTTCTTTTGCTTATTGATCTCTTTGAAAATGCAACATCATTACAAAATCTGCCACTTAGTCTACTTTTCGCCTATTTCATTAAGAGCTTGACAGGAAGGATACAAATATGTAAACACACGACAGTGATGATGATGTTGTGTTTTGATGAATATTCTCCTATCTAAATCCTTAACGTCGTGACGGCGAGACGGATCACTCAAGCAAGCAACCAACCAATAGACTGTCTATTATTACCCCTGCCAAGGTGGTTATGTTTTCGTCGGGTTTGTCTGTCTCTTTCTCTGTCTGTCACCAAGATAACTAAAAATTTTAGGAATGGATTTTGACGAAATTTCCTGGGATTGTTAAGTATGATAGGAGGAACAGATGATTAACTTTTGGCGAAGATCCGTCTGTCCGTTTGTTTGTTTGCTTGTCTGCCTCATTTTTCTCAATGCCATTACTCAAAAAGTTATGACAGATTTTTAGGAAATTTATATAAGTTGCTAGGTACATTATAAAGAGTAAATGACCAAATTTTTGTGATGATCTGTTTGTTCATTCGTATGTTCGTTGCTGTGTTTGATTTTATGTTTATTAGCGCAATAACTCAAAAAGTTTTGAGTGAATATTTATGAAACGTGCATGAATTGTTAGTAGTGTTAAGCGACATGAAGGATTACATTTTAGTGCAGATCAGCTAATTCGTTTCTATGTTTGAGTTGTGTTTGTCATATTGTTTGTTACGCAATAACTCAAAAACTCTTGAATCTATCATTATGAAATTTACAGAAGTTGTAAGTAATGTTAAAAGATATAAATGATTAAATTTTGGTGCAGATTGGTTGGTTCGTTTGTATGTCTGACTGATGTTTGTCGTAATGTTTGTTAGCAGCATAACTCAAACAGTTATGAAAGGATATTTTAAAAAAATTGCAGATACTGTTAATACTTTTAAAAGGAACAAATGATTAGATTTTGGAGTTGATACAATAGAAATCACGGTTTCAGAGCCAATTTGAATTTTTCGTCCCCATTGGCGTACTAGTTATTATTATTTTTATTATGGTGTACTAGTGTACTAGGGTGTCAAAAAAGACAGTAAAACCTTACATCAGTGGCTATATCTTGTTAACACTCCGATCCAATATTTTATTTTATTTTAACCAGAAATAATGTTGCGAAAAGCTACTAGCAAACTAAAATAAATACCACGGTTTGAAGCGCAACTACGAGTAAAATAAGCTACACCACACGAGTCGGACTCTAGTTAAATTTACACCACACGAGTTGGACTCCAATTAAGGGGATCGTTTACAAATTTTGAAATTTTCTTTATTAGTGGTCCGATCTTACTGAAATTTACACATAATATGTAAAATTAAAAAAAAGCACTTTTTATTCGTGTAACTTTTTCCATTTAGGCCTTAGTTTTTTATATATATATGTATATATATAATATATAT
>LQNS02278169.1:1826582-1843708 GCA_001587735.2 Parhyale hawaiensis | reverse complement strand
CCCTGTGGACCCATTTCTCCCCCCATTTTGGGGGGGTTCTAGTGCCGCTAGCCCTCTAAAAATTTAGGACGTAATGCCCCCATACCTGAAGACACTTTTTGAGCAAAAAACAGAAAATTTATAATTTTGACCATTTTCGCCTAAACGATCCCCTTAAATTATTACATGTCAAATCCGAAAGTTCTACCCATCAAGTCCAGCTCTTGGGCACTGCGTTGGAACAAATGTAAAGTTATGTATATATTTATTTTCATACCTTTTTGCTAGGAGATGGACTCAAAATGTACAAATAAGTACTTAAATATAAAATTAAGTATGTTATGGGCATGTTAATGAATGCGTGGTGGCTGTTGTTGATGCTTAGTTGATAAATTTTCGGTCGAAACGTCTACCTTATTGATGATTTTGCTCACCTCACAGCACGATCTGAACAGTACCCTGCTGTGCTCGTTTTATGACGTCATGCATGTGTGCCTCTGAAGGGCTCCCTCGCCGTAAGGTATCCATGATACCAACAGGAAAGAGCGATTTTTACTTCACGGATATATGCGAGACGTGAAGTACTGCGACAAATAATGACACATTGTCCTTGCAAATACTGCTATTTTATCCCGGCTTTATATAACACTTTTAGGCACGTGACAATACTTTTTTCAGGTATAGCGGAGAAAATGAGAAAAAAGGGTGACTTTTCTCCCCACAATTTATGCTTTTACTAGTGGACCCGTGCGTGAAGAATTCACGCAATAACCTATACGTTTGCGTAATGCCTCTAGGCCGGTGCGGAATCTCCTCTTCCCTTATTTGCTTCTTATTTTTCTTCTGTTCTTCATTGATCCTTTATCGTGNAATCTATCATTATGAAATTTACAGAAGTTGTAAGTAATGTTAAAAGATATAAATGATTAAATTTTGGTGCAGATTGGTTGGTTCGTTTGTATGTCTGACTGATGTTTGTCGTAATGTTTGTTAGCAGCATAACTCAAACTGTTATGAAAGAATATTTAAAAAAAAATGCAGATGCTGTTAATACTTTTAAAAGCAACAAATGAATAGATTTTGGAGTTGATACAAAAAAATCATGGTTTCAGAGTCAAATTAAATTTTTCGTTCCCATTGGCGTACTAGTTATTATTATTATGGTGGACTAGTGTACTAGGGTGTCAAAAAAGACAGTAAAACCTTACATCAATGGCTTTATCTTGTTTACACTACGATTCAATATTTTATTTTATTTTAACCAGAAATAATGTTGCGAAAAGCTACTAGCAAACTAAGATAAATACCACGGTTTGAAGCGCAACTACGAGTAATATAAGCTACACCACATGAGTCAGACTCTAGTTAAATTTACATCACACGAGTCGGACTCCAATTAAGTTATTACATGTCAGATCCGAAAATTCTACCCATCAAGTCCAGCTCTTGGGCACTGCGTTGGAACAAATGTAAAGTTATGTACATGTTTTTTTTCATACCTCTTTGCTAGGAGATGGACTCAAAATGTACAAATAAGTACTTAAATATGAAATTAAGTATGTCATAGACATGTTAATGAATGCGTAGTGGCTGTTATTTATAAATTTTCGGTCAAAACGTCTACCTTAGTGATGATTTTGCTCACCTCACAGAGCGATCTGAACAGTACCCTGCTGTGCTCGTTTTATGACGTCATGCATGTGTGCCTCTAAAGGGCTCCCTCGCCGTAAGGTATCCATGATACCATGAGGAAAGAGCGATTTTTACTTCACGGATATATGCGAGACGTGAAGTACTGCGACAAATAATGACACATTGTCCTTGCAAATACTGCTATTTTATCCCGGCTTTATATAACTGTTTTAGGCACGTGACAATACTTTTTTCTGGTATAGCGGAGGAAATGAAAAAAAAGGGTGACGTTTCCCCCACAATTTATGCTTTTATGCCTAATATACTTTGAAAGGCTTTGGAAAATTGTTTGCTCATCACCGTTGCTCAGTGGATTTTCAATGCACCAGCTTGGCTGTTCTAAGTATATTTTTATTTACTAGATTTGGTAGTATTTTAGCAGCGAAACTACCAAATTCCTGGATCCTAAAGAAAATGGTGAATGAAAGCTCACTGTGTCAATACCTTATGGCTTAATAGTTACGTTAATGCAATAACAAATTGGAATTGTAAACTTATGTGGACACACTATCTTCAACGATAATTCAGTAAGCGCCGGTAAAAGTTTAATCTTTACCTGTAGTTATTCTACTTGTTTAGTCGATGACCACTCCACATAGTTGCTTTACCTCGTGGTAGCGATAATTTGCCAATATTGAAGATTTTACTCTACTTGCCTGGTATAGTTGTCATGTCTTCAAAAGTTGAATCTGTCTGTCAAATGTAAGGCCTTGCCATAACACAACCAATTCACTCCTTATAAACTTCTGAAGACTACTGGTCATACTCTTTTGTGAAGAATGTCTGCATGTGAGCATTCGCCATTGCGTGACTGGCTTTCTTTACGCATTCTATGACCACTGTACACAGAAAACTTTTATTAATAGAACAAAAAAGCTGCACGTGTAAAACTTCTGTCTTTGAGAACTCGTACTTGTTCATCGAATTATTTGCGTAACTAAATAGTTCTTGGACCTCAAACATAAAATATTTAGGGTTAAAGTGTTTTAGTTCCACGAATAGGTTATTGTTAATTTAATAGCCCTATACCTAAAAAAATAAACCTGTTTTGATACTCCGTGCAGTAATGATGAGCAAGATTTTGAGAGTTTTGTGAAGAACCAAAGTAGGCAAGCACTCTACGTAATCTGTTGATTACACTTGACGCCGTGTAATTATTAGCCGCAGTTTTAACATATTATAGGGAGGGCTAATGACATGACATTGATACGCTGTAACGTACGTTTACTATCCGTAGCATGAGCCTTTTACAAGGTTCTACAGCGTGTGGTCGTTAATGGCATGACGTTGATACTTTACAACATGCGATTACTAGCCACAGTTTGAGCAATTTGCTAAGAACAGCAGTGAAGGAGCACTTTCCAGTTCATGACAAGTTAACTATCAATATATCCCAACTACTGGCCTTGGTTTGAAGCGTTTAGTGAAGCCCTGAGCCGTGTTTCTCCCCCTATACTCTCGCTGTGATCAGCCGCAGCTGTTATTTACGACTCGATGCTATTGTTTTAAGGCCTCTAAAAGTCAAAGAATCCATTTCACGGTGGATAGGAGCCGATAAAATCATTGCAAGAGATCTGGTGAGGGGTCAGAAGTGAAGCAGAGTTCCTGCACAAACTCATTAACCCTTTACTTTGTGAAATGTAAACCTTTGTTCACATAGCACGAAATACGTCGCTCACTTTTAAAATTTTGCATTACATAATTGTATGTTGTACTGAATGAAGTGATGCGTTGCATCAGGTCTGTGTAAAATTTAGAGTGGAAAACTGTCTGGTTTTGACTTAATATCAACTTAACTACATTTAAATGGGTTTATAATCCTCGAGATTAGTAACAATTCCTGGGAGCTAGATCAGGAGAAGATGCAGGATGGACCACACTTCCCAACCAAATTCTGCTCTGAGAGCTTTGGTCTGTAGCGCTTTGTGTAGGCGAGGGTTATCATGATGGAAGATGGTTCCTTTTCTGTTGACTGAAGAAGGTTGATTTTGGATCAACGCAACTTTCAAGCTGCGAAATTGATCACTATTGAGTTTAGCAGCAAAGGTTTCATTGTCGTCAAAAAGTTCGCAATGAAACGTTTTTGAAACTCGTAGAACAAAACAATGCTAGACCCAATGTGTTCTTTAGAGGGGATGAACAAGGGTGTGAATATTGCAGAAAAATACGAAGGATTCTTCAGTAATCTGAAGGAAAAGTTATTCATACTCATGTTGTTATGTGTACTCAAGTAATGAGAATAGGCCTAATATAAATTTAAATGACATAAAATTCCTCTCTTGTATATCGGTAGAAACTTTTGCACTTACCTAATAGCTTACAGCTAATAGCTTCACGAGTCAAAATGGTAAATTTTGTCGTTCATCTTTTCAGTCGCTCAAATATTTATGGATTCTACAAAAAAGAACCCTACACCTATCAACGCGCAGATATGTTTTTCTGTAATTCTCCACATCATAACATGAAGGCCAGCTTGTACATATACTTCATTTCTGATCTCTGCGTCTTTATCCGTTTCTCCAATGTAGGTAATCGGCTTATACTTCTCAAGAATCCTGTGTGTTCGCACTTCAGTAGATTAGCAGTTTCGCACGTTTATTTTTTCATCTCCATATTGCTGTAAGTCATTAAGGTGTTTTGAACCCAGTATATCTAACAGACCAACATGCATTTATAGATACTATCTCAACTTGCCGAGCACTTCGGTCATATCGCTAGTCTTACGTGTATATTAATCATGGAAGAATTTCAGCAGATGCAGTGCACTGTACATGACTTTTAGTTTATCGTTGCACCTCAGCATTTTCATTTGTCTAGCATGCATATTTACCTCCACTAAGGTTATGTCTTTGTCGACGTTTGTCTGTTATCCTGTGCATCTTTCTGGCACCAAGTTAACTCAAAAAAGTTATACGCGAATCTTTACGAAATTTATAGCGATTGCTGGGCTTGTTCGAAGGAAGAGATGATCACTTTTTGGTGAAACTCAGTTTAACCTTTTATTTGTCATCTGCCTTTATTTCCTCGGCAACATAACTTAGAAAGTTACGGGTGGATATTCATGAAACCTGTATGTTATGAGGAGCAAAAGATAGAATTTTTGTGCTCAATTGATTGTCCGTTTATTTCTATGTGTTTTTGTTGTTTTTATGTTTATGAGTAACATAACCCAAAAGTTATTAATGGATCTTCCTGAAATTTGTAGGAATTGTTGGAAATCTTAAGACACGAATGACCAAGCGTTAGTGATATAAGTGAGTCTATTGTTTCAGTGTTTGACTAGAGTTTGTCAAAATATAACTTAAAATATTATGGACATATATTTATGAAATTGTAGGAATTGTAAGAAATGTCAAAATATTCATGAAATTTGTTGGAATTATCAGAAATGTCAAAAGGCATTAATGACAAAATTTTACGCTTAATAGGTTTTTTGCTTCAGTGCTTGACAATATGTACATAATTGGAAAAGTTACAAATGGATCTTCAAGAAACTTAGAGAAACTGTTATTAATATTAAACCAAGTGGCACGAATTGCCATAGTTTAGGACTGATAAAAAGTACATACTGATTTCAGGATCAGTTTGAATTTTTCATAAACATTACCTTGCTAGGCGTGCGTAGCACTCTCAAATTGCTTGAGTTGTTTATCTATGCAGTGGTTGTTCCAGGTCCAACATGTATATAGTGCCCCTCAACATTTCAGTATTTCAAGATCGTGCCCCTCTGCATTTCAGTGTTTCAAGATGGTCTTTCACAGAGCATAATTCGTACTTCCACATTGCATCTGTTCCGTTTTAGAATTCTTTATTTTTTCCTGCTCAGCATTTCCACTTGTCCCACTTTTACAAATTTCACTTGAACTTTACACCAGCGAGGGACACCTCTCCGCCGAACAGCCGCAGTCCCGTGTACAGCGCAGACGCACCGCACTCTTGCAGTCGTAAAAGCAGATTCCGGCGATTTCTCTAAACAGGATCGCCGATACGGAATGATTTACTGTTGCTCCAGACGTGCCTGCTTATTTTTGTACGGGCCTTTACGGTTTTTTCTTAGGGGAGCTTGCCTAAATCGTGCAGAAAATTGTTAGAGCAGCCGCATGAGCTTTTCTGATTGGCAGAAATAACATTTGCAGCGTTGCAGAAATGTGTGAGAGTATAATGTGGTGCTGCCAGCCATGGCTGTTCTGCCATTTAATAGCAGTTTTTTTATTCAAGTAAAAAATGTACTTAAAATTCTTCTCAAATTCTTGGGCCATAAGCTCGTATAGGTTTTCAAATGATGAAATAACAAGCATTTTTAATATTTTCAGAATTTATAGGATCACAGTCTTATAGATTATTCAGGCAAGAGCAAAGGAATAAGCAGTTACTATCTTTACATATTCTGCGATGGCAAGCAGTTAATTAACTGGCTTTCACCCGGGATGGCCTAGTAGAGCTCGAAGCCTACACCTTACAATTTTTTATATTTATCGAATATGAGCATGTCTGTTCGATGTCTTTAAAAATCTCTTCTTAATCGTACTTCCGAGTATGCCCTAAACCTGATTATTTTGGGTCATATATTCGATTTGTTCATGTACTACTTACAAATATTGCATACTTGTTCACTGATGCATCGTAATTTCTTACAAAATTTTATTTTAGTTAATATATATATAGCTATCGGTGTAGCATTGAGGATTTTCCTCTTTTATGTGTCCCAATTTTTATTATAATTGCTGCATCTTTACCACCCTTGGTAATTAAGTATACTGTATAGGAATTTCTCGGCCAACACCGTGCCATACCTGCAATGCTTTCGTTTTATAATACAAGTCCCACTTGTTATTTTTGTAACCTAAATATAATTTTCCTACTCTAAGGTGTCTCATTGACTGAGGACAATCTCCTACATCTGCTAACTATGTTCTTTTTTCTCACGCTTTACTGCTATAGGATATTCATTCAAGCGCGTTTCAATGAAGCACCGACAATATTTATTATTAGTTTTTTCATTCTTTTCTGCTGTACCGATAACTCGCTTGTACAGTGAAGAAAGTATCGAGAACGTGTGTTGAGCTTGTAGATCCCGATGAACACGCCGCTAGCGGGCACCTAAATAGGTGTTGACGGCTGGGGTTCCATGATTTTTTATGGTCATTTTAGCATTGTTGGGAGCCCTGTTTACGAGGGCTGCAAATCGCTCGTATTCGACACGCCGGACTGACGATATCGACTGATGAAACTAAACACGAGTGCGGGCGAGAACTGCAGCCATCTCCACACTGTATGATGTACCTACTGTATATGCGTCAGGGATGCAACATTTAAATTGTTGCTATACAGTACATACAGTAGATCTACTGGTCATTTACACTCGGTAAGATTTTCCACTTCCATTTCTAAGTATACCTTGAGCTCTTCGGATGAGGTCCAGGTGATGGTATTCACGACGCTTCTATGGTACAAAGTCACGATGTTTGTTTATTTCTGTTGACTCAGAGCTTGCGACTAGTGCAACAGCTAACACCAAATTATCTGCACCGTGCTCGTGAAATCTGGCTTAAGTAAGAGTCCAGCAATTATTTTAATTTTATAATTTTATATCAGCTAGGGAGGTTTCGAATGAACCACGGTTTTTTGTTCAACAGCCTTGCTCCTCGGACCGTACAGCTATTGAATTATTTTGTCGCCACTCCTAGCTTTGCCCTAATTTCGATTTATGTTGGTCTACTATACCGATCACTGTTTTCTAAACAGCAGCAAGTCAGATTAAAAGCTACATCAAAAGAGTGACATGAAGTGCTTTCTAAATTAAGCTCACCGGATAGTAAAATACATAAACTTTTTTGTGACCAGACACTAATATTAATTTACTTTTCCTTCCAGATCGTAACACTAAGCTAGTGAGCTTAGTTTACTTCAGTGCTTTTATTTTTCCATTCAATTTGAATGCAGCTTTGCAACCTCCATCGCATTCACGATGTAGTGTTTTTCATTTATATATATATATCTATACCATATATTTATAAGTGCGCCGCTTTATATCGCATGGTCGCGGCATGTGTTTCAGTGCTGAATAATTTCTCACGCGTTGAGCACCGAATATCTAATGCAAATTTCCTGATCTCGTAACCTGTTCAGCGTGCAAACAGATCGCCTCAAAAGCCTATATTGTCTGCCTTAGATTTCCCCGCTAAAGCTCTTCTCGTCTTGCTGGTCATCTCGGACAAAAATAGCAAACTTTCAATGGAGGCTAATCCGAACTTGAACGCTAAAAGTATTCTCGAAGAAAAAAAATCTCTGCAATCTGAATGCAGCCGCTCACGCAAAAGGAACAGGAAATTTCTGTGAATAGAGATTGGGAAGGGGACAGGTAGATGTGAATGCAGTCCGAATTATCGGAGAAAAATGCTTCAATTTATTTGAAGAAATGCTGGTGCAGAATGGCATGTCCAGCCAGGGCTTACTTCTCAGGTTTGCTGTCATAATTGGACCTGTCATAACTGTACCAGTCATAATTGGACCTACTGATTATAGAGTTAAGAAATCGTTATTGAAGAAATGCCGCTACTGTCTCTTCTGGGTGGAACGGAGAGTCAGTCAACTGTTACTTCGTGTTCCTAACTTACAGTAGTTGTTTTTTTTTTATTCTTTTATTTGCTATATCGGTAAATGATTATAGTGCAGAGGACATGATGGCGCTACCTCCTCTATGTTTCTAATGTAACTTTGAACGCAAGCTTAGGCAAAATCCTTTCTGGATATGCTTACGGCTCCAATTCTCAATCGGAAGTATTATTTAAGGCGAATATCAGCTGAAATCATCTTTCGATGTCGTATAAATACCATGGTTTTATGGTTTTTCATTATGTTAAAATGAGCATCACCAGTCGTTTGTAGTTTGTACTGCCAAAACTTGTTTGTGTTTTTTATTTCAAATGAAAATTCTATCAGTCTTACAGTAAGTATATCTGTCGCGGTTTATTATCTCCGCCAAGGAGGATATGTTTTTGTCATGTTTGTCTGCCCTCAATATTACTTGAAAACTAATGAACGGATCTTTACGAAATTTACTGGGATTGTTAGGTATGTTAACAGTAACAGATGATTAACCTTCGGTGAAAGTCCGTTCTTCTGTTTGTTTGTTCGTCGGTATGCCTATTTTTTCTTTGTGCTACAGCTCAAAAAGTTATGGACAGATTTTCATGAAATTAACATTAGTTGTTTAGGTATAATACGAAGAGTAAATGACTAAATTTTTGTGATGATCTGTTGGTTTGTTCTTGTGTTTGTCGCTGTGATTGATTTTAGGCTTGTTTGCACAATAAAAAACTCAAAAAGTTATAGATGGATCTTTATGAAATTTGCAGGATTTGTTATTAACGTTAAAGACACAAATGATTAAATTTTGGTGATGATCGGATGGTCCCTTTGTTTCACTTATGTTTGTCATATTGTTTGTAAGCAGCATAACTCAGGAAGTTATGAATGAATCTTCACAAAAATTAAAGAAACTGTTAATACCGTCGAAAGGCATAAAGGATTAGATTTTGATGTAGACACAAAGAAAATTATGGTATCGGAACCAATTTGTAGTTGTCGTTACAGTTGCCTTCCTTGTCAGAGGCATGCGCTCTCAGAGTGCTCTCTAGCTAAAACATGGAATTAAAAGGTAAATATAATAAAACTCAAATTTTAGAACTCAAGACAGGCTGTTATTCAAAGTCTATAACATCATTATATC
Source organism: Parhyale hawaiensis (assembly GCA_001587735.2). Taxonomy (NCBI): domain Eukaryota; kingdom Metazoa; phylum Arthropoda; class Malacostraca; order Amphipoda; family Hyalidae; genus Parhyale; species Parhyale hawaiensis. Next base: position 1,834,305 of record LQNS02278169.1, on the reverse strand, counting down.
ACTCGGTATTCTACGTTCACTTGCACCAACTCATATAAAGATTCTATAGCCCTAATTGCTGTTAGAAAACGTACAATTTCGGTGATCAATTTCAATTATTATTATTCACTACCAGCTTTGACTTATTCCCTAAAAGAACGTTACACCGGACTGGAAATTAAATTTAGGCTGCAAATAATTTGGTCTAATTGTTAGATACAGGAAAGTTTTTATGCAGCTTTGGTCAGTAATAGTACTTATATCATTTTTATATCGTTTGTAAGTTACAGGTTCTTTCTTCCAACCTAACATCCATGGTAGCATTTCATTTTCTTGTCGTTTGTAAGTTACAGGTTCTTTCTTCCAACCTAACATCCATGGTAGCTTGTAGATTATCGTGTTATTCCCATGTGTTTCGACTGTTTCTTCATCTAAAGAAATGAGATTAGGGGCTTGTGAATTCAATTAAATATATTCCATTGCAGATAATGGCTTTGACTAATTCCAATGCGTGTTTTTCCATGCAAAGCTGCGACAGCCGAAGATCTGGCACCAATTTCAATGGCAGATACACTATGCAGTTTATTGCCATGACTTTCAATGCGAATGCATAATTGATCAGGACCTCCTGCTGCTGCAATTGGCATTGCACCGATAATGCATAATGATTTAATGGCAAAAATTCAATACTTCCGTTGAGGCAAACACTTTGCGGCTTAGATTGAATATATGCTTAGGTTGAACCATTTGCATGACCATTGATTGAATTTTTCTTTGGAGGCATTCACTTAATCGGCTATCGAACGATCAGGCAGAGGTATAAATGTAATTATTATTCATGGTAGGTGACCCATTACTTAAATGCATGAGATCGTGCCCATTGGTCACCTCAACAAGGAACAAAAAAGGCTTATTGAGTTTCGTCGCACAATCCTGCTGGGAATTCACCAGCAGTCTGGTGACCAAAGGTCGGTAGCTTATAGAATACGACGGAAATTTTTACCAGCAAGGAATGCAGTACCGAGCTCAATTGCTAACACGCTTCTATCAACAATGGCCAAACATTGGTGGCCTAAAGAACAAGAATGCTGCTAAATCAGCCGAACACAAGGAATGGGATAAATGGTCTGTGTGTACCCAAAGAATGACCCAAAGATCGGCCCACACATGCATGTATGCAAGGGACACAATTTGTTTGCCTGCACACAGCAGCTCCCGAATGGGACCACACAGCCGTGAACTCTTAGCGTATAATAACGCTTTTTCTATTCTCCAAAAACCACAAGCTTGTGACTGTACAATCTGATGTGCTCCGATGTTCTACAGGAGATTCTAGTTACGAGTCACACTGCTATTGCGGTGTTTTTCCTTTTTAGTTTATGTAGGCTTTAAATAATTAGTTTCATGTATCCGGTGTATGTGCTCGTGATTTGCGAGCACATAACAAACATCGAACGATAATTGAAGCTACAAAATTTCAACCTAAGTGAAGGATTTCAAGAAACGAGTAAGGCGTATAATGGGGGCTTTTGTGAATTAAAAGGCATTTCATGAACTTACTTTTAAATGTTTTTTACCATTTAATACAGAATAGATCCCGTCCTTGTTACCTGCAGTAAGGAGGTTATTGTTTCGTCGACTTTGTTCATCTGTCTCTTTGTCCGCCCGTCCATCCATTTGTTTTAGTGGCTGTATCTCTGCCTGCCTGATTGTCGGTCTGTCTATCTGTCTCTCACCAAAATTACTTAAAAAAATATGCACAGATCTTTAAAAATTATGGATCGATCTTTATGAAGTTTGTAGGAGTTTTGGGGGTTATTTCCAGGAGCAATGATCAAATTTTTGTGTTAGTCTGCTTGTCCATTTTTTTTGTTACCATGTTTGTTTGTGTGTTTTTCAGTGACACAGCTCGAATAGTTACGAACGGATCTTCATGAAATTTCTAGGAATTATTAAAAATATTAAACGACACAAATGAATAAATGTTGGTGATGATCGGTTCTTCTGTTTGTATGGTTGACTAATATTTTTCAAAATGTTTATTAGGAACACAACTAAAAAAGTTAGGAACGGATCTTCATGAATTTTGCAGAAATTGTTAGAAATGTTAAACGATATATAAGTGACCAAGTTTTGGTGATGATCGGTTCATCCGTTTTTCCGTTTGTATGCTTGACTAGTGTTCGTCAGAAAGTTACGAGCGGATCTTCGAAAAAATTGCAGCAGCTGTTATATTACTGTCAAGAGGGGGCACGTGATTTGAATGGCAATAAAATGTAAATTGTAGTTTCAGAACCAGTTTGAATATCTCGTTAGCAATGCATTGCTTGGCGGAGGTATGCGCTTTCTGAGTGTTTTAGTTTGAACGACTTATTAGTGAAATAAAAATCTTTGCTCATGCTGAAGAAAATAAAAAATGTTAAATGAATCATTTTCCAAACCCATATTTATTACTCTACTTTGATGCGTACTGCGCATATGGTTAAGCGTTCTCTATTTCTCACAATTTCCCTCCGCACTTATATCGTTATTCGAACGCTTCATTAGGTGAACCTCTTTTGGAGATGAAAAATTTAATTTGAGTAACGATGCACTACTGCATGCTGTACTAAGAAAACTGTGGAATGTTTAAAGTTGAACTGGTAAAATTCACTAAAATATATACGGCATTGTTCATTGCTATATGTAACTTTAGCCTTATCTAGTCCTTCGGGACGTCTTCTATTCGCATCCACTTAGCTTCTCTCTGTTTTTTTCTATTCATGTTGTTGCTTTGTGATGGTCACAGTCAACATGCTGTTCTTTATGTGCATTGATATAATCCGGGATTACCCTCATGCGTGGGTTCCGCGTTTGTTTCGTTATTCGACACAGCGATACCGAGATGTAACCTAGCGGATAGCGAAAGTCTGCCAACCAACATAGGGTACGGGTTGTCACCGTTATTTTGGTGTGCGTGCAACCAAAAATATGTCCGTGGACTAGCAGACTATAAGCACAAAACGCCCAGCACTGGCGGTTCACAATCGTATTTACGAAGGACTGCATCAAGACACCCCATGCACGTAAGCTCTGCGACATTCCTGAGCACGTGAGAAAGAATAACTTAACGACAGGCCGTGCATTATTGCCGGTCAGTGGCGAACGATTTTATGGCCTCTCGTTTTGAATAGCGTGCATTATGAATACGGCGGCGACTAGGGGTGATCGTCGGCAACTGAGTTGCCATGTGCTGTACTTGTTCACACAAACACAAAATCAACATTCGTCTTCTATTTTCCCACCCTTAGACATGCTGTTGCTCCGTCCCAGGGTTATATGTGTTTCAAATCTTTCAGTCTTTTTCAAGATTTAGGGTCAAAATTAATCACACAGATATTTTATTTGTAAAGTAAGACTTGGTGCATGTGAGGTTTCAGCAACATCGACACAAACCTAAACCTGTTCCCATGCATTGACTGTACTGAGAAAATTTAAGTGCATCCCATAACCTTCTTGCACAAAGCATGTAATTGCGCACTAAAATTTTCATTGCCGCTGCTGAGAGGAAGATCTGCAGACAGAGGAACGATTGCGTTTGTTATGAGCTCAAGAATTCCAAGCGCATTGAAGCAGTGAGNTCCCATAACCTTCTTGCACAAAGCATGTAATTGCGCACTAAAATTTTCATTGCCGCTGCTGAGAGGAAGATCTGCAGACAGAGGAACGATTGCGTTTGTTATGAGCTCAAGAATTCCAAGCGCATTGAAGCAGTGAGAATCATGCGCTGCTATATTGTTGGTTTCTGAGGTGCGAAAAATATTCCAAATACTGCATATATTTTTGCTATCATATTGTTGTGTAACGCTATGAGCGCTTCATCTGACATGTTTTATAAAAATGAGTTGCGTGATTATATAAAAGATTTTTTCATGCAATTGCCTACAAGCTAACTATTAACGGAAGTTTGAAACAGTCGGTAAGAAATAACTCACCAAGTATGATTGGTACTCCATCTGTTCCGAAATAGTCGTTCCACGTGCAGAGATTTCATACGGAATTTAGCATTTCCCATTCAAATTATTTTCTGTTTAGATTCAACAAAAATTAGTATAGGTAGTCTTGGTTTATTGATGTCATTAATCCTGTTCACTAAAATAATAAAAATCACTTTCTGATCTTAATAACATATGTTTTTTTTTAAATAGCCGTTGTTAAAATACTCAGATAGCGAATGCGAAAACACTTGTAAAAATGTAAATATAAAAAGCACGCATTGCCTAATAATGAACGTAACTTCATGTTTCAAGCACTGCTGTAAAATCGAAAAATCAAGTTTTGGTGCGTGCATGGTGCACTGAAACAAGTTACAGTTGAATTCATAATTGAAAGGTACGCAGAGAACAGACTTTGGTCAAGAGCTTTATCAAGTTCCCCGTATTTTGAGGCCGATGGATAATTTGATGCCAATGTTTCTTTCCTTTATCCAGTGGACCAATTATTTTGGAACAGCCTTCAAGTCGTAATGATAAAACTGTTTCTGAACAGAAGAAGTATTTGTTTTCTTGTTATGGTCGCCCCAATACGAGTTGTAGGTTGTTTCGTTTTGCCCGTGGCTCTCGCTGATGCAGGTTCATGAAAACCCATGGCATTAAAATTAGCTTGAGCAGAATTCTCTATGATAAATCAGCACTGTAAAAAGTGGATAAAAGAGTTTCACTGCCTGCTTTTCAAGGAGTGTAAATTTTTAACTTGCGCTAGAATGGTTACTTTAATGTCAAACTAGCGAAAATATGAACTGCAGGAACAGCTGTTTTTAAATGTAATTTCATCTTTTGCTAATCTCACGTCTTTCGAGAAACATGCATAAATAATTTTACAAGTTATAATTTGATCATCCATAGGTAAAATCTCGTACTATGTTCATTATATTACCACTCCTCTGGAAAGCTTCTTTTTTTCTGTTACCTGAATATATATTATTCATCATTATCATGTTTCGAACTGCGAGTACAACAGCATTGCCACAGTTCATGCCTCTGCTAATTTGGCATTCAGAGTAAGCATCTGGAAACAATAGTAATAATTTACACCCTTTGATTGGACGGCAGAAGCTGGAGCTTTTTTATCCATATTTTGCACTTCTATAGGATGCTTACCGGTTCTCATTTCAACAAGATCTGAGTTGATCGTTTGAGAGTCAAAACTCAGCCGCAATATAGCTTGGTAGAAAGGGTCATGACTTCTGTAAATGTACTAGACTGCTCGTGGCCCGTTGGCTCACCAAAAACTTATTCTAAGAAGCCATTTCTTCTGCTCGATTCATGGATATAGAGTAAGTTATATGAGATTTTAAACACCATTATATAGAGAGACGAATATTTTTCTATAATAAAAGTACTGTCGAGGCGTAGATGCATGTTGATATTCCAATTATTTTTAAAAACTGTGAACCAATGTTATTCTTCAATCATCTCAGCTACTAATACTGGCCGCGCGATTAAAATTTTAAACCTTCAACTTTAGTGTACTTGACGTACATAGCCATCAGTAGCCAAGTTATGACGCTTCTTAATGAACCCGTTAGCGGGTTGCGTCCATTGATGTCGATCTCCCATTTTGAACCTTAATGGCTTGGATCACACTAGTTGCGGGTATGGACATTTACAAAAACCCTGAATAACTAACTAGCCAACCAGTATTCAAATTTTAAAAAGAAAAGACTGAAATGAATTGAGAAATAAGCTTTAGATTTTTAGAGATTTTTCGCAATAAACTCGTTCACCAGGCAAGTCAAGCTTCCTCGTAATCGTCTGTTGACAGGTTATAAGTTTATGTCTCGTCTTGACATATGAACCATGTTTTGCCACCAGGTTCCACCAAATTGCTTATGCTTGAATAAGTGGCTGATATGATGGTGCAGGCCCCTGAACAGTGTCTCTTATACCTAAAGTGACTCCGAAAACTGAGCTAGTGAGGAAGTTGTGTCTGAGAGTAGCATGGAAAGGCTACCGGGCTCAGGTTCTTCTCCTATTGACATAGTTTTATTAAATTTTCAGCTTTCGAATTGATTCCTACTAGTGGGACCCGTGGAAATTCCACGGTAAGTTATTGTTCTCACTGTATTAATCGTAGCAATTCTAAGCTAAGCTATTATAACTCGATCATCTTAGTTTGACCTAATGCAGCTCCTCTAACCTAACTTACCCCTTAAATAACACTTGTGACGAAGTGCGTCTAACCTCGATTAAGTCTGCTGCACACATGAACGTTTCTCCCTACCCTTCCGATTGCGCTGCCAGGGATGCAGTTTCGACTTGTCTAATATTATTTGTGTTCAAAAACTACTTAAGCTCTGAACCCCCGCGGCAGCGATTCAGTTACAGCGAGGGCCCGTTGCTCAGTATCGAATCTTTCTCTTAATTCTATTGAATTTCAATTCTCATTGGATGGTTCCTATTTGGAATCGGTATGTGTTTATATATTAAGCCTTTATCCCGTACACAGAAACATCTGTTTTAAGAACGTGAAGCGCTTTCGTGTCCCGACTCGTTTCCCGTTTATCTTAAATCACCTCATGCAACCTATCTGGGCACTCAGATTTCACCGGTGGATCTCGCAAGTGTTCTACAAGCAAAGAATTCGCACTTGTACGTCATGATAGTCACATAAAGACAGCAAAAAACAAATGTAGAAGTCTCACTCTTTGGAGATACTTCTTTCATTATTCGTCTTCTAAAGGTTTACGCCTTTGCTTAGCTGCGTTTCTCATCGTCTGAAGATTAGGTATATTATGTAGCCTTTCACATTCGGAACAATGCCATTTTTTATCGGTGTATCTTTTGATTTCAGTTCTATACCGTGAGCCGTGGCTGTTCCATTAAGTATTTATTATTTATCCGTTCAATTTTTTGCGTTAGCTTCATCACAATATGCATCAGACCTGACCATATTTCTTTTTCAATAATAGATTCTTGTGTTGCCGGACCCACCTTTTCTGTCGCTTTACTTGATCTCTTTTAACTTCATACTTTCACTTTAACAGTACTTTAGAATGAAGCAGTCCAGAAAATCTCGCTTTCCGCCGTATACAGCCTACGAATTTTCTCATATCTGGATCGTCATGCCACGCCCGCAGAGTGATATTATATGATTTGGAAATACGTATGTATTATTAGTGTAATATGTTTTCTTCATATCAAACAAAAAAGAAGATAGCTATTGCTGAATTCCTTCCTGCAAAAATCAGAGCTTCTTACAACTTGAATTTACCCCTATCTTATAGTGAAAAGTGTAACGTGCAGACGCATGGACGGACGTACCGACGGAGCCTCAAGCAGAATAATAATATAGATAGATCTTGTAGCGAAAATTGTGTACACGATGACATACAAATAAGTCAGCATGAGAGACTATCAGAGTTTTATATGTATATAAATTGATAAATGAATAACTACTCTGAGAGCAAATAAGGCAATGTTAACGAAAAATCGATATTGTTCCTGAAACAAGGATTTTCTTTTTATCAACACTGAAATTTGGTAAGTTGCGCCTCTTGACAATAATAACAATTTCTGCAAATTTCTTGCAGATCCGTCGTTAATTTTTGTTTTATGTTCAGACAAACATACCTACCTTGAGTTACCTTGAGAGTCTTCGGAAGAAGTCCAGGTGACGTTGCTCACATCACCTCACGTGTGTGGAGTCACTCTGCTGGGTGTCTTCTGTGGTGCCGCAATTTGCAACCAAAGAGAGAGCCAGCAGC
>LQNS02278169.1:1804393-1825073 GCA_001587735.2 Parhyale hawaiensis | reverse complement strand
TTCAAAATTCATTAGGTAGTTATCAGTTACTTCTAATACCTGAACATCAGGGTTACTGGTCTTTTTGCTAAAGACTTTCTGGTATTGACGGCTCAGTATTTCACTCATCTCCGGATCATTATCAGTCATTGAGCCATTTTCGTCCAATAACGGTCCTATTTTTGTTTTCATAGACGCCTAATTTGATGCATAAGAGAAGAAGTACTTACTGTTTTCATAAAAACAGACATGCAGAAAAGTAGGCAATCGGACCGATAACCACAAAACTTTGGTCAGTTGATCTTCGTAACATTCCCAGCAATTCCTGTAAATTTCTTAAAGATCCTTCTATAACTTTTTTCACCTATGTTACCGAGAAAAACATAGGGAGACAAATAAACGGTTGGACGGATCTTCACCAACAGCTAATTATTTATTCTTCCTAACATATCTAGTAACATTCTATAACTTTTTGAGTTAACCTGGTGACAAAATCTGGCAAAACCATAGCCTCCTTAGCGGAGGTAAATACGGCAATGCACATTGTTCTTTATTTTAGCGGTTGATTCCTTCATTCGATTACATGGGGAATTAGCGATATACTACGTCAGAGAGAAGCTCGTTATAATATAAGTATCATAGAATATCTTGAGGGTCAAGCTAAGGCATTGAATTAGAACGTTTTTGGCTCTATTATACGGATGTGTTGCCCATCTGCTCCCATTGATTAGCTGCACCTGAATGTGTTGTCTCCAATTCACGCAACATTATGACACCCGCAGCAAGAAGTCACAATGCCGCTCCAAGTGATCATTTGCATTTAGATGGATTTCGAATTCCTTTGTTCCCTGATCATGCATTGCTGTTGCTAGGCATCCTACAGGCCTCCTATTTTATTTTTGAACTCGCATTGCGACAGATCAAATTGAGTTTCTCTCCCATTTCAGTTGCTTCCTCATCAATCTGCAGCAGAATTGCGCGGTTGTCAAGACTGCGAGCCTTGCAGTCTCCGCCTTGTGTATGGCTAAACTTCTGTGCACAGTTATCATTTTTCCCGATACGATTTTTTCATTTTAGTTATAAACGTTATTAGCCTTTGCAGTTAGCCGTTCATAATCATCATCTTGTCTAATTAAGTGAAAATTATGGCCTCGTGTTGATATCAAAGTTTGTTTAGTTGTACCATTATGGATATTTTAGCTTCTCATTCAATCCTAAATTCCTAATGCTTTTTTCAGGATAATGCGTCACGGAGACCTTTGTCAATTTCTGCATTTCTTACTAATCGAAATTGTTTATGTTATTATGCATAAATTTATGGTCATATCGCCCGCTTTCGGTGCGCTTGAAATGCTACCAATATTAGGATTTCTGTTCATCTTAACAAATGTATCTATATTCACTTCATTGCTTATAGACTCTCTTCCTACAAAGACTGCGAGAATTGTGTATAAGCTGGGACCCCGTGGCAAAGAGTATTATTACCCTTTAATGATCTCGTTAGCGGCTAGCTGTTGTAACTTCTACCTTGGTTATTTGAAACTCCTTCCTGTTACGTTCACGTCGACCTTCCCATGTAGCTCGTCCTAAAGTGAAAACAAAAGAAATATAAANTGTATAAACTGAGACCCCGTTGCAAAGAGTATTATTACCCTTTAATGATCTCGTTAGCGGCTAGCTGTTGTAACTTCTACCTTGGTTATTTGAAACTCCTTCCTGTTACGTTCACGTCGACCTTCCCATGTAGCTCGTCCTAAAGTGGAAACAAAAGAAATGTAAAATTCACCGTGTCTTCTTGTTTATTTATTTTAATTTAGTAGTTGGAACTCATCATATCTGTCTTCGTCAATACTTAAATGCATCTTGATCCTCTCCAAAATTAGTTAGATTTCAAGCTTTTTGTCAGAAATCTATGCGAATTTTGTTTCTAGATGTAAGTGCTGAGCGAGCCATACCATGCTCTAGAGCAGGGGTTTCCAACCAGGGAAGCTCGCACCACTTAGGGGTGCGAAACTTCTATAGAATAAAGTTGGATACATAAATTTGTACTCAAATTTGGTGTAAACTTCATTCTTTATATGTCATCAGATGAATTATTTTTTAATGGGTTGCAAGAACATATGAAAGGTTTTCTAGGTGTGCCAGGCTGGGATAAGGTTGGGAACCGCTAATAGAGGGGCGATGGCGCATTGAACAAGAGTGCCGAAAAGTTTTCTAAAGGAAATGTAGGATGAGATAGACTAATGAAAGCTCTGCATGCACCGAGATTACGCAAAAAGGAAGAACTTGACTTTTGAACGAAAGGAATCGAGCGATAATTGTGGAAATGACAGCCATTACAAGAAAATATTGGAGGAGATGTAGAATTGAGCAAGACTGGGGATAACGTTTCTATAGGAAACTTGAAAAGAGATCGACAAATGATGCCTGTGCATGCACCAAGATTATGCAAAAAAAAAGAAAGAAGAAGAACGAAAGGAATCGAGCCATAATTGTGGAAATGACAGCCGTTACAAGCAATACATATCTCAGTGGTTTCCAACCATGCGTAACTCTCATTCCCGGGGTTTGCGAAATGATCTTCCAGTGGGTGTAAAATCTTGGATAAAGTAAGGTTCGACTTGTAAATTTGTTCAAAATTTTGGGTAAATTTTGGTCTCTAGCATCAGATGAGTAGTTATTTTTGTAGGGGGTTCGAGAACATCGTAAAAATTTTCTAGGGTTGCCAGGCTTAAAAAAGATGGGGAACCGCTGCAATAGAGAAACCTCTTCTGTAGCTACTCCACCATTTAAAGTTGAATCATAGTTTTCTGTACCATATTGTATGAGACGTAAACAAAAATTAGCACTTCGCGCTAAAGGGTTAAATACCTTGAGCAGAGCGTGTAGCATACGATTTGTACGAGATTTTTTTATTTGTACCTTCCTGAGATTGATTTTCAAAGTCGACATTCATGATATGCTTACCATATACTCACGTATGGTATCATCGATATCGAAGTTATAGGTTGTATATTTTGCATACTTTGTGCAGAAGCGCAATATTAATAACTAGAGTGTCCACGCTGCCAAACTGACGGCCATGCCTTTTAGAGCGGCCAAATTGAGCGACTTCTCACCAAGATGAACGTACCATTATCAACTTGAGCGGCCGACCGTCAAGTTTATCATGTCATCATGAAATTGAGCGTCCGATCATCAAGTCTTGCGTGCGATGAGCAAGTTGAACGTACCATCAAGTTGAGTGGGAAGCCATGAAATCAAACTGCAGCTAGAATTTCCTCTGATCGCATCTCCGTGGCGCTCAGCAGCCGAATTATCTATTCCTTAAAATCGAGACGGAGAGTCCAACCAATCTACGTTCTGTATACCGTCATATTGTACGGTGTATATTTTTATTTGTTGTGGAGCATGAAGCATTCTCCATGTGCTGACTCCGGCTAAGTCAGGAAATTCCAACCGGTGAGAGGGCTGCTCCTAATCGTCTGGACCGCAACTTTCGTTATTAGACCAGCCCACCCGGACCATCTGTATAAAAAATTTTGGTCTTGCACTGAACAAAGTATTTCGGTCGTTGACTAGATTTCAATAGGTCATTGATACGGATGAAATTTTATTGCTTGCGCCCACCTTGCAACAGCTCAATGCACGGGGGCTGCGCCAGCTTATATGCTTTCATCCTCTTCAGACGACGGCTGCATTCTCATCATAACCCGTGACATGAATCAAAATCATTGGACTTTTATTGATGTAAAAACCAGTCCGATGGAAGCTACGCATGCATTGGAATGGGTCGTAAAAACCTTAGAGGGTCATTGCAGTTCTGCCTTCGCTGGCCTGGGTCAGCAGGACCGGCGAGCCTTCTTCCAAAATTATGACCCTGTGCAGTTGAGCTTCTATGGCCTCCATGGGACTTTTCTGCCCATTAAAATCAAAGGGCTTTTCTAATGAGAATATTCCGGAGCTGCCCATGCAACGTATATGGGATTATGACTTTGTCAACAGTACAGCCTTTATCTGCATGTGCATCCTATTCTTTGCGTGGCGAAGTACCTATTACATCGACTGCGTAGACAAGTTTACGCTTCACGCATATCTTTAACGCTTTCGCTCCTGCTCTATCGATATTATTTCAAAGAAAATTACTATTTTATTCTTTTTACATAACTGTAACTGTTTTCAGTGCTATTTTTTGTTGCTTAAAGCGCTTAATTCCTGAATTAACTACGTAATAGTATCAAATTTGCCGATGAAAATTCAAACAAAACTTTTAAGTTAACACAGTTGAACTCGGCATTTAATGTAGCCATTTGTCTACACACGGCGTTGAAGCATTAATAATGTGACCTTAATGTGATCAATATAGCTCAAAATATGTTGTCCCTGCAACTTAAAATTTGGACCAGCGTACTTGTAGGTACGCGCTCTATCGTATTACTTCGCTGTATTAGATGAAGTGGCGGGCTATTTATGTGTAGTTGCAAATGTGAGCGTTTAGAAGTTTTGGCTAATTTGGAATTTATTCGCAAAGGAAAAGGGACCTACAGGGGTTCACAATTATTAACGTAACATAGCCAAGAAAGATTCTCTGAATTGGCTTCTGTTTTGAAACTGGCATCACATTATGAAGGGCATGCATTGTAATTATTATTGGCGCACTTTGCATCGAAATGTACTGTGATCGAATGTCTTCCTTCGTTCACGCTCGTCGCCAAAGATATTGCTATGGGAAATAAATCATATGGCTTCTCTATTTCTATTTGAAATTAAAAATTACACTATTTGTGCCCGATTAAATCATACACACCCGGCATTACTGTTCTTTGAGTTCTGCTGTCAAAATAGTAATACTGAACCATGAAATTCATATTTCATGTTGAAAAAATTTTCCCGTATCTTCACCTTGAAGATCCCCTTATCAGTTAATCGGATATTGAGATGTAAACGTGTGCATATGAAATTCGGTAACATTAACAAATATTTATCTCATTTTGTTATGTTGCCCTGCCGTAGGAAAATTTGAAATGGAAACACCTGCGGAAAAGAAGATGTACTTAAAACGAAAACAGAAGCAGAGAAAATGCAATGTTTGAGTGAGAGTTTACTTAACCTGGATGTTTAAAACCCTATATTAGAGACATTGTATTTTTGAGGTGCGATCCACCAAAAGTGGAACCTCATTTTCGATACGTTTCTCGTTCACTTCGGGAGCAGGTCAAGTAAGAAAGCATTTCTGAACACACTAATTCGCCACACTAATTGCTTCATTTATTGAGATGCTGTTTGTATTATTCACTGTCCGTTTTGTTTATTTAGGGGCGACGTGAGTGAGTAACGTCAGCAGCAACTTCCGAGCAACATACTGTTTAGAAATGCTTTCTTACTTGACCTGCTCCCGAAGTGAATGAGAAACGTATCGAAAATAAGGTTCCACTTTTGGTGGATCGCACCTCAAAAATACAATGTCTCTAATATAGGGTTTTAAATTAAAATATTAGCTAATATTTCGAAACTTAAATTTTTCCCGTTGTTATCTCCCTAGAGCGTGACAGGATATATACAATAGATACAAACAACATAGTGCATTTCTTAGTTTATTTTGATATAAGAATCCTATAGCGCAGCTCGAATTCATATTGTGGCTGGCTTGTCTTTCTCATGGTTGATAAAGAGAATTTAATGCAAGGTTATTTTTTAGCACAATTTAACGCAGACACGTATCGGTGTTTTTTCTTAAATTAAATTTTACACATCGATATTCAACTAGCTCGTTATTAGTGATACTTCGGAATACTAAGGGTACTGTACTCGCGTTAATGAAATTTGCGATTTAGATTGTAATTATGATTTTTAGATAGTAAATTATGCGGCACTTCCAGCAGGCAGTGAAAACAAACTTATTGGCTTATTACTGCCACTTACCTCACTTTTATGGGTATAGCATCAGTACCTACCGTAACATCAAATAATAACATTTCACTGCTAAGATTTGCTCATTCGAAGAAATATTCCCCAAATATACTATTACACTTTAGCAAGCTTCACATCGATGGTAGTTATGAGTTTCGAGACGCATTTGATCGTGAATGATACATGCATAGCGAGTATACAAGATTTATACATAGGAATCTAGGCATGCAAGCTTTGTAATTATGCGTCAAATCCCTCTTAGTTAAATTTCTCCTTGCGTCGTTATATATGCAAGCTCGCTACAGTGAACTTTCGTTCAAGTTCATCGTCGTAGAATTAGGAAAGAAGGTAATGAAAATATTCGGTATATATAAACTACGATATTGTGAACCTCTAGGATCAAATCTTCTAATCTCGACCCACCTGTCTTTTGCCTCTTGAACTTCACAATTGACCTGAACTTTGAGAAAACTACTTGTGCCAAACATAGCAGTCTTTAATTAAACCGGAAGCAGTTAGCTAAACGATACAGACAAATATCTAATGCCACAATATGACAGTTCTACCCTGCTGTTCTCGCCCCCAAAACCCCCCATAATCGCCATTCATAAGCCCACATGACGGGTTCCTCTGACTGCATTCCTTCGGTCCATCCTACTGTCAGCGCGGACTACAGGCTTATTATTTTTTCCCATTAAAGACTGCTTTTTCCCTCGTTTAATTTCACTCCATTGATCAGCTCCGGCTGGGCAGGTAATAAACTAGCGCTTTATTGCAGGCCGTCATTGATTGAGTAAACAAAGCTGTTTATTTTGGTAATGTAAATAAAATTCCGTTTGTTGTGGGAAAACTATGCGCCATAAAGTGCATGGCCTTTAGTGGTTTGAGTAGTAAACCTGAGAGCAGGTTTGGCTACTGGTATATCCCTCTCCTTATATGGTGGTACCCGTCATTTTGGAAAGTGCAGATGACAAAGGACTGGAAATTTCAATTTGGATAACGTTTAGTAAGCTTTTTCCTGAACGTACCTGAAAATTATTGCTAGAGGTGTCGCATATGATAATATTATTCATTCATTAGGGGACAGTATTACCCTTGTTTATGTGCCCGGTCGGGTGTCGGTGAACAATGCTTATGGTAATTTGTTACATTTATGATTGTATTTGTCATCCTCTCGCTTCCAGGACCTACTTCCGGTGTTTATTATGAGTCTTATTTCATAGAATGTTACGAGAAATGGGATTAAATATATCACAGTGAATCGTATGGCGCAGTAATGTTGTAATACTCCTAGTTCTCAGTCAGCAAACTACGTTAAAACAAATTATGAAATTGCATGAGTTTGCTGCGTGGGCACCGAGCTTGGTTCCATCCTGTTATATGACTGTTCGCACACTCAAACAGACACACATATACGCTGACATTTCGGAAGTAGCTGATGACCACGCGGTTTTATGCGAATTATAATATCAATCGACTTAGTTTTTGATTCGTTCTGGTACGAGCTTTAACGGAACCTCCCATTTCATGTATCAGAAGTAATAGGTTGCGGCAGTACTTCTTTGTACGTTTGCACTGTAGTACAGGCTGTATTTTAACCTGCAGCAAACATGTTCTTGTTCTGCAACGTTCTCTAAAATGAACTTTTTGATTCAAGGATTCATTTTTTCTGTGTTGGTTGTTTTTCTCCTAGTTAATAATTTATGCGGTAGGCTGCATGCGCACCACGACCCGCCTATTGCGGTGCATTGGATATTTCTGCAGTGCTCGATGTTCAGTGCCTGTCGCTTGGCGTTTTAGTGCATTGAATATTACAGCAGCCGGATCTTCCATTAGCGTTGTGCAGATCGCCATGCTCTCTGCCACTGCACTCGAAAACTGCTGCAGTGATTTGGTGTTCCTGCTGTTTTATTGTTCGTGATTATAAAAATATGTCTTGTGTGACTCCTAACTGCTGCTGTGCTGAAATATGATTGCTATTCCCTGCGTAATAATTCTAGATATTATACGAAGCGGTACATTTGGAGTCTTACACGCTGCAATGGATGAATATCATCTCGCTATATTTTTCTAAATATCATATATTTGCTGCCAGTATGCAAAGTTGAAGACTATTATGTCGTGAGTACCCGGCAGTGCTCTTGTGCAAATAGAAAAATACATCATAATTTTTTATCTTATCTGATTAATGTGAACTCTTCAGAGCTCACAATTTAAATTAATCGTGCCCTTTACAGCGCGGTAGCTTTCTTTTTAGGTCCGATTTCACCTTGCAAATCGGACTGTAACGAACTAGAACATCACAGCAGCGTTTCCTGGAGCGTCAGATTTGCACAAGTTGTGTGTCCCTGCGAATTTCACCGCAAATGCAGTCATGCGAGAATACCTGCAATATTCTTACCATTCCCTCCGGAGTTTTAGCGGTATTGCATTTCCTTTCACTTAGATCTTCTCTTCTGACTTCTGTTGCTCTATTTCCAGGAGAAAATCTTACAAACTGTTTCACGGGAAGCGAGCTGCAAGATGAAGCTGAATTGCACGGCGAAGTGAAATATTCTAAGCTGAAGTGCATTGTTACTCGTTGGTAAGAATGAGAACATCTAGATTAAACTGGAGAATGATTGTGGATGTAGAGATTTGCTAAGTGGATACTGTGAAGTGTGCTAAAATTTAAAATGCTAACGTGTGTTTATTGATATTATCGGTGGTGGCTGCTGCAGAGCAACCGGTTAAAGCAGTGATTAGCTAAATCGATAGTCCTGTTTTGCTTAGGAAAGACTGTCCTCTTAATATCTACTAATATTATGATCATCCCCGGTACTTTATTTATCCTTTTGGAAAGGAAAATTGATATTTTCTGTATAACCCGAAAAAGGCTGCCCAACGTAATCTGGCTTCTGCTCTTATCAGGTAAATTGTCATGTTCAATATTTATCAAGTGATCTGAAATGAGCATCCACTTCTACTCCATATGAATATAAGCCACGCACAAATTGAAATATTTCTCATGCAAATATCGTAACGCCTTCTCAATTGATGGTACATAAGACTCAGACTCTTGCAACATCTGCCAAGGTTTACGTTCTTCAAAGACGGATAATCTGCCTTACGTGCCTTTCGGTCAGGTTTGTTCACTTTATGTGCCCTCGTCTTCCATATCTCTTTGTTGGGTAAGCGCAACCTCTTCAAGGTACAGTCCTTTTATTGATCATTAAATGCATCTGAACCCCTTTAGAAGCTCCGCTTTATGACTTAACTTTCCGTTGCTGGTAATGCAGTCGATAGTTAACTTCCCAACTCACAATGGATACGCCTAAGCAAGAAGGCCGGGAATGCAAAATGGGTCCCAAATAGGAAATTTAGGAACTCGCTTTGTTTGTTACGGAACAGTAATGACTTGCATCGGACAATGTAAGTTTCCAAGTTGAGGCTATTTTGTGGCCTACTGGAAAATCCGGTTTCCAGATCCTGAAAGTGGAATATGCCCGTAAGTCCACGAAGTGTATCGCAAAATTACTTTTTGTTTTGCGAAAACAGCAGGATGTGCAAGAATATGGTAGCAATTCAGAAATAGCTACCTGTGAGATATTAGAGGAATCATTCGTACTGATATATGTCTTTATCCTATGCAAACTTTTTACTCATACGATATTCATGATCAAATTCTAAAGAGTCTTACCAAAGGCATTGAACTTATGAAGCTCAGGGTTTTGTGAGTTTTTCTTCCGAAATTGCAATGAACTGTGATATTGAGCTTCTATATGTAAGTCCGTCAACTGTATTGTCGTCCATAGTGAAATCTGGTAGTATTTTTACTTTTTTTCTTGTTGTATGTGCTAGGTAACATGAGTGGTTACTAGCCTATTTATTTTTATTTTTTAGTTGCCCGATAATGACCTTGGTTCTTCAAGAAATTTTTCTATCGCAATCGTAAAACGTTACCAATGTACCACAAAGTCATTTTTAATATGTATATACATATCTGATGCAGTAAACTGTTTTTAAAATGATATCCGGAGAATTTTTTTCGCTAAGAATTTTTCATAATTTACTCAAAAGTTTGAATTACACTGATTATTAAATTTTTTTAGGAATTTCTAGCTGAAGTGAGTTGATAGTCATACAGGAATTGATTAGCTTCGACTTGTACATTTCTTTGATTACAGACTTCAATCATAAACTACAAGATTATTTTAGCAAAACATTGAAGTGGGTTGCTGCTCGTGGTGACCCTCAAGTCCACCAAACATGAACAACTGCGTGTAGCAAGTCGACGTGGTATCGCAGACGCTGCTCTCAGACATCTTTTTGCCGCCTTCAAATCTCCGCCTGGAGTGTCATCTTCCAGTTTCCAGCTGACCAAACACGGCTACTGAGGCCCTGTCTTTCATTGCTCTATGTACGCTCTAGATGATCTCTGAGTTAACTTGTTATGGTGAGGGATTACTGCAGGGCCTCTCAACCTGTTCTTTGTTCACTCCGAGGCAAGAAATTAAACTCTTGCTCACACTATGCATTTCTAGTGCAAGTTATTGTGCGGTTATGTCCGTTGACCAAAGCAGCTATGAATCTTCCCATCCGCGCATCGTGCTGTTGCATCATTATTTGGATAAGATTTTTTTGAATAAAAACTTCTCGTTAATTCCCATGTTTAGGAACTCGTCTTCTAACGGTATATTTTAGAGTGTTCAACACGGTATTGCAAAGAGCTTTTTTTTTTTTACTGTACATGTAAGAGCTAAATTTTGGCATGCATCTTCGTGGATGATTGTATTAGTGTAGATATTTACTACATATAGTGGAATCGAAAGCTTGCACACTTCTACCACACTTAACGTCATTATGTTCTTCTACCTAATGATTGTCCTTGGCGTTTTGGCTATCTAAAAGAAGTTGATGAGCATCTGTTTTCTGCAAGATCAATGAAATATCATGCAATATGAGTCTGTATTACAGGAGCGCTTAGTTTATTGCAGTGATTTCTAGAATTTTTCTCGTTTACTTAGTATTCTATAGTTACATTTATTTTATTATTAGCTGCACGTGGCTTGTACGCTCTTTAATTAATTTTCTAGTTCCGTTAATGTGTTTTATAATGGCATGTATTGTGTTTGTTTTAATGAATTTTAATGAATAGTTGATAGTGCACGTTTTGGCCCACACCTCACCGTTCTTTCGTTATTTCCCTCCGCAAGCGATAATTCGCAACTACGTTTACCTGAGCAAAAAAGCACGAGCCTGTGTCACTTTTACCATTAAAATCGCTCTAGCGCTCGTAAAATCTCATCTTCCTTTAGAAAGCCATGTTGCCCTCAGATATAAATGTCATAACCAATCAACCTGTGACAGCGCCACTCTTTGCTTACAACTGAACGCTGACTTGGAATGGGAAGCCACTGAAAGTAATTCCCACGATGCTGCTCAGAAATGCCCGCAGACTCGACTGGTGCTCAAAAACATGGATTTTTATCTTCTACATTTTTCTAAATAAATTAATATTGTTTGAATTAAGTGTTTGCTTATCTTGGATGTTTCTATTAGTCAGTGCAGCCTATTACTTGAAAAGCTAATGTGTTGGATTCACGGTGCTGCAGAACAACAGTAAAACTCCATCTCTTCTTAGTATCCCCAAGTATGCCATTCATCGTTAGAAGTTACTCAGAATGTGTACTTGCAAGGTATATCCTCTACGGCGTACCCTCCTCTCATTATATCACTCAATTTATTGCAATTAAGCTTTGTTTAAAAAAATCATTACTGGACTTACAAAGCGTCTGCTACACTACCGTTCCAGTTCGGTCCATTCTGCACTATTGTCAAGGATATAAATTTCTCGTCCACTGACAATGGGCGAATGGACCCAACAAAGGTACGGTCAGGAGGATATGTCAACAAACAGTTAGGTGCGCAGCAGCGCACTTCATGAGAGGGTATGTGTATCACCGATGCTCCTATGTCCGCTTAACAAAAAAAATGGCAGTAAAGACGTTTCCCTACAACAACCCTTGCCTTACATAATGGCCGTCCCTCTAACTGCGAGAAATCACCTCAAAATCGGAAATTTATCGCCGCAAAAAACTCACTCCCGTGCAAACGTAAGGCCTCTCACAATGGGGTGAATTCGGCGGAAATGAGCCCAGAAAAACTCCGCTTCTGGTCATCCGCATTTTTAGTGTGGGACCGAAGATCCGGAGATTTTTTGCGTGGCCTAACGCTCACCAGCGTGTGTGGGCCATGGCCTATGGTTGTTTTTATTTTTTGTGTTTTGCGTCTGTATTTTTTCATTCAACGCAGAAGTCACTTAGTGAGGGAAATCCCTCTGACACCCTCAGGAAGCTTCTGGTGCGCTTCCCCGCTGACGTCAATCAGAATTCAGAATATAACCGTGCACTTTTCTCTCTGATATCGATCATGTTTTCGCCAAGAACTGCGCTCATCTAAAACTGCAATGAGTCAAAAACAACACCTAAAGTGCCTAACTGAACGTGCTATCTCACAAAAAACTAGTCTCAACAAGAGATGTTTTAAATTCAATATATCCTTCAAATTTTTATTTCCATTTGCTATGGCCTTTTATACTGTTGCGCTGCGCATGGTGTACCCATGCACAGGTTCGCATGACAATCTTCAGAGCGTATCATAGTTCCGGTCGCCATGAGTCGGTCCATTTGGCAGTAATGCTAACTCGCAATGGTCCGTGTAAACTAATTGCAGTCACGCTTTTGGAGCTTGTGAGACACTGCCCAGTGCCTTCGAATTTATCATCACTGTGACCAGATTATTTAGTGGGCCGAAAAATTCCAGCCGTGGGAGCTTATAGCCTTGGAATGCCAGGGCACAAAAGAAACACCTTTTCATTTTCACTTGAACGTTCTTCGGTTTGAAATCGTATGTAGAGCTTCTTCGCAGCGTCCTTAGTTCATTTCAAAGCTTCCCGTGCCTAAAACCTTTAAAAAATTGCTGTACTCTTTACAGAGCATTAATTTGTTGCTGAACCACCCGTAATAGTTATTGTCAAGGAAATAAACTTCGCTGCAAAGGAGTATACTGACCGGCTATGTCTCACTTACCATGTAGTTTCCGTGTTTACTGCGCCCTGGGTAACGCGTCTACAGAGAGTTTCGATTCTGTTTCTAAATAAGGTCAATAATACTTTCAAATCAGTATGAAGTCGATGTTAATAGTAATGGCGCTTTACATTAATGCTTTGCTTGTGTGTAAGGAACGGTATCGTATTTTTGTAAAGCTTCATAATTTTTTATCTCTTTCGTCAAACCGCATAGCGTAAATAAGCTAGAGCAGTAATCCCACTCTACACGCTTCCACATTTATTAAACCAAACGCAGAATAAGAAATCCTCCTATTTCCATTTTGTATTTTCTCTCCATTTCATCTGCTTTCAGGATCGCTTTTGTCCGGTTTTATGCGTCGGAGGCGTTGATCGGTCAGCATGACGCTCTGCCATTGTATTCCGTGTTTCATATCGAAGATTTTACGACAATTTTATCTGTCTCTCGGCGCCTCAGAGCTCTTCTCCCTGCATCCATTGACGGGAGGTGCGGCCTCAGTGACGAATATAAAATTGATGTATTGGGTTGAGCGTAAGAACCTTGTTGCTATTCTCAGTTATGTGTCAACTTGCCGAAATAAAATAAGAAATGCTATACCAGAGTGACTATCATCGCATAGTCTTTGCGTTAGGGTTGTGACGTAAGTAATTCAATATATAACACGCTAGCGGAACGCTTCAGTAAAAATGGAGTAATTTCTGTGGTGCTGTCTGTCGATGGTACTGAATGAAGTTGAGCGATGGCCGTTACTTAGAAGAAATTCATCTAGATTATTTTACACCTTCCGACAGATACCGTGGATATTACAAATACATATGACGGAATTTTAGGTCAAAATCATTACTGTGAATCACAGTTCATTTAATGAACGGTGCTGTGAACGGACTTGAAATTCTTCAATTAAGTTTGTTACTGTAGTGTCTATACGGTGTGTTTTATTATACAGTGCTCCAAGAAAAGAGTAATCGCCTTGAAATATCTAAATGGCCTGCATAGGAAGCTCAGCAGCTTCTTGTAAACCTGCAGTTGCAGTATACCGTTTCGAATTTTATATTCTAGCAAATCTCACATTGAACGCATGCGATAAAGCTAGTGTTTAATCAAGTACTGTGTTTCCTATATTTCTACGATACAAAATTACTAGTAGACCAAAAATGTTACAGTATTTGTTGCGTTATATTAATTTTGGGCAGCGACAAAAAGAGGGCTATTTGGATAGTAAATTTTCACCAGTGTAAATATCGTTTCGCTTAGTAATGTATTTTTCACATTGCAGACACAGCACACGTTTCATTCATCAGCTTCTTGCAGTACAAACTGGTAATATGCATGTTTTATTGTTTGTTTGTGCGCGTCAAGGCTTCCAGCTTCTCGCCAAAAATTTCACTTTTATCCGAGTGTATTTGCATCAACAACTCCTTTTAATATCGTACCCTGTAAGTTCTTTATTGCCATGCCTTCAATTTATGGAGGGGAATTAATACCTCTATTAGAACCATCGTCAATTCATCTTGGTGGCATCTCGAGATTTGCAAACATCTTTGGCGATTCATTCGTTTCTTTGATATTTATTATTCCGACTCTGCTAATCTTTAACGACGGGAGGCTCCTTGAAATTAAGCATTCCGTGCATTTGTCTCCGACCTTCCCATAAAAATTGGCTCCTGTAAAAGGAGCATTAGCTGGGACTTCATTTCGCTCTCTCTGTCTAATTATTGAAAGAGCCGAGGATCCGAGACAAAATTTTTATCCAACTTCACCCAAGTCTTTCAGGCAAAGAGGAATCTTGATCTGTCCTCTCTAAAAATGGCTGCATTCTTTTTCCTTTCCTAATCCACTGATTTGGAGCTGAGGCGTCGCCTGTATTTATGCCAGGTAATCCGTATAGTCATTGTGTATATTGCTTCATTCCTTGTGACTGGTGCTTCTTTCGTCTGAGCTATTTTGAAAACTTCGGTGCACCAACTCAATATTTGCCCGCCCCTGAAAATGATTTACGGTATTTGGTTCTGGGGAGACCTTAAATTCTGTAACGGTTGCGGCGAATTTAAAGTACAACTGAGGCCGCAGTGAGCATACGGCGTTATGTTCATATTTGGAGGTTGCACCATCGAAATCAATACTTGTAGCATCTGATACTTTGTTATTCTTCGTTCCTTGAAGAGTTTCGACCAGTGAAACGGCCAAGTGTTGCTGCCAAGTGTGTTGGTAGTCAACGTCCAAGCAAACTTTAGCTCTTGCAATTGACGGCAACGATGTCGATTAGGAGTCCCTTTTATGATAGCCTTTTTTACATTTTTCGGTCACAATATTGAATCAACTGTCGAAGAAAGCCACATTGAATATCATAATTGGGCATACAAATTGCCCATGTAGTCGCAATAGTTACTAACTTACTGAAAAGCTGCTAGGCTGAGTACGCAATAAGTGGACTATAATTATGTAAACCGTGTGGTCACCATAACTCTTGACAAAACGCAACGCTGTAGCGCAAATGGCTTTCTTGTTCTATAAATTGCCTATGTAGTCATTATAGTTACGCCAACTCTACAGATTAGAAGAGTGTACCATCAATGACTGATAAGATAACCATATGCATGCAATGTTGTACTAAATTTCTACAAACCGTAATGCAGTATATACGCGCAGAATGGCAGAAGTGAGTTCTAAAGATAGAAGGTCTCTCTTTTCTAAAGAGGACCGGTGCCGCCTACCATCGGACTTTCACCAAATT
This sequence comes from Parhyale hawaiensis, assembly GCA_001587735.2. Lineage (NCBI taxonomy): Eukaryota > Metazoa > Arthropoda > Malacostraca > Amphipoda > Hyalidae > Parhyale > Parhyale hawaiensis. The sequence goes on along the minus strand of LQNS02278169.1, from coordinate 1,809,380 downwards.
ATTTGAGCAATGTATTTGCTACACATTACGTCAGTGAACATGACGGTGCTATGTGTGAATGTGAATAACTTAGAAAAAGTGCGATCTTTCAATGTTTTTCCGACAAAATCCGGGACTCGTACACCCAGTGCACTGCAATGAACTGCATCTTCCGTTCTTTGATTTTAACGATCTTTGTTAAAATTTTTAGCTACTGTCTACATTAGAATAATTGCTAGTCTAGTAATTGTTTTTGTGTAAGAAATAAGGTTCACTTCACCGGTGCATTTTTTATTTCTGTGATGTCTAGTTAAATTTGTCGTAAACATTCTATTTATTTCCCGAATGAACTGTTAATACACCTGAGATAATGTAAATATTAAACATTTAAGAAGCTCTTGACAACTTCATTATTTAATGGCATCATCTCATTTATACAAACTAAATTATTCGAATTCTATTTCTGAATTTATTGTTGTAGCTGCAGTTCTATTATCTCGGATGCAGCGAATCCATTATTTCAATGCAGCCGCATTAAGTCGATCTGATGAATATTTCCTATAACCTTTCCACACAATGAGATTCTTGACACAGCTGTGAGCTACATCCAAGCACCGTATTTTGGGCTCCGTTAAATAAATATTCATTGCGTCGCCGCGCTCCTAGAGAAGTCTCAACACTAGTTCCAGTTTATATATTCAATTTTTTATTCTGGTATCATGACAGTCGGAGAACTTTCAAGAGTGCCCATCAAATTTCAAAATTTCTGTTCGCACATTGCCAATACTAATCCAGTACTTTTGAAATATTAACTTTTCTGTACCCCATGCTATGCCACGTCCCGAGTTTATTCACTCGTGTAACGAAAGAAATCTATGTAACGGTAAGATTATTCTTTCCTTTTGCAAGTTAAATCTAATCATACTCCTGTTTATTTTTTTACCTTTCTATTGGTATTTACAAACCAATCTTCATACAGGTTTCTCCGTCTGTGGAGCGCCATTTTGCAAGTTCTAGGGAGATTCAACATAATGAGTAGACGTCCTGTGCTAGACTGTTTTGCTGTAAGAGAAATATAAATTGAAACATTCCGTGCAAATTTTTACTATTAATCTTTCTCCTTCCAGTGTTCGGTTCATGGAATAGGCTACTTTTACGTAAAATACCTGTTCCATTAGAGCAACATCTATAGCTTACTAGCTTGGACGCGACCTCACATCAGTAATTTCTTACTTTTGGTTTTCTGCGCCCTTATGTTTTTTTATATACATACTTAGGGCCATGGACCTTTCGACCGTCTTCAGGCCAACTAATTTTGGGCTTGACCTGCTGTTCTTTTTAGTGAAAAGACCGTAAATGGCTAAAAACGATTGCGACTTGCAGCCTAATTAAAAATTTAAATTCCTCGTTAGTGGTTTCCAGCTGCGACTTTAACCCCAAATATGGTGCCGTAATAATTTTTAATTCCAGCAGTTTGTGCCTTCTCTATGCAAACAAATTTAAACAATTATGCGTGTTGTCTCTAGTTTTGACTATTTTACAGCAATATTATTTATCCATAACTATTTGCCTTCCTTCCGTATGAAGAAAGTTGTACAGCGCGATAACACTTTCCCATTTTGTTTTCAGGTAAGTCTGATAATTGGTGTTCGCTGAGATTCCGCTCTGCATTACAGGTAAGATTTTTCATATCCTTGCTTTCTATCATACAATTCATCGTTGTTTCCGTTACCAGCGAACGGAAGTTAGTGCTAATGCCGTAAAATAGTATACCGGTTCAACAATCGATTATTATTGGATTTTCGAAAACCCGTGCTCGTGTGTTCCACTGTTTTTTTTTTTTTCATTCACTGAAAAACCGAAGCTTTGTTAGCGCTGCAATGAGATGATCTGCATGAATAATTGAATGAAAATTAAACTGCGAAAATTGTTGTTGTTTATCAGTCGTGATTGTTAAGGCACATCATGTGAGAAAGGTTAAAATTTAATGTGCATTTTTTTAATGTATCCTGAGGTTTTTTGCTTTCTGACAATAACGGTAGACAAAAATAACTTTGTGCCGGGTAGCACTACCGTCGTTCACGACACCTTTGCGTTCACGTAAGCTTTCCTACGCGCGCCATCACTAAAATAAACGCTACCTAAGCTAACCTAACTTAGCCTAACCTAACCTACCCTTACCTAACCTAACCTCCTTACCTAACTTTCTAACCTAACCTAGCCTTACTTAACCTAACCCAACTTAACCCAACCTAACCTTTCTAACCCTACCTGACCTTACCTTACGTTATTTAGCGGTACCTAACGTTACCTAACCTTACCTAACCTAACCTTACCTAACGTAACTTAACTTAACCTAACTTAATCAGTGAAACAGCGAGCAGTGCGGCGCGCCAACTTGAACGCCGCTCACACGCACACGATCTGCGTAAACAAACACGCACACAAGGTGTAGTGAACGACGGTAGCGCTGCCGGGTATTTCGCATTGTTTGATAAACTTCTAACTTTCTGAATATTTCTGTATTTCTCCTTTTTTCCTTGCTGAATGTTTTCCATGAAATTTACTCACTACGTATTTACTGCAAAATTATTGTACCAGTTTAGGTCCTGTTTTACACAGCGATGGATCAAATGGGATAAATATAAGATAACCTACTTATTACATCATCCCATTTTACCCATTGTATACATTTATTTCTTTCGAACAATACATAAATGGTGTGCTTTTTCGTGTGTCTTTATATATTTTTTACACAACCGCGCTCGAATGAATTTCATTTAGTTTCCATTCCAGGTTCATGTATTTTAAGAACTAATACTTCATATCAACATCAATTAACGTGTCCCATTGAATAGTAACCGCTGAAAGTCTCATATTTACGTGTGCTCACCAGCGTTAAAATGTTTTACAATTCACTGGCGCGTCAATTAACGCTAACCAAACAGACTGCATTGCAATGCTTGCCGCCGCCGCCGGTCCCCCGATATGTGTATAATTTTGCTCATTGCAACTCCCGCACAAACACGACAAAAGTGACCAAATGATACGCCACTTAATTGCTGCCGGAGCATTTATCAAAGATTTGTTTGGTCGGTAAACGTTGGTTTTGGATCGCGTTGATGGGGAGCCTGAATATTTAATATCTTCTCATTAAGTCCGCCGCTGCTGAAACGCAAATTTACATTTCAAAAGGCATCAACTTTGACCAAAAGATTTGATGATGCTAAATGTTTGCGGAAATATATGGAACGTATTTGATCTGTGTACGCCATGCAAGAGATCTGCACTTTTTAATTAGGCAATGATGTATTATAAACATATGTCTACATGCATAGGAGACAATGTAAGTATCTGCGTTGCACAAGTTTTTCAATAGTTTGTTTTTAGAGCTTGTGTTGTATAATTTTATTTTCAATTAAATACATTCAAGCTACAGTTATTGTACGGTACAGTAATTTCATTGTTATAAGTCGCCTGTTAAATTACCAGCTGTACCATTTGGTTGTATATTCTTACAATGCCGATTTCATGAAAATATTGTTCAAATGTTATCCTAGTTCCATCCAGTTGGACTTGGTCAGCATTTTACGACGGCTAATTTTTTTTCTATCGGAAGATGGAAATGGAGATAAAAGCTGCTCGATCAGAGAGCATGCCTATTTGTTTGCGTAATTCTATTAACAGCTTTTGTTGGACTTGAATTCATTTTTATTCTTTAATGGATATATCGTATCATAGAAGCGAAATAAATATTAGTATTCGTATAGATCAGCCCGTACGTAGGATCTCTTCAGACACAACTTAGTTTAATATTACGTTCGCGAAACCTCTCTTTCTCCTCCATATCGAGCATCCATCCGAAACCCTTTATCTAATAAAACTCTGCGTTTTTTATGCCGACTTTAAGCACTTTGGAATCTGCAGGAACAGTCACATGGGAGCTCTGTAACTATAGACTCGTTTGAAACTCCGGCACGCGGCACCCGAACTTCTCTTGCACTAAAGCCTACCATTTGGCACAGTCTCCCTCTCACTCTTCCATAAAGGGACTTGCTGCTTGCACTTTACAGGCCACAAATGCAGCTCATTTCCATACTAAGCAAACAGACGCGCGGTAAGTGCTAGCGTACAATTGCGTGCGCCAATATGAGCCAAGTATGTGTGCGAAATGACGGATAAATGACGCAGTTAGGGGCCAAGATAAGGGTTATTATGGACGGGTGGGTGGGCCGCCGACGTCCTGAGCTGGTATTCCAAACGTGTACACAAGTGAGCAAAACTTGTAATTTATTAGGCGAGGGGGTTTTGCTGCTAGCAACGGTAAGCGTGATGGGTTTTGTGCAAACGGTGCCCTTCACAGGTACTGTTTTTATTTTTCTCTGCAAGCAAGAAGAATCGGTGTTAGTTTGCTAGCTAATTAATAACTGAATTTTTATGAAGTGCACTTACGAATATGACAAATAATAGAGCATAGTTTTTTAAGTGGTGGAGGAATGAGATATGACCATTTTATAGGTCATTTATGGCAGCTGTGATGTACTAGGAAAGTATATGAATTTTAGTGAATTAATTAATGCTATTATACAGTAAAAAAAAAATTTACAAAGCCAAATTTATTGCACGTGCCCCATCTCTTTTATGTTGAAGGAACGTTAACGTATAAGGAAGGCTACGCTGATTAAGACTGATGTTTGTTGTTTTTGTCATTACTGAAGTTTTAAAATTATTCTTTGATATGATAATTCATAAGCTTCCTTACTCAAGCTTGATTGTAGTACCTCTTACGTCCGCGTTGCAAGTTTCACTGTATAAGAAATGTTTAACCAGTCCCTCCTGTTTATTCAATAAAGCTCAATATATTTTATATCAGCACTAACGTGTACGTAATCACTTCGATACATCTACTATATAATAATTCACGTCGTGTTTTTATTTATTTATTTATTTATTTATTTATTTATTTATATCTTTCCTGTCACGCTCTATGGGAATAAGATAGGAGAAA
>LQNS02278169.1:1721429-1800573 GCA_001587735.2 Parhyale hawaiensis | reverse complement strand
TTTTGTGCGCCCATCAACGGGAGCTTTGCAACTACAAAGCGAGTCGCTTCTACGCAATCAATTAACATAGCAATCGAGGAAAAATTTTCCGTGTTGCTGGCAGTTGAATGGGCTGAAACGATCCTCTGTGTCGTATAACTGTTGGGCGTTATCGTACACATCACACTGAAACCGGAAAATCATTTGATTATTTCATTACTTTATCTATCATACGTACACTAGATATAAGTTATTATATTACAGAATTGGGTTTGTAATGAAGAAAACATCATTGTGATATGTACATGAACCCAGAAACATGGTTGAGGAATTATCTTAAAAATATACTCCGTATGTATAACATATAGACTGTGGGAATATTATGCACAAAAACTGTGTTCCTGGGTTAAGATTCTTGGATATTGTGTATGAGTATATAATTACTGAGCTATGGAAATCTAACAATTAAACAAGGTGTGTCACTTTGCTGGCCATAACCGTGCATAACACATACCCAGTGAGTGGTTCGAAGAGCAGTCTCCGAGTGGTGGATCACGTCCACCATAATTCAATTGAACTTTTTCGTAAGATAAAATATTCGAAATAACCTGTTCTATTACAGTCAGCGATTGCTAATATTCGTTCTGCGAAGCTTATTGGTAAATTCTTTGTCGGGAGGCTACTAATTGGTGCTGTGTTATAAGAGATCGCGGTTGCAACTTCTTGCCTCTATGTTTATATCCAAAAATATTTTGAAACAACAACGAACAGCTTTTGCTCTGTGAACTACCGCCAAACATACTTGTTTGGCCTCTGCAAGCCTATTGTTAGGTGCCAACTAGGTTATTAATGGCTGTCTATGTTATTTTTTACCAAGTCTTTATGAGAGATTTGATTTATTTTAGTTAATTAGTTAAATTAGTTTCTTAATAAAGCAACTATTTTTGTTCCGTTCTAAAAAAGAGGAACTATCTTTCGAACTTATCTACCTGGTCCAGTTTGAAGACAGACTTGCGAATATCTAAGCTAATATTTTAAGGACGTAGAACTCTCTGTCAAAGCAAGTATTTCTACTACAAAGTCTGACTTGCTGAGCATCTCGTCGTCTGACAGCATCGACATGGTTTCCCTCACAAAAATATTCGGAAACTTTCTGCTCGTAAACCGCCCCGTCGTTTATTCTTGCTCTTAACTTACTCTTTTTTTCCCCCAAAGTCGTCAGAACTTTTGATCTTTAGGGTTTAAGTCTTTTAAGATGAGGATCACACGGCAAGAAAGTAATTAAAAATAGGGCTTCATTAGAATTTTTAGGTGATTGATATTCTGTTGGACGATTCGAGTTTCTGACGTCGCTTTGTGCTCTCATTTGACTAGCGACTAATTCGGACTTAATTAGCTGCTCACGTCCTGCAGAAATTGTTGCTCGCGACGTCTTTATCGCGTTTTAGAGATATTTATACGCAGGCTTTTCATTGTAATACCGCACCTTTTATTTATTTTCCTATTTTTGCGGATGATGCAAAGAATATCGCGGAGATTCCATACTTTCTGCATTTGTTGCAAAGGCCGCAGTTGCAAAGCTTATTCTTGCGCAACTAAGTTTTGGATCGCCGCAAGCTGGTTATGAAACAGGAAGGTAAGCAAAACTTTGCTGTCTACATTAAAAAAAATGACTTCATTAGCATGCTATAAAAAAAGCCTCTCACGAAAGAGTAAAATTTTTAGGTAGAATTAGGGAGGGGCGAAAAAGTTACTCGTCTTATTCAAATCATATCGTATCGAAATATCTGTTCCCAATGCTCGAGTTTCCTACTTTTTCCACAGCTTCATTAGGGTTTAAGTTGATCAGTGAGCAAAGTTGATTATCTCACCAAATTAATTATATTATTTACCTCCCAGATTTCAAATGTCCTGAAAACTTATATGGCTGCAATTTTCTTTGTTGGACAATATACTAGTAGATTGTAGTATTAATGCCCAAGAGTTTCAATGTTGCCATTATCTACAGTACGATGATTTTATGATTTTAAAATTACTCAAATTTGACTTTATAGTTTTGAAAGAACTATGGAGTTTTTATGAGTATCGTCATGTATTATTCGTCTAATACTAATAAGATAATACCTCATACCTATCGTAAAAGAGCTCGGCAGCCTTCCCCTTTGCTTGTACCATTGCTTTCTATCAATAATAAGGTATTTTACTCCGGTCATATATCTTCCTCCTAATTACTGTTTTTGGTGTTTTGTATTAGTTTCACATACTCCTCGACACTGCAGTAGTGACTATAACGGTCAGGCCTCGGAAGCGGTTCTTGCCGAGCCTGTGTACGCCAGAAGGATCTGTTATCCATATAAGTCACGGCTTTTTGTCTCTATTTTTGCAAACAATCGCTTAAGTTTTCCGAGAAAGCCACTCACTCTAATTGCTCTTTGGAATTGTATGCTAATAGCTGTGAGCGTGCGATTGCAATTCTTTGCGACTCCGGAGCGTCTTTTTCTTGGAGCTCTTGAGGTCTCAGAAGCAGTTAATCTAAGGTCCAACTCAACTCTTTTGTCTGAATGGCCTCTCTGCACGGTGATGGAGTGAAACTGATGGCTTTTGCTTGCGATGTGAAGAACCTTTCCTGAGAAAATACCCTTAATGTGTTTACTCTTAATTTTACTCTTCAGTATAATTGATTTACTGATTTGTTTTCTTTTGAAGGTTAACATTGGTATTGTTACATTTAAAATTGTTTCACTCCAATTTACGAAGGCAAAGTTTAGCTTCTCGTATGATTAGAATTACCCGAAACATTTTTTCCTTGCAGAGGATATAGTCGGCGCTGAAGAGTTAACTGTCAAAATCGATCTCCTGGAACGGTGCGTTCTTGAAATGCTTTTTTTACGTGTGGAATGTGAGGACATGGATTTGTAATTTATAATCCAGAATTATTTTTGGAATCGATACCGTAGCTATTCTTCAACGTTTTAGCAGTAAATCTTGCATAGGACTTGACAAAACGGACACGAATCATTTTCCTTCACGTTTACAGCATCACGTACTGAATGGCCCTAAAAGAATATATTGATTTATCTCGTGCAATCTGCCTGTGAATTTTGTTATGAGATTTCAAACTTTCCTATAGCAGCTGTTCTACGGCTTATTTTATTTAGTGTTCATCAAGGTTACGTAGCCAACTAACAAACAACACTTAAACTGTTTTGTTTAAATCAAATATACAGTTTCTTCTCATAAAATTCCTCAGTTTTCATCACATATACGCTTAACAGAGAAGTCCGAGTGCAGTTTTGCATATGAATATAGTTCTATTTAGTTTAAGTCAAGTCCTAGCGAGACAAAATTAAAGGCTGCGCTAACAAGGCGATAATCTCCTAAATGGCCCGTGGAGGCGCATCAGCAGCTCGCCAAAACGGTGGAAAACTCCTTGAAAGCTTTCTGCCAAATGGGCAGTTACGGCGCCCATTAAACCTGTATAATGAAGCTACTTAAGATGGAGGAAAAATATATCGGAAACGTCTTCCAATAAAACTGGATACCGGAACAACTCCTTGCCATTAAATGGAAATATTCAAGAGAAGCTAAAAATATCGGAACGGATCTCTGGTTTGTGGCTGTTGCTAAGCCAGTGCCCTTTATCTTCCCGTATCTGAACTTGTAACTGCTACTTTATAGTTATTGCTAATTTTATTGTTTTTATTGAAATTAATAAAATTTATCCAAAACTGTAAACAAAATTGCAATTGTATGCCATGCACAAATGAAAATGTATTTAGAGTAGTGTAGTTTAAGAACTACTTATTTATATTAAGTGAATTGGATCGCTTGTGCATAGCGTTTCCCTATTTATTTTCTACAATAAGAAATTACATGAAGAATCGTGTAGATATGACATTTTTTGCGATACGCTATTTGATCCAATCTTACTGCCGATTAAAATTGAGCTTTGAGGACGTTGATTTTAGTAGAAAGAATTGTTGTCGTTTAACTGTATGCTTTGGGGTCTTAAAAACGTTGGCACTTGGATTCTAATGATCGCAATCATTATATGCATCGTCTTTGTTAATGAGGAAAACAAAATTAATGAGAACACTTTGGTGCGGGAAAACATCATTAGAATGTTGTGCTTCGTCTTGTAATCTTACTGAAGTGCCATTTGGCCCAACTTGCCCGTGCGCTTACATTCAAATCCATTACATTTGAAGCGCATTTTGATACACAGACGGTGGAAGGACTTGGTATTTTGCCAACGCGATGAATGATACTTAACGCCGAGTCAGTGGTAATATCGGGATAGTATTTATAAATGTGATGCCATGTGAAATCGTAAGCGCGGGCTAAGGTATTGATTACCGACGACGTGCACCTGAGTAACCATTGTTGTGGTGTCTGCCCGTGCAGTGTGCACGTATGTAAATGAATTGGATGTAATTACATATAAGTTGAATTTTGTCTTAGTCGTAACGTGTGTATATAACAAGGGCTGTTTTACCTACAGGATATACAATTTGACCTCTCATTAACGGACTAATCGATTGGAGGAGAGGTTGTTCGCGATGTGAAGTTTATTTTGTATTAACGGAGGAAGAATGAAAAAGAAGCTGCGGAGGCTAGAGATGCTGCTTCGCTCGTTGTCACGAAGTCAGACGTTCTAGTCCCAAGCCAAAAGAAAGTCTTGTTGTTCGACAATGTAGCGTCAGAATATCTGTCGCCGATTGTCTACTGAGGATACTGATTTTACGGTTGGGGGCGCAGCTGCCATATCATCATTCCGTCTACAGTATGATGCCATAGTTCAGACACTCTTTGATTGACTGCAGCCGATTGCTCCTTTTAGCCCTAGAGATTTATCTGAAGCACGAACCAATGCACATGGGTTTCCTACTTTACGTGTACAGTCTAGGCGACTCTTCATTTTACATATTTCAGATATTGCCCCGTGCATCCGCTATATGTATGTGGTGTCAATAACTCAGAGGCTCGAGACTATTCTTACTACCAGCAGCTGTCGCAACATTGTTATAGGTTGTTATACCCTGAAAATATTACCATCTTAGTCAACTAAATTGGATAGGCCAACTTTGTCATGCAGTTGAAACAGAAACGTCACCATTACTCCCAGTATCACAAAAATGTAGTACATTTATCGTCAGGGGTATATTCTGGATGACCTTTTCCCTGACGGTGTATATATATATATGGGCCTCACGAACCCGAGGGCTGTCCCGAGTGCCTTCACCGCAGGAGATGTAGCTGGTAGCAGCTTCAGCTGACTTGGTTAATTTGCAAGGTTAGGTAGGTTCTCTTTTTACATTCTCTTCTGCTCCGTAAGGTAGGACACTGTTCGCGGCGGTCGACCTATCCCGCGGGGCTTTTACCTTCTCCCGTGCAGAGGACCACGGAAGGGGCCGTTTCACATGAGTATCTTTCTTCTGTCTTCTCCTCTTTTCCTTTTTCGTTTCTTTTGCCCTTAGTAGCCCACATGGCCGACTCGAAGCAAACAATGTGTCAACAATTGGTCATGTGATGTGTTCGCCCCACGGTGGCCATACCGAGTGTCTCTGCTTAGATCACACTTTATTGTGGGTACAGTTGTAAGCGCAGGAGAAGAATACTTCTACAACGCACTAACATTACTACGGAAATTGTATCTTTGGAAAGTCTGCTAAGCAGTACCATGTCACTCTAACGTCATCGCTCCACCGTAAATTCTCACTGTGGCTCCCTACTGTGCCTGCGCTGTACTCTGTACAGTATTTCCATTATACTGCGACCACTTAGAGACTATAACTGTGGTTGCACCGAAGTCATACCGCACCGCTACTATACTATCCATGCCGCGTGCGCATAAGCGCTGGACGCTGGCGCGTGCGTCATCTCAGGCGTAAATTTTACGTTCATTCAGCAGCGCACACTCGCTGCCGTAACTCACAGATGCTCGTGCGCTGCTGACGCCGCCAATATCCGCCTGCATAATTTTGTGCGCGTCGTGCGCTTCCTCTGCAGCGATGCGGTCGCCACGCGTCGGTCCAGTGGTGTTGTGACTACCGCTCTTCTTCTGTAAACAAGTGTCTCTTGTTAAGTAATCGATATCAACGCTCTGGCGGAAGTTGCCTTGTGTTTGTATTTCTAAACTAGCTAGACTCTGCGATAGTTTCAAATTCATGCATGGCGTCACTTTTTTTCCGGCCTCTCGTGCTTCTTGCTCCTTGCTGAACTTTTTTGTAATCTCGTTAGCTTATAACATTGCCTGTTGTGTCCTGGCGAGTTCCATAGATGCACTAATTCCGTCTAAGGAGAGTGGCAAGTATCACCTTGCTACACCATAGACAAATGCAGCATTAGTCTGTGACTAACACGTTCATCCACCACTGACGCAGACTGTTAAAAGCAAAATATTTATACGATATATTTGTTTACTAGTGGCTTGCACTGTCAATAATTGACTGTAAATATAATTACTGCAATGAATCCCAATTTCCTTTACGTTCCCTCGCGGTTCTATTCTAAAGAATATCTTTCCCTTTTTCTTTGTTTGTCTTTCACTCAGTTCGCATATTTCAGAGGTAAAAATCTTTACTGTGGGAAACTGGTGAGATTCGATACATCTACACTACCGCTCAGAAGTACTTCAGATTTACGTCTTCAAATCTTTGATTCGAGAAACTCTGCAAAGAAACGGCCCATTTATCAATGAGCAAATGAATTTTTCCGAAAAAAAATTTCATATCAGGACAGGCATATCAACCAAACTTCAAACTTTGTGATATTATACTGGTGACCCGCACCGTCATCAAATGACGGCAGAAATTGGAAGCTTCACTGAAAGTCGCCTTTCCTTCACTCTTCTCGTAGGTCCGTTCCCAGGAATATCATTCTCTGTTCCTTCGTTGAGCTCCTATTCAATTTGCTCTTCATAAACTTAGAAAGGCAAAAATTCGTTGCGCTGTTGGAAGCAGTATCTATGATGAAGTACCTCTGACCTTTTCAGTTTTGAAAATTGAAAAGTTTGGCGCCAGGCATCGGCTCTTTTGGTGTGTAGCAGATGAATTTTCTCCTATCTACTCCTTCACATCGGGACAGAGACGGAGTGAAAAATCAACCAAACAATCAATCCAGCAACTAACAAATAGCGTATTATTGCATTGGGCAATGGGCAATATTATATATACATGTCGTAGGACTATTGTGCTCCGGCAAACAATTTTCGGTGAACATTTTTTTGTATCAGCCGCTCTTCCTTATTCATGCCCGTATCTCTCTACTTACCTCCCTTTAGGGACCTCTTCGGACGAGGGGTAGGCGACGTGATACACTCCACTCATCTCGTGCCGAGGTGATTCTGCATTCCGTGACGACCGGGAGGGCTTGCACGATGGATCTCCACCATGCGCGTAACCGCTTACAGCTCCTTTGTATGGCAGTTTCAGTACGCATGAGCTCAGTAATTTCGTGAATTTCGCTCCAGCACTGCTACGAACTTGGTGCAATTAAAAAAAAGTACAGCCCTCCCTCTTTTATATTTTCAGTTCAGTTGGTGTAGTGATTATTTGTAATTCATGTGTGACGTTGTGCAGCAGTAGATGCTCCCATGATGTTTAATATTATGTGTCTTACTTCAATATTATCACTCTAAAATTCGATCGTCTTTCGAATATGCTCTTCAAACTCACTGACCTTTTTCTCATTATGAGAAAAGACCGTCCCTCATCTGCAGATAGTTGCTGCTTGCTTGAAGTGAACGTTATAATCGTGAAGATCGCAATTTTTGCACATAAAGTATTGAACGGACATTTGTATCTACTAATTAATTATATCTGTGGTAAGCAAAACAGTTTATCCATTGTTTTATAATTGCAGAGGAAGTTTTTCTTCTCTCGCTTCATCGCATTTCGTCACAATTTGTCTGATAGACTATACGGTGACTGTGGATCCGTCTGCAGGGAGATATGTCGTGTAATCGAGACGCTGACGACAAGCAGGTATCAAGTTAACTGTGGACACGCTGCTGCGTAGAGTTTTTCTCTGGTATATCTTTTTTGAAGGGACACTGAAGAAATATTAGCCTACTGGTCTTCATTGCCATTGTCCATGTTAGTTTTAGGTACTGTATTCAGTGAGTTAATTTCTCCCATTGGCTAGGCTTTTTGTTAATTTTTCTTATTTTTTAAGCAGCATGTTCAATGATATTTTTATCAGGCATATGTGCACTTGTTCATCCGGCATATTATTTTGTCATTTTGTCATTATTATGAACCAAAATATGGTGTACAGCTCAACAGAGTCCAACAGCCTCTGACTCTGCCATGTCATAATCTTACATGTCTTTCACGTCTGATTCTGTCCTTGCTTGAAATCTGCGCAGACTGCCACCGAATTTCAAGATTTTGTTTACTTATGTGCGTGTGGCATGCGCTGCTTGCCTTGAGTATTGTTACAGGAGTTTTTTATGCTATAGCAGGTTATATAGTAGTTTTGTCGTGTTCATGAAAGCCTAACATTATTAAAATAGCTTATTCTGGAGTATTTCCCTCACTTGGTGTCAATTATAGCTGCATATAAACTACCGTTTTACCTTTTCTCCCATCTCCGCTTTGCACGTTAGTCCTGTCAATGAATTAACAAGCTCAGCTTTTATGGGCAGCCACAAAAGCGATGCCAATTTTGCATCGGTCGTCCAGTATGCAAATTTTCAGTAACGAGGCATTCTCTCCGACGCACCTCAGCTTAAAGTTACAAAGTTAATTACCCTCAAACAAAGCTCTGAGATAAGTCAATCTTATGGCTGTCGTGCCGGGGATGTGCAATTAGTGAGAACGTAAGTGCCTTGATGAAGCGTATTGTGCACGACTGTAGAGTATATTGTGTTGTGTGACTCGGGGGCGCCGCGAGAAATTCTGACTGTTCCCCTTGTTGCTTAGAGAACACGTTGCAAATGTTCCACGGTTTCTCCAAATATTGAGAAAAATTGAACTACTATAGCGTTGCTTCCATTGGAGAAATCATGAAAATTTGCTTGTAATTTGAAAATCACAACATGATTACTTGGCGGTTTCTCTAATACTGAGAAAGATAGAGCCTCTGTGATGTTGTTTTTGTTGGAGACGTTACAGTTCTGAATGTGCTTGGAAAGCAAAATCTATATGCTCGCAATTCCTCCTATTAAAAACAGTAACTGCTGTAACTGGGTGTTACTGCAGAACAGGTCTGACTGCCGCTTATGGTTCAGAAAATGCTACATGAATTTATAATTATTTATCTCTTTATTAGTCGTATGAGTGTTTAGTGAATCTCATGTATATAATTTAAATTTAATAGAATTGCTGCGTGCAGATTTTCGCAATCCTTGTTTTAAACCTTAGATATCTAAAGACTGCTTCTATAGTACGTAGGAAAAATATGTGGTTAAGCGGTCCCAAGTATTTTGTATTTGTTGAAAGCACGCAATACAACAAAATTGTTTCATCTGCTGTGTATTGCACATATGTTTTCGAAGCGCTGTTTTTTTTCGATTTCTCACTGTGCTCTTATACACATGAACTGCTTACATGGATAATTTGTCAAATACTGAATTTTCTTTCCCCATTATTAAATTAGGTACCTTGTTGACATTAACATCTTTCTCCTAGGAATAACTTAATTTAAAGCGTTTACAATAGGCACACTGGTCGTTAAAGGGTTTAATTGACGCCTTGCTGAACTAGTGATACCATTAAGCGCCTCGGTGATAACTTCCTGCTTGTCTACTTTCAATTAAGAATAATTACCTATTCATCAGATACAAGTTTATTACTGTACGGCCTTTCTGCTTGTACTTTAACGGTCAGGACATTGCTGTTCTGCATGCAGCTGAGAGTCCATGCACAAAATCTTTATCTTAGATAAACTCCGTAAATAATTACAATTTCATCTAAATTAAGTTCAGTTTGGCGTGATCCGCATATGTCAAAACAATAAGTGTTGTAATTGTCGGTGACGCAGATGAAGCTCTCAACAGAGTGCATCATGATAGACTTGGTTCCATGTATTGTCAAAAATGTATTGTCAATAATCATCAGGCTCTTTCGAGCTTTACGTCCATAAAGCCGATGTGCTCATGTGTGCAAAATTGTCTTGATTTTCGATTTGTTGTTGATCCTGAAGCTTCATCCGCCAGTGGTAATTAATCAAAGAGACCTGTTGAGTATAAGTTTCTATCTAATACTGCTGCGCATTACTCAGGTGAGCCGATGATCAAAGGCCTCTGCTAATAGCCTACTGATCATGCTACTTATTTTTACGCAGCCCTTGCCATTTGTGCTCGAGACTTGAAGTTTCCTTTGAGTGCCTTGACCAAAGAAACTGCAGTCTTGTATAATCGCATTGCAGTTCACTTTGTAGCGAAAGTAAACAGCTTCCGGCAACGTTCTCATCCCTCTTCTCGTTCGGCGATTATGAATATTCAAAAGCCAAGAGTATCGGTCTCGTCATGTCCAGAGGCTATGCGCTGCTGTAAAGCTGTGCACCAACAGTTGCAGCATATCGGTAGCTGTGCACTTTATGTTCCAGAGCACATAGTGCACTGCCGAAAGCAAGTTAGTTATAGTTTCATGCCTAAAATTTGTATTTCTGATCTGCGGTTGTGAATCACATTTATAATGTACATACTAAGTACTCTCTTGACATGGATCCACTGCGCATGCGGAAAACCATGGCTATGTAAATGTGTATTTATTACAATATTAATTTTCGTCTGTACCGATATTGGCATCTATAGCTAAAATATTTATTTCTTATGGCATGTATGTCAAGCCTTTCCGTATTCATAAAACATATGCCGGAAATTTGTCTTGACTGTTAAGAAAAATTATGAAAACTTCAAAATTTGCCTTGTGAAATTGGAAAAAAATTGGGGGAATCGTGAGAAATGGCACTGATTTTTTAAAACTGGGATAATTCTGTACTATCCGCTGATTTTGTACGTAATGATCTGCTAATCATTACCTTCCGTTTACTTAGAAAAAAAAAACCATCAAAAATTTTTACTTGTATGAACTGATAGTAGCATTTGTACTAATTTGAAAATATCTCTATTTTACCTTGTGTAGTCATTAATGTGAATATCTAAAACTGTCTTAGTTGGTCGAGTAGGGAAACAATTAATTTTTTTTTAACAAGCAGAAACTAGTTCAACGTGTTTTCTGGGCGCGATGCAGCTCGTTCAATATGCACTAAGCTACACTGCAATGTTTCTCACTCGATCTTTGTGTTCCGTAGCTGTCATTCCATAATGAATCATTGCATTAAAGTGAGACCTTTAAAGGACGTCACCCTTTGCTGAACGCTGTCTGCCAGCTTATAATTTGCGAGGAGAACATCGGTTTAGCCAGAGAATACCAACTTAGTTTACGACTAAAGGTCATTTTGTCTGCTATATGCTCGACGCTATCGCTCGTAAGCAACAATTGTTTCCCGCTGTTTTTCGTGCATCTAGAGCAGGTGTAGCGCGCTTGAGTTACCTGCCGTGTCTGCGGATTAGAATATTTTTTATTACATATCTGTAGAAAATTTATGTTCATTAATAGAGTCTTGAGTGCCTACCCTAGCAGTTTCAAGTTTTAGCTTTTTCGCTTTCTGACTCTGATTTACAATTCTTGGACATGAATAATTAGTGTTGCAAGATGCTTCATTTGGGTTGTATTACCTGTCCGTGGGAGCTCAAGCGTGAAGTTTTAATAATAATAATAACATCTTAGACTCGGTCTCCTTACTCCACATCAGCATATTTAAATATTAGTAACTCCAAATCGTTGTCGCGATTGATGCTTTTTTTCAAAATTACCGGAGTGTCTTCTACTCCGTGCACGAGCTACGCATCTACTTTGTGCCAGAATTGTGTCAGTTGCCATAACTACTATCGTTAACGTGTTGCGATTTTTTACGTCCTTGCTTCGAACGTAGCGGTTTTTCCTCATTCATGAGAGGTAGGGGGCGTTGCTTTGCAATTTTAAAACTGCACTCAAGACTGCAGCTTCGACATCGCCGTTCGTGGGAAAACTTCATGCATGCATTCACACTCTATGGTCGCGCTGACCACTGTCTGTTCCCATCTAACCTTTAGATGCTAGCTGGGTCTAACCATAGAATGCTCTTGATATTAATAGCGTCTATGTATCTGTTAGCACTTTGACCATAGATGGGAGTATTGTTCTGTACGGCGGCTTTGTTTCTCATACATGTGGTATCTTTATTGTGTAATTATTTTTACTGAAATGGTCTTCAGTGATGATAATATTAATACTAATAGAGTTTTTATTCTTGAGATCATTTTGATCTTAGTGTTTTATCACTCTGTAAAGCGTTTTCAGTCATTTATCTATTTTTATTACTAATAGCGTTTTCATTGTGTAAAATACTTTCGAATACTGCTGATATCAATAGCTTCAATGTTTCCGTGATAACGATAACGTCTTTGTATAATCATTTTGTTCCTTTTTCCCTCCAAAATACTGTAGACTTGTAAATATGTTCAGAGTGACTGAGTTAATGTTTATCGTGCTGTTGTAAATTCGAATAAATTTTACTTGCCAAACTTTTTTTCCTACTTAATGTCTACGTACGTGTAGAGATCATTGCTTTACTTTGGGTGGTTGCTTTTTTTTACACTACTTTATATTGTTTAACTGTATGAATAATTGAAAATACCTTGTTTGTCTATAAAACTCGTTAAGTCGCCATAGTAACAGTAAGGTACTTGATCCGCAAATAGTACATGTGAGTTTACAATGTGTTTTAATTGTAGTTTACTCAATATGTTATGTTCATTTCTGAGACGTGCAAGAAAGTTCTCTTGTTTTACATGAGTTACGGGAATTGCTCATGTGGTTTCCACTAGAATTATTACTAGATCATTGGCATTTTCATATTAGACGTCACTATCTCTGTTAAAGCATAGCATATATCAAACTCATCGAGTCACCATGCGAGCAGATATGAATCTTATCATAAGGTTGTGGTCAACGCAAAATCCTCAGTCGACTGTTCTTCGTTATTTGTTACCGTAGTTTTCATTTTTCTGTCGCATGTGTGTTCTAACACATGCATGACTTTTTGTGATCAGCAGTGGACTTTAGTTAAAGTTAAGTAACGCCGTATATCCGCCTCTTAAGCTCACAACTCGTCGCTATCGCAAACGCTCTGGTATATTCAGCTCGAACGGTCATCGTTCTTATACATACACCGTATCTTATTTTCCGTCAGTTGTTTTGCCTTCTTTTGATCTGCACACCCTCAGGATGCTATCGGCAAAACTCTCCGTTCGTTTTCGTATCGTACAATCAACCTAAGAAGTTGATCTTAGGATTCTTCATTTAAGCGCGACGTCTCCTATCAAGCGAGGTTATGGACGTAATTAAGATCAGTCATAAAAGNCACCCTCAGGATGCTATCGGCAAAACTCTCCGTTCGTTTTCGTATCGTACAATCAACCTAAGAAGTTGATCTTAGGATTCTTCATTTAAGCGCGACGTCTCCTATCAAGCGAGGTTATGGACGTAATTAAGATCAGTCATAAAAGGGGAAACTCGGCCCGATAATTAAATATGATCGCGTATTCTCCTGAACCCGCCTTAATGCGCGCAAGAAGACCATAAAGCTGGTGTGATTTTGGAGCGAGGGACTCATCTGCGCTGCATCGACGCCGCGGTTATAATACCGAATTATTGTATTTCGTCGTCTTTCTTTTTCCTGCCAGTTTTTGCGCCATTGTGTTAGAGTACCTGTTCTTGCGCTGACGCTCTGTTACTTTGCTATTACTGTATTTTCTCTTGCGCCTTAATTCTTGAGATTCCTCGTTTTACTAGGTTTTGCAATGCTGATAATTTTATTTAGCTTCCTCTCTATGATTGTTTGGAAGATTTTACCTGCAGTCGCTCTAAAAACTAAAGACACGTGCCAGTTTTTTTATTTTTATTTTTGCACATTTACTGGATTTCATCACACCATTTCTCAAGCTGCTCTTGAAGGATTCTTTCTCAGTCAGAAAATTTCAGATAAGCATTCGATATTATTTGATGCTGCCTCCCCTTCCCTGTCCAATGTTCATCGGATGTTTCTTTATGCTCCCGATTTGGCTTTACATGCTGTACTGTTTTTTTTTTTTTCAGCCGTGAAAAATGACTACAGTATAATATTCGTATTTTTCCACGTTACATTAATTTTTTGGTTTTGCTTATTTATAAACTCTCTTCGATTCAATGAAGTGCTGAGAATTCGTCTCCATAGCGCTTGATGCGAAGTTTCTGAGAATGTACAGAATGATAATTTTCAACTGTCGTAAGATTTTTGTTCAAAGTTTGCAAAGATAGATTTTTCTGTTGCCAGTTGTAGTCGGGTAACTCCTCTTAATTCAGGAGGTCCATATTCTGCACTTTCCATTTTGCTTCATTGTCTTTCATAGTATTACTGCTATTCTGGTATTTCTTTTGTACTTTTGTTTCTTTCCAGTTTTGTTGTTCCCGCGCGTGGTGACCTTCCGCATACCTCGGTTCCTTATTATGAGGGCGTAGGTACTGCATGCCCGCTCGTCCTTGAATGACCAATTACTGTCTATGGCGACTCTGGCAATTATATAACGAAAACAATTAAACAAGTACAATCATATACTCATTTTGGATGCTTCACAATTTAGCCACCTACAAATTCATACTTTTCCGTTAATGAAATTATTGCCCATTGTCCTGAATAATTCTCTACATCCTTTGGAAACACCAAATAACATTCAGGGGTTTCTAGGTTAGGTTTTCCACTTATTTATCCATAATTGTGAATCATGTAGTTGTAAATTGTACAACTATATGACAAAACGAAAATATTTGCGGCGATTTCTGTTATTGCACATGTGCAAGATTTATTTTCCTATCACCGTCAAGAGCCATAAAAGGGAGTAAATGACCGCATTACCACTAATAACATCGTCACTAAGTGAACAATAACAATGCTCTAATAATATCCATTCGCTGTTAATGACTTCGGGGGCACCAGTTGCGCTCGTGTTCGAAACGCTTCTCTTTCTCTTATTTTCTTGATGCGGCCGCCGCTATTGTTTTTCTTTCATTTGCGTTCGCGAGAAGCAGTTATAGAAAATTATTCATTAGCACTTTTTCACTAAACACTTCTGTAATCAGTTGTTCAGTTGGCATTCGGGGCTTGTCACTGTAAAACAGTACTACTGATAACTATACTTACCATTACTGAGCGAACTTGTTTGTTATTTCAGGAAATGATAACAAATGCTAAGTGAGTTACATATATAGCTGACTTGAAACGCAGATACCTAATTTGTCACGTTCGCCACAATATATGATACGCTTACAACAGTTGCTGTTTCTTCTCCTTTTCGGTTGCTTCTTTTGCATATCTGATATCGGAAAAGTTACATGCGGGTTATTCCCAATGAGGAGCGTCATCGTCCAGAAACCAGCTGCTCTGCTATGAGACTTATATAATCCATATAACGGGTGATAGCCTGGGGACAGCTTGAGGCCACCCTCAGTTAGTGCACACTTTGGATTAACATTCGTCTTGCAATAATGACCACGTTATCGGTGCCGTAACTCGTATCGACGCCGTTCCTTCTGACTTCTTGATGCTTCATCCTGTTCATATACTATTGGATGTTCCCGTATTTCGCGACTGCTCATGAGCAATGCCTGTGCATTTAGCATCGTCTCATTTAAACATCATACTCATATCAGTGTTACGTAATGATGATTTTGTCGTCGCAATTACTCCAGATTTGCTGGAAAGTGAATTCCTACGAGATGTGGAGTATCCAGTTACGATTGGCCTTACTCTCTCATTGGAATTACTGCTGGGCTTACGCTTCCAGGTGGGTATTGTCACTACAATGTTATGGATCCCTGAGAGTAGTGGTAATATTACGAATCTTTATTTATTTTCATTATTACCTCTGGAAGACTTTCACCATACACTGATCGTGCTCTAGCTTACTAGAACTTGCGGACAGTTCGTGTCCAAGGGGGACCCATTAGCTTACTTTGGCTTTACCTAAACCTTGGGGACAACATTTATTCGTGCCCACTTTGCTTCATTGCATATTCATAGGGTGAATGATAATGTTTCGTATTTTGTTCTGATCTGCATCTTCTCTCCTCTCTTGGGCGTATGTCCAGTGAAGAAACACCCCATATATGAGTTCCATGTTTCTCTCGACATACTACATATTCCTTCTTTCTTCATCTGTATGGATCATAAATACTGTTGTGTGTAGAGCCTTATTCTATGATTACAATAATATAAACGAAGTTCCATGGTTAGGCCGTACTTCTCTATACAGTGTCACTACCCCAGAATGTTTTGCTTATAAGAGGCACACAATCTCTCGTATGCCTCACTGAATGTCTGGTGTGTCGTACCGCCCATATAGAACAATACTGCCTCTCCGACGTGGGTGTGGTGGATAGTCTACAGCAACTTGTCATAATATTCTCTGTTGATGAGAGCGATCGGTAGCTGTAGCATCGCGCCTCTTAATTGCTTCACTCTAACATTCATGGTGCATGAGCTTTGTGCCGTCAGTACAGATAACTTAGGGTAAAAGAATTTTTGGAGCTGTTCTATGGTGCTTCAGAAATGCCTCAGACATATTACAGGAAATGATAAATTATCGAGCGAAATGTAAACTTTCCGCGGTGCAAGTTTATTTTCAGCTGGCTATCGCCAAGCAAAGAATGAAGGCTATATAGGGACCAGTGTGGTGCATGTATATCCAAGCTCAATACCTGCACCTGGTAGAGCCCTGTGAGCAGTTAGTTCGGCGTAGGTAACTTCTAAGGCTCCTGTCGCATGATTTATTGTTACACTGAGAGCTGTAGGCTTTCACGAAGACTCTAGGTTTTTACCGTTGTCAAACTGGGTAGGTTTACTTGTGCTATTCAACTTAATATTGATTGTGATGCCTGTTTGCATTAAGCTTGAGCTTGAAGTTTTCAAACTTTTTAAATTGTATATAGTCGAAAGAAAATTCGTTCGTGGCATTTTCCATTGGCCCGCTTCATATGCCGAGGGTTGTAAACCCCTGTGATATAAAGCAGCGGTTTTGACAGTGTATTTAAAACATCCCCTATAATAATACAGCTTAGCCCCTTAACCCTTCAATGTTCACTGTGCGCTCTTGCCCACAGTAGAAATATGAAAGCTAGAGCACTCTGAGAGCGCATACCTCTGCCCAGCGAGGCAGCGGTAGCAAAGAATTCAAGTTGGCTCTGAAACCATGATCTTCTTTGTATCAACTCCAAAATCTAATCAATTGTGCCTTTTGATAGTAATAGCAGCTTGTGCAATTTTTTTAAAAATACGTTCATAACTTTTTGAGTTATGCTGCTAACAAATGTTATGGTAAGCATGAGTCAAACATATAAACGAACGAACCAATCTGCACCAAAATTTCAATATTTATGACTTTTAACATTACTAACAACCCCTATAAATTTAATAAAGATCCATTCATTATTTTTGATTTATTGTGCTAACAAGTATAAAATTAAAAACAATGACAAACAAACAAACGAACAAACGCATCATCACAAAAATTTGGTAATTTAATCTGTATGGTATACCTAACAATTCATATGAATTTTATAGAAATCCGCTCATAACTTTTTGAGTTATGGTATTGAGTAAAATGAGGCAGATAAACAAACGGATGGACTGATCTTCACCAAAAGTTAATCCTTTTTTCCTCTTAACATACTCAACAATCCCGGTAATTTTCGTCAAAATCCGTGTGTAACTTTATAAGTTATCTTTGTGACAGACAAACTGACAAAGAGACAGACCGACATACAAACCCGACGAAAACATAACCTCCTTGGCGGAGGTAATGATGAGCAATAATTATAACAATCATTGAGAATTGATTAACGTATATCTGTACTCTTTCTTTACATTTGAGGTGTGCAGCAGTATTTACCTTCGTTAATACTTCACAAGACAGAAAGAGGTCGGTAGCTACGTCTTGGAGAACTGGTGCTATAATGGCTAACATCTGAAACGTAGATCGTCCTAAGCCTCTGCAGGTTTGACCTCGCCAAATGTCAACGTTCTTTTGACACTGCTGATCAGCTGCCAGTTGTGGCGAGTGATTTATTAGCTACTGGTTTAACACTTCCAAAACCGAGCGATCTCGACAGTCCATAAAATGATTGTGGAGGGGCAACACTGCACTTGCACTTCGCTAACGCCCTTCAAATCCTGGATAATATCATGAGTTGCCAATTGCTTTGTATCGATTGAGTCAAGAGATCTAAATGGGCAGAAGTTGATCCAGCTTTTCGCTTCGGCCGAGATTTTCTTTTTATATAAGCTGTTGGAAGACCAACAGCAACAAAATGATCCCCAAGAAATAGGTACGGGTAGTCCTCGATCAGTGTGACAATATTTTAATTCTGTCGCTACACTGAAATTTTTTGTTTTTTCGTGTATTATGCGTTCTATATAATTATGAGTTTATTGTCGTACAGTGCCCGAGGCTATCTTGTCCTGCTAAAAGCTACTTCACTAGAAGACCTCATCAACAGATTATTTTGTTGGACGACATATGTTCAGTGTACTGTACTTGAAAAATTTACTGCAACAGAAAACGTTTAAGCCAAGAACTCTTTCGTTTACCACATCTTGCGATGTCTTCTCTCATTGACTAGCCTTTTTTTTATCTATTAGTTATTAACGCATTTATTTTTATTACTATGTACACCCGCGTAGTAGTGCATGGTAGCCAATCATTCACAGATTCTATGCTTGACTGTTTTCTTTTCCCTATGTTTCTCATATCCGTCTTCCTCCGTCCAATACAATATATCTCTGCTCTTAGCGTCAAACAATGAAAATTTTTAAACGCCCTTTCACATTATTGGAAATTTAATTCATGGCTCTTATGTCATAACAGTTCATTTAATTTTCGGTGTCCTCCGCCGTCCCATTGTATCATTGTATCAAATGATATTATTGTTCGCCTATTTCATGCAGTCAAATTTCATAGACATCCCAATATCTCCTTACACTCCCATTCATCCCGTAATGGATACTAGATGAGGCTCAATATAACCCGACTCGACGAAGCTATTCGTCAAGTTGCGGAAGGCTGTGTTTACAGTATCCAGCGATGGCATCATAGCCCGGCTGTCGACCCCTCAACTCCAGCTCAGCATCATCGGCACCGTGACAGCTCAAGACTGACAGATCACTTGGTCGCCAGATGGCCCGGCCTCTGGCCATCATCCTCCTACTCGCTCCAAACTGACTCCTCTGGTTGTCGAATAGCTAGTGAAAATGTCCCTCACTGTTGGTCAGACTCATGTTCAGTTTATGGACATCAACCTCGTATACTCGCTTCGAACTGACTCCTGTTGTTGGAGAATAGCTAGTGAATATGTCCCTCATGTTGTGGTCGGACTTACGTTCAGCCATGGACATCATCCTCGTACCGTACTCGCTTCTGACTCCTGTTGCCGGAGAATAGCTGGCGAAAATGTCCCTCAGTGGTAGTCACACTTACGTTGAATGACTCTCCACTGGGTGTCGAACGTATGGCGATAATGTTCTTCAGTTTTGAATTTGTTTTGAATTTCTTGTCATCATCCTTGCACTTGCATCGCTGCGATTCTTGTCTTGTCATCGAATTTCTGGTGACAATAACCCTTTACTATTAGACTATGAATGCTGAATTTAGTAAATATCAAAAATAATCGTTTAATGGCCCCTGGCTCCAACTTCAGTAAAATACATTACGAACATATGTATCCATCATCTCGAGTTGTAATGAATTTGATCGAGAAATTGACATGAAGTCATATCTACTTAGATGGGTGGAAAACTTCTTAGGGGCCTGAAGTCTTCTACTATTTTAGCGAAAATACTTTCGTACACTAGCTGTTCTGAAATTAGGTCGCTGTTGCCCTCGCTAAACCTTGCCCGTCAGCAAATGAAACTTTTAGTCGTTCCAAACTCCTCAAGATTGAGCCTTATACAAGAGTAGCTGCCGGCACCTACATTTTCCTAAACTTTGTCTTAATTTTGTCAGTAGAAAATTATTCTCTCGGTAGCTAGTAGCTTACTTGCTGTTGAGCTGAAGTTTCAATGGCGTTGTATAATCAGACGCACATTACGTCGTGAACGATTAGTGAGAGACTGCGTATAGTAGAAGTCTTTGAGGGATCCGATATCGTTTTGACGTATATGTCTTTTGTTTAAATTTATGATCCGGTTCACCCGGTGGCCTTCACTAGAGTTGCCAACATCCTTGTCAGTGAGTTCATTAACTTTGCCTGACTATTGCAGATGGGTTATTTAGACCTATGCTTGTGTTCGTCAGAACTAACATTTACAATTCCAGTATCGAGGAAATTGCACTAGCTGTGCGGAAAATCAGGGCTGTGTCCACAGGACTTTAATAACTGACTGCAAACAATTTTGATTAGTTACATCTGTTGGGCACACAAGTTGCCTGCAAAATGCTGCAAATATCTTCATCGTTAAGTGTAGTATATACGAACACGCTCTGCAGCAACTAATCGAACGATCTGGACAACACTGGCGAGTTGAACATCGTTTGCCCTCCTGTATTGGTCCTCTTACAAATGGTGGTGTCCCGGGGTTGCAATAATTACTCCCAGCCTCCAAACTAATGGATTTGCGAGGAATCCGTCTGTAGTAATTAAGGCAAACCAATCAATAAATGCTGGTCAGCTACACTGACCCTTTGCAGGCGTAAAGTGATGGTTGTCTTTTAAACTATTTTATTGTTTGAAATGAGCTAACCAACATCAGTGACGTTAGGAATATGTCCTTTATCGGAGGGAGTGCATTTAACAACGATAACTGTGACTGTGCGTAATATGGAATAAAAATGGTTTTAAAAGTAACACGTGAGGAGTACTATGTCTCTATTATTGACAAATTTTGAGGCGATCCTTGCATTACTGTGGGGAAAAATCTTTTTGCTAGATGCTGATAGCTTTTGTATTTTTAACTTGTTTCGAGTTGAGTAACGAATACACTTTATAATGTATATAGCGATATGGTACTAATGCAAGAGGAACAGCTTATCACTAGACGTATCCTTAAGACATATACATATACTAGAGGGCCCAGCTGTCAAAAATGACGGCAAAAATTTTGCGACTGAACTTTTTATTGTTCCGGTTCCCAGTATAGATTTTGCTGTATTATAGGTCTCATCCCTGAAGGCCTGATCTTCCATTAGTGAAACGCAAGCTGTACAACCATGAGTTTTACGATAGCTAAATATCCCCCTACTAGATAAGGAGTGAATATCAGCTTGGAATTCATCAAACGTTAAGTTGCACTGCGCTAAGAAAAGTATATTTCGATCAAAAGAATTCACTGGAAATGCCCAGGGCTCACCGTATGGTGGATACTAACTGAGATTGTTGAACCTCCAGCGTCGAACTTTGGCTGCGATGTAAATTCAATATTAAAAGGCGTCTGCTCAGCGTGAAGATTCAACTACTCCGATGTCATTCAGCAATGAAAGCGGGGATCCAGAGGCTGGGGATCGAGAGCCCGGGATCCAGAGGCCGGAGATCCAGGGCTATGTTTGTCACCGGTACTCTAAGCGGTGAATTTGTATTGTATCTCTACTTGTTTTGCAGTACATGAATTTCCTGTAACTACGTGACGGAGAGGCGGACCAACTGTGGAGCAGGCGAGGGAGCAAGCAAGCAAGCGACCTACAACTGTGTTTTATTATATAGTGGATAGATGCAATACATTTCTTTGTAATCCGCTTTGTTTTGGTTAATTTTATTTTGCACCTATCGCAATGTTGTGCACGGCGATTTTCAATATTTTTTCGTCTAATGCAAGCGCTACACTAATTTGTTTCTCTCTGCAGTTTTCTCGTTTTTAGCGGAAATCACTGTTAAAAAGTAAAATTAAGGTCAACTCCATACTGGAAAACCCACGAGCACTTGTTCGTGTTACAGATATATGTCAATTAGCCCCAGAGGAGTGTACAGCTGCAGTCGACCACGGATCGTCAAGAAATATGGCAAAAATGTCAAGTTCTTTCTTTATTTTGGCTCATCCCTAGCAGTGTTCTGAGCGTCTCTATATAATCTAAAAGATCAAAGCAGCTTCAGGGGCGATCGAAAACTTTGTTAATGCAACTATAAATTTCTCTACATTTTCCAGTCTAGTTATTTACAAGTTGACTTTTCGTTCGCTTGTCTTTTTTCAAGTTTTCCTTTTCGCTGTTAAATATTTCAAACACAGGTATTTACTAGAACGCCTTGAAGCGTAAGACCATCATCCGCGGTGGGTACAAATTCAACGCCATCGTTTTTTTTATGGCGAGCTAACTCTAGATTTTTGGCACTTTTCGCATTTCAGTCAACGCAGCTGACTGCCTGCAAAAACTTATGAACATTGCTCAACTCCTTTTTTTTTTTTGTGAATAGACATGTATGCAAATACAGTATACTTAAATCTTCTACGGAAACATTACCTATCACCGCTCTTCGGTTCGCTTGCGGTTGATAAATGTGTCATCTGAACTTTAAAACGAGTTCATTCACCAGCCGGACCCTATGTCTCTCCCTGCAATAGTCTAATCCAAAGCATTTCTTCATATTGTGTTTCTAGCTAGTGTGGTCGTGCATATCAAGTATCAACTTTTACTTAGTCGAGAAAAACTTATTGCTGCGTATATCCTATTTTTATACTGTAACGTTTACCGCCGTTGTTGTTAATATCTGACCAAAGTTATCTGCATTAAAATCGATTTTCTACGTTAGGTAGAGGGTTCTTACTGCTTCCTAAGATGCTTGCCAATAGAAGTACGCCGCTTCTTCATTAGATTTGTTTGTCAGATATGACCCTGGAAAAAATCCCTCAGTGAGCGACAATGCTTTCATTGTGCCAATTCTCGTTTCTATCGCTACAGTGCAATTTTATGGCAGTCACATATCTGTGTCGTAAACCCACTCTTTCTCTTTAATTTGGTATCAAACTCTATTTTACATCAAATGGTACCTCAGATTTCTTTTTTTTTCTCACTGTTTCGTTACTCCATTATCCCTCACCTTATTGATATTAGTCGTCGACGTTTTTTTTTTTATCACAATTTGTTGACGCCATCTATACTTTCACGTCTAACGAGCATAAGATATTTCATGTGTTTTTCTTCATGCCTGTGAAGAGGTTATGTCGCAAAAAAAAAAAATGAGTAATGTTCATAAGTCTGCAGTGTTAGTTACACCTGCTGAAGCACAATAAATTTTGGTGCTGTGTTGATGACAGTGCGGGACTTGTGCCGTGCGTCCGCGGCTTCTGTTCGGGCGCCAATCTGGTCCTGGCTGATTACTGTTGCGTGATGTTGTGCTATGCTATGGGCAGTTAGTTTCTGCGAGGACTTTAGCTTGTTATTCACCTATATTTAGGGAAGTGTAATTTTAGAAAAGTCTTATATACTGGCACCTTGTTATTTATACCCAGGCTGTCGACCAGTTACCCTACTGAAATTAAGCGCCGCCACAGAAGCTAAGGCGGTAATTTGGTTCCTGTACTGAGCCGGGGCGGCCCTAAATCTTATCAGGGTCATGAATTTAAACTGATTGACATCAAATCTAGTCTAATAGTTTAGGGCGCTTAACCGATGCTATTGGATAGCGTTATTGTATAGTTGTAGACATCGGAAAAATGTTCAGGTTTTTACGATATGGTGTAGGAACGAAATTTCAGAACTCTATTCAAATAATTTCACACCAAGCAACACTTGTCGATATTTGTGTACCCGCGCCGGAGAGCAATTGCATGCTAGAACTAAACGCATGTTTATACCTAGCAGAGTTCTGGAGGTTTTTCGCCTTTGTCTATGGCTAAGGCTCGAACTACATTTACACGTCTATGTCCAGCAAAGTGCTCCAGCGTCCGTTAGCGAATCCTCGGACTAAGTACGTTTTCATATGTAGAAAAATTGTATAATATTCTCTAGCTTGGTCTTGTGGCAAACGCTCAGACCCCAACAATTCGTATACGTAGCAATGTTCTATGTACAATGTTCTTTAGACTTGTCTGATGGCAATAGTCCATGCTCTCTATCTAATTCAAGCCGCACCTATGTCGCTCGCCCCAGCGGGACGCCACCTCCAGCTTGTCGGTTCTCAAGCCACCGTCGACCTGTCAATAGCTATTATTGGATCTGCCACTTA
Source organism: Parhyale hawaiensis (assembly GCA_001587735.2). NCBI lineage: Eukaryota > Metazoa > Arthropoda > Malacostraca > Amphipoda > Hyalidae > Parhyale > Parhyale hawaiensis. Next base: position 1,776,361 of record LQNS02278169.1, on the reverse strand, counting down.
CAAATCAAAGCGAACTAGGTAGCATGTTGTTGGGAACTCTTACACATTACGATTTTATCCTTCATTGCTGTGGCAGTTACTCTTCTTTGTTTTTTCTTTGCTAAAGGTTTAGTATGTATATTTTTCGTTAATGTTACTCATTGTTTCTGCTCCTGTATCGAATAATACTTAGAAAAAAACTTTGAAAAAAATTCTCTTTGTGAATCGTAACTGCGTCATTATTTTTTCTATCTGCCCATTTTGTAAGAGCATGTGTTCTAATAGTAAAAGACTGATGGAATATGTAATATATTCATTCTTCATCAGCGTGTATTTCCTTTAAAAAAATCCCCTTTATTAATTAAAAATGTATTCTCTAGTAGTAACAGCTGTGATGGCAGTGTGTTTTTGTGTGTGTGTGTTTTCCCATTTAAACGCGAGTTTCGCCTCACATTCATAGTAATATCAGTTGAAACATTGTTACTTCACTCACAGTATGTATGGTCAGGTTCAAACTACGGTAGTCTTCGTAACTTTCTTTTATGATGTATAATTTTAAATACACTTTCTGTTCACTGTGACCTTAAGTGGTAAAAAGCTGTCTCTGGTGGAAGCTTCAAAGCTTAAAACAAACAACTGTAATAACAATTGCTGAATTTAATTTTTCCAGTTCCACTGAGCGTTCTCTTATTTGTAGAGATAATTGTTCAAAAATTACGTTGATAATAGTAGTGCGAATTAATAAACAGAATATTCAGAAATTAAGACCTGGAGACAACGAAGTGCTGTGTTCTCTTTATTCCCTGCCCGAGCTCTGTCGAATTTCCCCAAATAGTCCTGAAGATTCCAACTTTATCCATGGAAATTCAATTGAGTGCAGCTCTTGAGTGCGTTTTGTCGGTACCGTTCATATCGTCGGTAGGAAATTAGATTTGCGGACCCCAGAGACCGGCGTTTGGAACTCAAAGACGCAGTGGACTTGAGTTAGACTTGAAGTGTCGGAGCGGATCATTGAAGAGGGTCGAGTTTTGGCTTTCATAGTCACCATTTATTTGGTTCGACGCCGCAGAAATAGGAAATCTAAGTTTAATGCTCTGTTGCGCTTGTCATACGTGCTTGTAAAATTTGGAATCGTCTGCAGAAGTTTGAGGCGGAGTTATAAACATATGTAGCTTAGGTGATTTAATTTGGTGGACTGTTGTAGGGTTAATATTATCCCACAGAGTCATAGACGAAAGCCTCCGATACAGAAATTTACCATTCCCGCACGAGTACCCAACTATCATTACATATAAGGCTGATGGACCATTTATTTTATTTCTTACTGGTGGACCCGTGCGTGAAGAAATTCACGCAAAAGTTGATACTTATGTTTATTGTAGGCCGGTGTGGAATATTCTCTTCTCTGACTTGCTTCTTCCTGATTTTCTTCATTGATCTTTTTGTCGTGCTCTCATCCTTAGGTCCTCTCTTCTGTTCTCTCACTTGCCACTTCCTCATTTTCCCGCTCACGCTTTTCAGCAGCTCTTATTCTCTTCTGTAACCTTTCTGCTTCAAGTCTTTCTTGATACTGTGTCGCATAGAGGCGTCTTGTCTCTCCATTGGTAATACCTCTTTGTTCTTGAAATTGCAGTAGTCTCGTTCTTCTCTTATGTTCCCTATCCAGTCTCCTTGTCCCACGTGCGTCTTTCATAGTGAACAGTAGAATTAAAATCATGACTAAAACACTGCAATAAACTTGAATGCAACTCCAGTCAGCTTATATGCAGTGTAAGCGTACCGTAGCTGTGATCCTGTCTTTCAAACTCAAATATCTGCTTGATTGAAGTGCTGGAATTTTGCTCTATGAAGCAAAAACTGCTCCGCCAAAAAAAGACAGCAAGCTCGAAGAAATAATTGTGTTTATTGTCCCATGAAAGTCATCACTTCGTGAGTGCATCGTTGATCATCTACGAAATTTATACGTCATGACCTGAGAGAAAAAAGTTATAAAATCACACTTCATGGCAGCGCTAATGGAAGTTGCAAATCGTTTCGATTTCAAGGAAAAGTTTCGAGCAAGAGGTGCATTCAGATGAAGAGATAAGGATCCAACTCTCGCCATTTTTTGCAGCCTGGTCATCGAGCTCCATGAAAACGTAACTTAATTACCAAATCTCCAATATGGCCTACTTTTTGCCCCTTTCCGTAAGAAGCGAACATGAAATAAATACATGAAGCGTTTTATTATATATTACATTTGTCGTATTATTTTCAGCCCCGTATAGTCTGCACGAGAAAACTTATTTGCAATTTTTTAACAGTCTCTTTAACAAATATTGTTTGAGCAAGGCAACGAAGGAAGATGTTCCTTTTATATTTCATTAATTTGCACTATCTCACACTTAATATTAAAGCACGGTTCTTTCGTTTGTATTTGTGGAGTAATTATGAGTTTATCTCAATTGTATAATAGTTTAAGATGCAGCTTCATCACATCGAATACAAAATTTAAGTGAAGCTCAGTGTTTCCCCGATAGACTGCATTTTGCATCAGTCTCCTGATCTCCCAATAAGGTTTTCTGTCATCACTCACGATATCGAGGCCTTATGTGTAGGCAGCTTCCTGTCACGGCGCTGCCACCGACATTCATCAGGTCTGTTTGCAAATTTTCATCGCTTGCCTCTCACTACAAAAGCAAACAATTGTGGAATAGAAAATCCATTGGGGCGGCAGATGTTGCCATCTTTCGCCCCTAAGTCTCCCCTTCTCATATGGGCAACGCAGGACTCCAATCGACTTTGTTGCTTATATTTACCCCAATCGTTTAGCCTGTTATTGAGGCTGAAAGGAGCTATTTAGACTTTCATATGAGACTTTGATACATGCTGATAAGTAGACCTTTGTTGACTGCGACGCACTCGCTGCATGGGTCTTGTGCACTTGGACGGCTGGTGGAGGTTTGGTGATTCTAGACCAGGATTAGACATCGCCACTTGCATCATATTGTATTTCAGGAGCCAACGTCACTGAATGGCATATGACAAGAAGCTGAATCCTTGCAAAATGAAATATTAGCGCTTAACGTTATGTGCTAGATGGAAACTTTACCGTTGTCCCAATTGATTATCCTCTACATCACGTGTTGCCTGTTGCATATACAATACTGTAATTAAGTATAACTACGGATAAACTCAAGGAAAGGGCAGAGTAAGCTGCTTATGACAAAAGCGTAAAACCTACTGATAACACTCATACAAAGACAGAGAAGTTGAGAGTGTGAAAAAAAATGGCTGGCGTCCATTATATTATTTCAAGCCGCTACGCGCATTGAGTTTAGTGCAGAACATTTCACTTATTCTAAAGGCGAGTGACAGTGTAAAATTTTGTGATGAAAGCTGTTGTCTAACAGCATTGTAGCTTGCACAGCTGTCTCTATTCACTAACAAATTGTGGATCAGCTAAACTAGCATTACCATATATTTAACTGTTTCTGTAGCAGTTTAATTGAACTAAAGGTTTACTATACACATTGAGAAGCAATCAGAAAGCTGAAACTGTTGCGAACTATTTTTTGTATGTATGTGTATTGCATTATGTATGTATATCAGCTCTCAGGGTTATATTCTGGCGGCCCCTATCCCTGCCATATTATATTTTGGTATCACGCATCCAAGAGTCCTGAGTGCCTTTTCCACAAGAGATGTTGCAGCTTGCTGCAGTTCCTACACCCGAGGTTAGTTTTGTAAAGTTAGGTAGATTCTATACTTTTCCCATTCTGTACCGTGAGGTGGGCTGTCGATCGAGATAGCCGGCCTTGTACGCGAGACAACTCTAGTCTCTCTCCTATGGAAGGCAACAAAAGGAGCCGTCCACCCGAGTGTCTTTTACGGTTCTTTGCGCCTTTTTCCCCTCGTAGTAGCGTACTGAGCCAAACTGAATTCTTCCGGCAAGAATGCCGAGATAAAATATTCCTACTGATGACGTAATAATAAAAATAAAATTCACTGTTGAATCGCCTGAGTTGCGACTACGGTGGTAAAATTGAAATATAACTAACTAAATGTATGTATATCATATCATCCCACTTATACGATTGAAACTGAAGTATATTGGGATGTTCATAGTGACAGGTACACAAATCCAAAGTTTTGCGGAAACTGATAAGCACAATCCGTGTTAATCTAAACAATGTATATTTATCTGTATTGCACGATACACATATTGCTCCTAGTACTAAAACATCTAGGTAAAAGTGAGTCTCTGTTTCTTGTCGTAAAAAGCGATTTTTTAAACATAACTTTTATTTATCACTCGACTCTACACACTGTCAACATTCCATCTCCCCATCGTCGACATCATTCCGAGCAGTGATGTTGCTTTGAGCGCGCGTTGTTTAGTGACTGGATAAAAGTTGCACGAGCAGGTCGATCCTACATAAATATTACAAATATAAGCTCAGCCTCGTAAAATTATTTACGGTCCCTCTGCAGCTCGTCTGTAGCAACAGCTGCCGCGTGCACCGCACCCGGAACACGTGGGAGCGAGCTCCTCAATGCAAGCGTGGGCGGCAGTCTGCTGAATGGCCTGCTAATGTGCCCTCTGAATTACGGTACCCCTTCACTATAGGTGTGAATGTCAGGCCACAATGCCATTGTAACGAGACCTCGCGCTCTGCTTGCCCCTCCATGCCCCACTGAATTCGAGGTATTTGTGATCAAGTGAGGGAGTTTGTTTGCTAACCCAGTTGGAGAAGTGATAGCAGATCCAATGCACTTGGTTGAGTGGTCATGAGACCATGGATCGCTGCCATAAGAGTTTTCGGAAAAACTGCTTTTCGTTGCTGACCCTATTGTAGATATTATGCCAGATTCAGTGCATTTAGTCGAGAGGATCTGAACCCATCAGTGCAATATGATTTGTATCAAGGACAGCTTGTCTTTGCTAACCCAATTGTAGAAACTATCGGTTTTCCACGGAGGAACTGATACCATCAGTGCATACAGTGAGAATTGTAGCAAGGAACCCTGTTGTTTCCTCACACAGTTTTAGAAATTTTGGGATATTCAGTGCACTTGACAGAGCGGAAGGGAGGTTGACTATACCGGTATATAGTATGAGTGGTGGTCGGGGGCTATACTGTTGTTCACCTATATGTGAGACGCTATGCCAATTTTCTACATGGTTTTCCCTTATTTCTGCAAGTAGTTGAAATCAAGAAATAATTTCGGCGAACATTGTATGCACGCATTGCAATTTCGTAACTTCCTTGTAATTCTATATAATATACACTATAAGAAAACATTCAGGTCATCACAGCTCATTTACAGGGATTCCTCTCTTTCCGCAAAGATGTGGCGAACATTGCGCAAAATTGCGCAATATTCGAATAGATTTCCATACTTATTGTTTTTATCATAACGCAGACTCCGTGTCACCTCATTCTCGGGTATGAATTTTTTGTGCATATCTGCTCATTGCTGCTGGCAATCTGAACTCTTAATCAAGAAGTTACACTCTACTTAATTCTTTATTCATTAAAAATTCGTTGCTAAAAAAGTGCATGTATAGATGATAGGTTATCACTTGCGCCGTGAACAAAAATGTCCACCAGAGCACGATTTCATCGGAACGTTTCTTTACTGTTGACAGAACCCTTCATGTTTACCCGCTTGATTGCCCTCTTGCATTCTAATTGAGTATTGGCGAGCACTGGACGCATTCAAAGGGACTCTCACCGCTATATAACTCGGGCTTTTTTGACTCGCTGAAAGCATCAAGCTTTCAAATGTCTCCATGAATCCATCGCCAAAACAAACAAACGACCATGGAGCTTAGGCAAGCCTGCATGAAACTAACCAAATAAGATTCGCTGTGTTGTGTCAATGGATAGAAAGTCCATCAGTAGGACAGTTGTGCGTCTCCCCGCTGGAACAAAGGAGTTGAAAGTTGCTGTGGTTGTCAGTGTAGAAATATACAGCTGCGCTTTATGTTGAAATATATTCATCATGGTGTATATGTAATGTGTATTAAGATAGTGAACGGTCTAACTCACTCTTGGTGATAACCTAAAGTTCACTACACTATGACTCCGTTTGAAAGCTTATAAATCTCAGTGCAACATTTGCAAGAATCGCGTTATAATGGGAAAATTTATTTGGGTCAAGTAATTTAGCCACCGAGCGTAACATTTTCTCGTGTGTTTTCTGCGTTGAGTTCCAGTAATGACAATAATACATACAATCATATTAACAAAGCGACAATNGAAAGCTTATCAATCTCAATGCAACATTTGCAAGAATCGCGTTATAATGGGAAAATTTATTTGGGTCAAGTAATTTAGCCACCGAGCGTAACATTTTCTCGTGTGTTTTCTGCGTTGAGTTCCAGTAATGACAATAATACATAAAAGCATATTAACAAATGGACAATGTCTCCTGTAGCTTTCCCTTTCAATAGTTAGGCAACTCTGCAGGTACTACTATCCTTAGAAATCCTTTACTGCATATTACAATGAAATTACCTAGGCTTATATTTAAGAATCGTGCATCGTTCTTCATTCTCAGTTTTTGCCTAGAAATATATTGAGATTCATTCGTCTTATGTTAATTATTTCATTGTCAATTATTTCTTAAATTTGGTGCTATTTAACGTAATGTTTTGTTAAAAAAAAATGGACGATGGGTGGTTCGCCAACGTTGCTGCAACGTTACTGTAGAAATCTTTTCAAAGTTTCCTTACTACCCACGGCAGTGCATAAAAGTCTTTGTATTCAACGTCTTCCACCAAACAGGACTCGAGTCTTTCACTAAGGAAATGAGCTTAGCATCTCACTCTAAGGCATCCTCACGGAAACATTAAAGTTGTCCGAACGACCCGAAAATGTCATAAAACCAGCACTACAATTCTGCCCCAAAGACTTGCACGGTTCGTAAATTATGAGTTCTATGAGTACTCAACGTCGTCAAGTGTGAGCACTCAATCACTCGCTCATATTACACGCAAACCGCGACTTCACTTCGCTCGAACTCATCACATGGGTGTCGAAATCTCTCAAGTTACTGGCACCTTCATCTCAAGTCACCAGAGGTTTTGGGGTGACATCAAGAATTCTTTTTTGTACATTTTTAGCATTAAAAATAATCCGCTCAACGAAACTGTGCTTTCAAAATATTGCCATTGAAAAGAAAATGACTCCAGGTCGATGAGTTCTAATTAAGAGTTGTAATATTATTCCTGCATGGGAGGGATACAAGCGGCTTTTATACCCCGTCAGGTAAATCGAAGATTTTTTAAGATCACTGATAATGTCGTATGTGATATGCGTTCTAAGAACCTTAGAATTACATGTACGCTATTGGCCAAGGTATGTACAGCCTGCTGTTGCGTAAGCGGAAGCGTGGCTCAATTGAAAACTGTAGGCGTGCCTGTGATATTCGTCTGTCTCTTCGGATGATCGTGCCTATACCCTATAGCGGGTGTGTCTGCCCGGACGGTCTCTTTTCAGCCGTACTTCATTTTCATCTGCGTAGGTTTTAGAACAATTCCACAATGTCTGCCTGGCTCTCTGTGTCGCCAAATTTATCTCTCCGGGTGATGGTGCATTCACTAGCGAGCTGTGCTATAGCATGAGTCCGGGTGGACTCCACTTTCTGTAATGAAAGAGTTTTGACCTTAATCTGGGTTAATTTTAGACCAATCCCAGCACGTGTGTTTGTCTATATCCCAATANCTGTGCTACAGCATGAGTCCGGATGGACTCCAGTTTCTGTAATGAAAGTTCTTTGACCTTAATCTGGGTAAATTTTAGACCAACCCCAACCCATGTGTTTGTCTATATCCCAATATTGTATATCCGGGGGGGGGGGGAGTGCCTTTCCTAGTGAGTTGTGTCCCGATGGGCTGAGGTTGGTGCATAGAAGGACACCCCGCTTGCACCACCCACTGCACCACGCTGGCATCACCGCATCACTCACCGCACACGCTCCGTCACGGCAACAAAATCTCTCAAACAATGGCACCTCGCGCGCTCTCTTTCACTACGCCAAAGAATAAAAACATCCGCAAGTTTCCCCCTCCTAAGTCAATAAATGCTATAGTGTAGCAACTCTACTGGAGGTCAATCGTAAAACGTCCTTTGAAAGCTTCCAAAACCACCAACGCAGCCTATAAATGCATACATATAAAAACCAGCCACCTAATAAACTCACGCATAAAACTTGGAAACAAGATGGTTCATTAGTGCCAGGATAGTTACGTTGGTCATTAAAAGAACCGCAGCTAAGACCTAGTTACGGCATGAAATACGATCGCTACCATAACTGTTGCCGTGAGAAAATCCATGAGCTTTGATTCATGCTAATCATTTGTTGCGCTATAGGCCTAGTGTAAATATAGCAGAAATAGTTAGTGATATTTCAGTAGTAAATGTTGCATATACTTTCGATAACCGGTTGCTCGAAGCAATATTTACATTTCTTATCCATATACCGTTCTTCGTTTTCTTTTAGGTGTACAATTGTTTGAAATATCAATGATGGATGAGAGTGGACATTATGAAGTTAAGTCGCTTCCTTGAGGCCGTACCGTAGCTTGAATCATGAGAATCGGTTAAATAGCAATGAGAAGGATAACCTGCCCAATCGGAAATTTATATTCCAGACATTTTCGGCTGCCTACGACTAAACGGTGAGCGGTATCGGGTAACATCAGATGAATGCCTATAAATTTCTGATTGGGTAGTGCATTTTAAACGTCATTATCTTCTAGAAAGTTTATTTTAGTGCTGTTGCTCGGTCTGATTGTACGAGGATTGTCTTGAATTGTTATTAGCTCCGCCAATGAGGTTATGTTTTTATCGTGTTTGTCTGTTTTCTGCCTGTCTGGTATTCTGTTTATCTGTCATCAAGATATAACTCAAAAAGTTATGGACGGATCTTTACAAAATTTACCGGCATTGGTAGGCATGTTAACAGTAACAGATGATTAACTTTTGGTGAAGATACGTCCACCCGTTTCTTTGTCGGCCCTTTTTTTTAGTATTATAACTCAGAAAGTTATTGATGGATTTTATTGAAATTATCATAAATTGTTTGGTATATTACGAAAATTTTCAAAGGACCATATTTTTGTGAACTGTCCGTTCGTTTGTTTCTGGATATGATTTTATGTTTGTTAGCAAAATAACTCAAAAAGTTATGAACGGATCTTTTTGAAATTTACAGGAATTGTTAATAATGTTGGAAAACGTAAATAATTAATTACTGGTGACGATCGGTTTGCCTGATTGAGTGTTTGACTAATGTTTGCCAGTATGTTTATTAGCAGCATAACTCGTAATGTTATGAATGGATTTAAAAAAAAGAAATAGAGAGACTCTTATTAATATCAAAAGGCACAAATAGTTAAAATTGGGCGATGATACTAAGAAAATCATTGTGTCAGAATTAATTTGAATATTTCGTTAACGTTACTTTGCTTGGCAGAAGTATGCGCTCTCAGAGTGCTGTAGTTACGTTACGTTCAATTCGACAAATTTGAGAACTAAATCTTATTTTGGGAAATGTTTATCTCCGCCAAGAATGTGATATTTCGGCCGGGGTTTGTCTGCTCGATTCTCTGTTTAATTATTTGCAAAATAACTTAAAAGTTGAAGACGTATCTTGATGATATTTACAGAAGCTGTTAGGTAGGTCACGAGGAACAGACGATTAAATTTTAGTCATACTTTGGCTGTCCGTTTGTGTTTTTGTTCGTACAAGAGCATCCCATTTTTGGCGGAGGTTTGCCCTTTCGGAGTGCAGCTGTAGTTTTGCATATTTTGCCTAATGTGGAAAGTTTTACATGCAGGGATCTACGCCTACATGTGATGAAATTTCGCTCTCATGGCTATGGTATCAGTAGCTTTAAAATACAGTACATCAATATACAACATTGATATGAGGATATATAGACAGTTACACGGTTATAATCATCAACACTCGACAGTGCCAGCTTTTTTTTCATTTGCTCTTGAAGCAGTCAGTATATATTGCAATGGCTGGGGAAACTTTACCTTTTATTATAATAGTAGTAATTCAGAACTTTACGGTACCAATTCGTCTGATACGCTATACGTTTGGCAATAGCTATTTAGAGGGCCGGGGTGTAAGTCCCGGTGTCTCTTTGGGAATGGGCTTTTTGGTTCGTCTACTGCCGCCTATCAAATCTAGTGTTATAAGGAACGCAGTCCCAGTCAAAACAAATTTTGTCAAATAATCCCGGGACATCTCTCTTTCGTGCCCGCTTCGTATCCTTCAATCTTCATTCATGCACTGATCACTTTTTTTCTGTTCCTCTTCTTCTTTCCAGACTTGCGGTGCATATAGTGTGTACGTAGTTACATAGCGGCAACACTCTTTAATGGGTTCCACAATTCTCTCGACATACAATATGTCCCTGCCTCTTTGTCTCTGACGATAGTGATAATGTGTTTAGAGTGACACTAATGATTAAAAGAGCAATTTCTCTCTATCTGACTTTATTAAATAATTCCAGGCATAAATTGTATTTAAATAGATATACTCGTTTCAGAATTGCCCTATCACGCAAATGTGTCTGTAAATAGTAAGAGATGGAAATATATATTGTACTTAATAGAAGATGTCCGCAGGGTTAGAAGTCCTTCATTAATTGTACCTGTAGTTCATTGAATGATCAATTGCTGTTTGTAAGTGTCCGGAATTTATGCTCAATCTAATATATTGCATGGAATCTTTTATGTTCTCTGACGCTTTACCTGAAATAAAGAGCAAATTCAGGCGTCATTTTCACCATGTTTGGTTATACGGTCGGCTGGTGTAATTATGACCCATCTATCTCCTATTATCTTGATCTGGAGCGATTAGTGCAGCTACAAATCGCAATTGTGAGGTCGTATTATGCTTGCCTATGGAAATTATTCCCCTGAACGCGCCGAATATAATCCGCGCGCGTGTTCTGCGCTAAAAATTATTACCTTATTGTAAACAAGAACCAATGATCGAGGTGCAGGTATAGATTGATTAAAGGCATGAAGACACGGTAAGGACACCATATAAGTATCATGTAGCGTGCATGTTGACCTTTGCAGTACGCGCCAAGGCGTTTCTGAGCGGCTTTGAAGAAAATAAAGTACCGGTCATAATATTGATAAAAGACTTGCCTGAATACTTTTACAAGCTTTGCTGAGCAATTACATGTATGCCTATTCACAGCTTTATGGGTAGTATGTTGCGATAACTGCCACCTCATTTATATTGCAGTCAATCTTTTAAAATACTTATAACTGAATGGTGAATTGTAGACAGTAGTCTCACACTGTAGTGGGAAATCATGCATATGTTTGTAATCGCAGCAGTTATTTTTTGTAATATTACTTTTAAACTGTAGTCGCATGAAACTTGATATCATATTTACTGTATTGGCAGAGACAAGCTTTCATTAGTCTCGCTACCTCATATGCTACGATGACCTGATCCTTGACAGCGCCCAATATGTCCTCATTGTCTCGATCAATTACGTCTTGGAATTCGCAACGAATTCCCTCGAATTAAGTAGCGACGAATTACGTCTTGACTTTCTCAAGATTATCTTTCTGTGCTTTGTCGACCTGCGCCTGGAGAGTGACAAGCTTCTGCTCGTTGCATCGACGATATAAGTTTTCTGATTCGTAAGATTTTCCTTCAGAGCTACAACAAACTACGTCTTGACATTCTCAGGATTTTCCCTCATTGCCTCAACCAACTACGTCTTGACATTCACAAAGATCGGCTTCATCCATCACTATAAATTAACCCCATATATCATGCTAAATTGGTTGCCTTTTTACCCCTGCGATAGGACGTTGTGTTTGCATAATGGTCTCACTACGCAATGAATGCCGCTAACGGTAATGTTAGATGGTAACTTTGTGTTTTATTTTTGCTGGTTGTTTTTGATACTGAGACGGGCACTCTAGCTGGAGGTAATTAATGAGACAGAGTTGATGATACGTATTTCAAAAGGACTGTCTGAATTGCATTTTGTCGCACTCTCTATGGCAAACAATAAACACATCACATCGCACCTTCGCTGTATCGCTTCAGAATTATCTGCTAAACTGGAAAATAATTTTTATGTCTTATTTTTGGTAATTTGTATATATTTTTTATATATTTATGTTGCCTTTCTTAACAGTATTTTTACTACTCGTTCTGCCCATGTTCATGAGCTGAACGGCTCTCATGTGCCCTTTTTCTGTATTTTTTCGTTGTGAATAGCGTCTCTTTCTTATTTATTTATCAATGAACAAAAATATTATTGGTATATTGGTAGTGTTATAAATTTTTTTAGTTGTATCAAGAAATCATCTGATCACAATAGGAGGTGCTTTTTTATACCAATTCTACCAATTTCATAAAATAAATATTATTTGTACCAATATTTTCTTTGTAAATTTCTTATGATTCATGCACTTTGGCTTACATTTTTTATACCGAATGATCTTATTAAAACTTTTCTAGGATTAAAAAATACTTATTTATTTTGCATGCTCGAAACAAAGGAAAGTAGTTCATCCTGCGCTACGTCACAGGTTACTTAAGGTTAAAGAGCCTATAACACCCGAAAATAAGTCGTTCTTCTCCTTAGCACAGAGTGAAGTGCTGTAAGTGATGCCACACTATTATGGTAACGACCTCAGGTCTGCTGTCTTCCTCAAGCTATCTCACCCTCTACACTCTCTCAACAACCTCGTCCTTTCTGACATAAATTCATGAACAGCGATTGGCTGCAAGGGACACAAGCTAAACAGAAACGCATCTACATTACGTATGCGTGATTTCGTCTTGCCAACTCGCCTTATCACGACTTCCTCGTCCCGACATCGTTTCTATTACGAAGTGTTACCCGTCTGCCGGTTACGTACTGGCTTGGTCGCGATGCTTCACTGACTTTCCTAAAGGGCACATTACCATAACAAATGCTCGTCCTGATCCTCAGGAGTGCTAACCTATTTTGGTCTCGGCGAACAAAGCTTTCGAGCTACCGAGGTGCCTTTCTTACGCCGTGAACTTCTTTTCCTCGGCACCCATCAGACTTACGCCCTAAAATGATCCGTTACTTGTGTTGGAGTCATCAGTGCGCCGACGCTGGCAACGTTGTGCCGCAAGTAGGGAGATGAGGCTCCGGAACAGCGCCTTTGGTTTTTGCCAGATCATTTATAAACTTAACAACTTGCGGTGCTAACTGCCAATTAGACCCTGCTTTGCATAAGCTGAGGTTGAACGTTCGTGGGCGAGAACACTTGGGGAGAATATTGTTCGAGTAGCTCGCCAAATTTGGCTTTTTTCAGCGAAACTCGGGGTTATAGGTGTTATATTTTGTTTGCTTTAGAGCGTTTACTAGTAAGTGCGTGCAGTAATTGCTAGCTGTGAACGTTTTTCTAGTGTTGTACCTATGTCGAATAAGTTGTAATTTGAAATCGTGGAGAAGTTATTACGAAAAGCGTTATTCGATGTCCTAAAAAATGGCACTAATTGTTGAAGCTTGTTTGCATAAAGCCTTTGTTGGATGTGTCTGAGTTCTTCAATTCTTCGTTTATATCTTAAAGCCACATAGACAGTGGTTGCCATTACGTGAACACAACATTCAACAAGAATGTCATTCCACTCTCCTTTTCTATACCGAGTCCCTGAGAGAAGCCGAAGCTAAAGTCTTGCCCGCTCTGAGTTACTGCCCGTACGCCATTGCCGTTATGCCAAGGTAAAATAAAATTATAACGTCAAATGGTAAACAGCAGCATCTGGGAGAGCTGTTCATATATGATAAGTTGCAGCAGATTGGTTCTCGGTTTGGCACGTAACGGTAGACTGGGTACCCAGGATTTAGCACAAAGCTGCCTCTGAAACAGCAGTGGGAAGTTGAATGACTTGTAGAGGAGGGATACGAAACTGCGGAGGGTGCTGCTTCCACTATTTCTCAGGATTTTTGAACGTATTTTTCTGCGACCACTTCGGTCAGTATGCGGATTGTACAACATGCCCCGTTCTTGAACCGGCTAAAAGAATCCAGCTTATGTAACTCTGGTCAATGAAACCCAAAGTTTTTTCTAATATTAATTTTATGACTTACTCTTGCCTGCTAACTCGAGGTCACTATATAGCTCAGTCTAAATAAATAGCAGTTTGTTTTTACCCACTATATTTTATAATGAAAGAGCTCGTCCATACTGGTTCCACTCTCCTGTATAAAATAGCATCTCGATCGCAGCCAATTGAACGGAGATGAAGAGAATAGGCATTTTTAATCCAATTCATGTTCCGAAAATTAAACCACCTGATCTGCTCGAGGAAACGACGAAAGCTCCAGTGCAACCTTATTTTAGCCGATGCGTTTAAAAGCTACATCTTATGCAAAGTATATATTCGAAATGAAAACTCAGTATAGTGCAAGAAGTGTGTGTCAACTTTGAAATAACCCTGCGCACCAAAACTCTGTAAAAACAACCTCACGCGTTGCACTGATTTTTCGTGTGCCAGTATACTCGACAGTATACTCGTTCACAGCTTGTGATAGCTATTGTCGATGACAGATATACATAGTATGCGGCATGACATGGCTATGTAGATGTAACAGCCGTTATCCCGCCTTTCGCACCATTTACACTTGGCTTAATCAAGCTTCATTATCCTTCACGTGAAGGTGTCCAGCGGTAGATGATAATAACACCTTAATTGCATCATCGCACTTCCTCTCAAACACCAATACCCCTGTGCGGCGCGTGCCAGCGTTACTTTCACGCACGCTATCATCCACTTCTCACTAATTAATACACGCGTGCAGCCCACATTTATGCCAATTATGATACTTTACACCGTTCTTCGCCACTCGCACGTTATCAGTTGTTTGCTGCTAACCAGTTCGTTCACCAATGTGTTGGTGAACATGAGGTGTCGTAATAGTATATGGCAAATATTAATTTGTTTTGCTCCATGTTAGTGTGCTCATATTTATGTTCTTTTATATTTATATATTTATGCAAATATTTTTTTATTTCTTCAAATAGTGTAGTAGGTGCTGTATAGTGATAGGTTTGTAAGATGAAAATTTTTTTAAGTTTGAGAAAAGTGTTCCCAAAATCTTGCAAAATGTAAGTTTACTGGTGACACCTGCAGGGCAGACGAATTTACGCCATTGCCTTTCTTCAATTGTATCTAGTTATTGTCGATAAACATCCAACTATCTCTTTATTTTGCACATTAAGAAGAACTCTGATGAACGTTGTGATGACTGTGATCTTTCGTTTCGTTTTTTACGATTTTAATTCATGCCTCTATAATGGGCGTAGGTAAGATTCCTACAATGGTAGTATTGCCGCAACTTGTCATTCGGCACGAGGTCGCTGGTCCTCACATCGAGCCTTATGCGGACCACCATATCCTTCAGTATTAGCAGTTGCACTGCGTTGCTTAATGAGTTTGGGGGTTTTCCTTGGTATAAGCATGCATACAGTACAAGGTATATATAAATTTTAGTATACTGATCTTTGCTGTCCAATGTTTAGAAAATTGATAGTATTGGCCTTAATTTTTCTTGTATTCTTTTCTTATTTCAGAGTACTGATGATTGGATAGATCCCGAAACGTTTACGAAGTTTTAATAGATCTTTTAATCTACTATGATTGCTTCAGTTACCTTGGCTCTTTTATTCATCTTATAAATTTACTTGAGTAGTAATGAAAACAAATTACTGGCCAGCTGCTCGATCTCGTTATTTGGATGCAAATAGACGGGGACAGTTTATACGTTTTCGCAGTTATTTAGCTAAGCGTGATATAGAATGATGAAAAAGTTACATGTTATGTTTTAATATTTATTTATTTTTTATATTTATCCTGTTATATACATGTATATCACATCACGTAGCGACGTATCTAATTTCATATGTTGCACACATAGTCACCGTACAGCGATGCTTTTGCACAAGATATCACTGCTACTCTCACATAGGCATTGTAATATCAGTTTTCCAATCAGTAATATAGTACTGTGTATTGGCAGATCGCTGCTACAGCTGCATGTTCGAGAAAGCTGCAAACTAAAATATTATCCCTAATAAGATTTCCGCTAATCTAATTCACTAATTCCATCTCGCCTTTGAAGCGCAGTACATGAAGTATCCAGCATATAATTACGCATTCCTTTTCACCTTATTACGGTAATAGCCCCATTTGTCTGCAACCGCTACCGGCCTTGCCGATATTTCCCCCGCCTAACGGGCAGCTCCAGGCCGGTCTGCCACAGGCAAAGGGAATTGTAAATAACGTGTTTATGGTGTCGTAGGATTATGGAGGCCTGCAAAAATAATTCCAGCTCCTGATTATTGTGAGCGCGCGGCTAACGTACGCTGCTTATTGGTAAGCCCTGATTAGTTTCTTTTTTTTTTTAGAATTGAATTTGTGCGCCGTTTCAAGTGCATTGTCAAGTAGCTATAAGCTTAGAGATACATAGGAAACTATTGCGAATTGCAACCTTTGACCTGTTCCATTTACTAGTGATCTGTCTATCCTGTACCTATATCGCTAATGCATGAGACTGTACAGTGAAGCCGTTACATTCAAATTTCTTTGCAAACATCTGTTGGTAATAGGAAGCACAAAGAAACGATGCGACTGTCTTTTTATGTAGATATTAATTTACTGCAGTTTGCGTGCAATATTAAACGTTCGTTAATTATGGTGCGTTTCGCCTGAGAGCCCTCATTTTGCGCTAAGATGAAAATAAACGTAAATCGAGTAAAAAATTACCAAATAATCCTGGTGAAATGGTTCAATCAAATCTTCAGCGCAGCCTTCTCTATACTTATAGCCATATGCTTATATTCTGGTTTTTATATGAGTATCACGCGCTTCAATTCCATCGAGCATAATTGACGGTAGTACCCGGATCTATACCATATTCCGCTTAGAATTTTAGTAAAGCTTCGTGAATTGGCTCTACATGTGAGATGACAATTTAATAGCAAGTAAACAAAAATACTGCAGTCTAGCTTTTTAGTATTCAGGTTACAGATACCTTGTTCATCCCTTTCCTGCCATAACCAGAAGCGATGTTTTCTTGTGAAGTTAATGAAATGTTATTCTGAATAAGTATTGCATTGTTATTACCTTCTAAGATTAATTTCTTGCGACGACTAGCTGGGATAAGGCATGCGCTGTTGGAATTTGAAGGGTAACTTAATTTAGCTGTGATTACTGTGACCTTTGATGGTTTTTTATTAATTTTCTTAGGTACTATGCTGTAATTGCACGCTATACATAGTGCTTCCGGCTAGCAAAAATAATCCCCTCAGGGTGCATATATATAGGATGGGCTATAGTGTTAGGTTAGTTTAGGTTCGTCCATCCTAAGCTATGGGGCCAAGCAACCCCAGGGGGCCCCTGTAGGTTACCTCAGCTATTAGCTAGGCCTTGGGGACATCTCTCTTTCGTGTCCACTTTGCTTCCATCCCAATTTCATACTACTACTTGCTCATGATTTATTCTGTTCTTCCTCTTCTTTCCCGACTTGCTATTCCCATGCGCGTTGATATGTGGGAACACCTTCGTGCATGGGTTCCCCGTTTCTCTCGACATAGCTACTATGTGTCCCTTGCTCTTCCCTCTGTGATATCGTTCTGCTCGGAAACGGAGGTTTAAACGTCCTAACTATATAGCTAGCTAGCGAAAATAATGAGGAAACATTGCGAGATGATCCACACCTGTGCGTAGCTCACGTTTGAGGTAGTAACTGTCCTATAACACTATGTCTAGCCCCTTAGTTCAGGGTGCATAGGATGGGTCATAAGGTGAAGAGGGTTAGACTCGCCCATGCTATGTTATGAGGGGTTGCATCTCCAAAGGTACCTCCATACTTCCGGGTATCTATCCGATATGCCCTCTCCGTTTCCTTCGCTCTGCCAACTTCTACCGGCATTAACAATTTTGGATCTGTTTCTCCTTACATTTCTTTAGCTGGTTACTGTACTCCACGTGTGGAGCCAGTATGGGAATGTTTTCGTGCATGGGGTTAACACTTCCCCGGGCAGCTGCTCGTCATTTAATATCTTTTCAGTCTCTTGAAACACTGCCTGGCGCCTAGAAAGGTTAAACTAATGTATACTGTCTATATATATATATGTGTGTGTGTAGCACAGTTCATTCGCATGTTCACTTCTTCTAGTTAAAACATAGAAAGTTTCGAGTGCAGCCCACTTGACTTCCACAAACATTGCTATCCTCCTTCGAGTACTATCAAAAATTACTGCAGAAAGTAGACCTTAGCCGTTAGCTAGGCCTACGATCGGTACGTCTGTCTTTCGTACCCAGTCCCCCTGATTTCATACTCTATACTGATCTTACTTTCATCTGTTCTTCCTCTTCTTTCCCGACTTGCTGTTCCTATGCGCGTTGGTCCACCTTCGTGCATGGGTTCCACATTTCTGTCGGAGTACTACATGTCCCTTTCTTTTTCTCTCTTGAATCACCATAGTTGTGTCTAGGCAGGCTTAAACAGCTAATATAATAACAATCTTGTCAGTGTATCAGCCGCGTATCAGATGTATCCATGACACGCAGCTCGGAGGCAACACATGCAAAATAACAATAATTCATTAATAATGACAAGTAATAAACATTTATTATCTTGCGCTGCAGTGTATGCACTTAATGAGGTTTTCGTTAACCTTACTTTTAGAATCGTCAAAATGAGGTAGAATAAAGAACTAGAGAAATTGTCATTGCCGAGAGCCAATTTGGAAATCCATTGCATATATCTATATGTAACAGTAGATACATGTATGTATAGGAAGTGCGTTTTATCATGCGACTTTGATATTAATCGTAGAAGAAACTCCTTACCAAAACTCACTCAGGAACTCCAGTAAACCTGTATAGGAACACGAAAGCTGATCTGTTACACGTGCCACTCACTCCTGTCACGTCCCTAGGGAAGCAAACAGCAGTTAGCGGGGCATCCTTTCTGGGCACGAGCGTCGTTAGCCGAGACATGAAGCCATCATCACATGGCTCGTGTGTCGCGCTTACAGCATTAGCGACATATTTTTGTGTCCTAATGCTTTTACCAGCCCATAAATATGGCAGCATTATGGGCCTACTCTTCATTTGGTGTTGCTTAGACTAGGTTTCGCCCGACAAATGTGCGTATTACTGAAGGACAAATGAGGCGATGGAAGAATCATGGCTGTTCGCACAACGCGTCTCTGTAACATCTTTCAACCGTTTAGGTATTTGCGTCAGTGTTAGCTGGTGTTTTGTTTATTTACATATTCCAATACATTTTACTGATCAATGAACGATGTTATACGAAGTGTAAAACAGAACGTGTAATTTATTTTTTTTTTTTTGCCTTCACTAGTTGTACTAATTCCAAACATTGAAGAACATGGTAAGAGCGGCATCTCAATTTCTTCTTTCGTGGGCTATTGATTAATTCACAGATATAAGTGAATCCAGTTGCTAATTGTCACGCCTTGTAACTAAGGGTCCCTTCTTTGCTTTTTCGGCCTTTCGTTTGTGATAAAAATTTGTCTTTCTGATGCAGTTCAACACTTCAACCATTTTTTGAGACTAAGATTTTTACTGTAGAATTTTTCCAATCTTTTACCCCTAATATTTTTTACGAGTATGTTCTATATTTTTGTAGCAACGCTATAAGGTAAGCAGATTTTCTGCTCTTTCTTGTATCTGTTTCTCTTGAAAGTAGCAGGTGCTAATATGTCGTAATGTGTTTTGTATTAATGTCGCAACTAGCTTTCGCATCTGTAGCAGCAGATTCCGTCTGCCTGGTGAAAGCATCAGTACGCGCTCGAGAATATCGAGTGTCATGTGTACTAATGCCAGATTTGCTGGGTACTGTCGCCGTAATTTAAGTTGTGCAAAATTACTCGAAGTTTTTTCCCAGCTAGCACTTGGCTGAAGTAGTGCAGTCAGTTTTCAGTCTACATCATAGTTTCACTTATATTTTATACGAGAGTTGGCAAAACGATAGGTAGCGGTTATCCTGTGCTGATAAAATGTTCCTATAATTGAGATTGGCTCATATGAAATGAAAAGTTGCCATACTTTTTGCCGCCAATTCTCTTAAATTACTTCTAAACTTCATGCATTTGTGCAAAAAATGTTCCTATCACGATCTAAGTTAATTTCTCGGTATCAGAAGTATAACAGGCTGAGTTTAATACTTTGTTGTTGGAAGAATTTCATTTTTGTTGAAGGCGAAATATAAATATTTGTAAATAACGGTTTCCTCGCCAAGTTTTATTTGTGCATAGATATGAAGTACATGCATGGGAAACTTTCCCTCAGAGAGGGAGTTGCTCTCAGTTCAATTTTTGTCCTTTTACGCGACCTCTAGCCTACTCTGGATATGACTATCCCAAACTGATGGTTTACGGAACGTGTTAGCGTTGCACCTTTTTGCGTGCTATTCGTTTCCTTAATATCTTACATTAGATGCCTGCATTGGCTGTTCTGTGCTACCTTTTGGCCAAAACTCATCACTCAGTACGTGTCCGTCGTAAAGCCTCCATTCTCTTTATCACCTTTTCACTCGGACAATAGCTGCATTGGATCATCTGCACTACCTTGGCAGCCAAATATCATGGCATCTTACCTTCTTGCGTGTAGGCTTAAAAGCCTCCATGCTCTTCGCTGTCTTGCTTGTTTGGTGATAATTGCGTTGCTTCTTCTACATGTATTACTTTGTAGGCCAAATCTCATCACTCGTACGTGTCTGCTCAAGCCTCCATTAGCTGCACTATTCTCCGGTTATGCCCCTGCCAAATTGATGGTTTCGGTTTCTCTCCCCAGTATTTCAGCTGTGCATCAGCGTACTTCAAGGAACCATTAATCGGGGAACAGGAGGCAGTGTACAAAAGCTTCATCAATAGAGACTGCTCCTTAAGTCATTTTACTATTGGCCTTATCACTTCTAATGGTCTTTGAAGCATCGCTGCGACCCTTCATTAGCTTCTGAACTACCACGCTTCCCGATAAAACTGAACGCTTTGCCTATTTGATGCCCGCTTTAATAGATGCCGGAGAAGCCGTACCGGGCGCTCCCTAAACTGCAAACTAGAAATTTTCTGTTCGCCCTCGTTGCTGCTGTTTACGCTTCCTTAGTTATGCTTTGAGTTGCTCAGAAAACTTACTCTAACTTCTCGTATAAACTGCCGCGTCCATCAACCCTTCCGATCTCCAACGTGTTTGATTTGCTGAGAAAACTACTAATGAGCGCCCGTGTTCGACGTCTGGGTGATTTTCTCTGCTTTTATGCCACCAGCATCGGAAGTGCTTCTCAAATAAGTTGAGGTGTTTGTCTGAATGCGACTTGGTACAAATCTGGAATGTGCTGGTCCACGACGTGTAAGATGATGCATTCGAATTAAATAAATAATTGTAGCAACTTCTCTTATCGCATCTGATAGTTTAATATGTGCAGGTGAGAGCAAAATCTTTCGCCTCTGACGCAGGGATCATTGCAATTATTAGGGAAAGGTTAAAGAAGAAAAATAATTGATTGTTTGCCTTTATGAAAATTATTTTGATGTGTATGCTTGAGTGCCATCATGTTATTTCCCTATATAAGTCAGTAACAGGATGCGGTGCCTACTTCCGTTTAATAAACTGTGTATCTACTTCGTATTTTACTTAATATCTTGTTATCATCGTAAATCTACTCTTGATGAAGTTTCATGAAACGTCCTATTAGTATAGTACATCTACGTATTTACTGCAGTTTTTCTTCTAACTTCCCTTATTACTGCATACGTGCATTTGAAATAAAATATTTCGACAGTTCCGTTAGTGCTGCAATTTTGTATATAGTTTCACATGTACAGAACATCGCGTTATTATCATAGATTTTTGTATAATTTTACCTGAACCTTAACTTCTGTTGCGTCAAATCCGTCCGCGCTTTCTCCCTTACTTAAAATCCCATGAGTTGAAAAACCTCCATTGTATCTAGCACAAGAAAGTCCTCTGTCTATTCCACAAATACCCAGTCAGTTTCCTATTTCCCTGGAGCGTTACTCAACTAAGATATCAACTGCACTTTTGCAAAGACCGCATAATGAAATGAAGCGCTGTCAATCAGAGCGTTGTCATCTCACTGCTCTCTCTCCCCCGCTCTCACTTTTTGGAAGCATCGCGGCGCTACCTTACAATATGCGAGGGAGCTCCCGTATATAGCCAAGTGACTTCACTAACTTTGCGTTATCAAGTGCAGTTTCATCAGGGTAATATTTGCGAAGGGGACAATTAGCCATGAGAGAGGGAACGATGAAATGCACCGACGACGCAGCTCATTTTTGCAGCTAACTTAAGTGCCTCCTGTGTTCATATATTGTCGCTATTTGGCCTCGTGTCGAGCTTTATGCTCGCCAAAGGAACGCTAATTGATATTGCTATTAGAGTGAAACGGACGCGAGGAGTAAAATACTACAATGCTAGCCGTTATGATTCTCCTGTAAGTCTTTGAGTTTATGGAAAGCTGATATTCTTTTTTTATATAGGTTAGGTTATGTTTCTCTAATTTTGGATGCTTGGAAAGCTTATAGTCTTTTTCATACAGCGTATGATGTTTCTTCAACTTTCTAGTTTAAGCAAACACTCTCATATTTTCTTTGTATTCTGTTAAATGGGGCAAATTACTGCATTATTGCTATTTATTATATATATGTAGAAATCAAATTAACTGCGTAGTTTCAGCACAATTGGGTGATTTTCTGAAATGCTTTACTTTACGGAACTATCTTTCTGTGTTTTGTACATGCATACTTCGATTTGTCAACTTTCGATATAATTTTAAAGATAGCCTATTACCGTTAGTGCAGATACAAACCGTGTTTCCCATGATGGAACCTTGCTGTAGATATTCGGCGTAAATGTACGTTTACCAATCGGTGAGGTGTTTATAATGAATTCTAATTCTCGTGGTACCAATTCTCTGGAACGTACAGGACTGGTAACTGAACAAATCTACTTTGTGCTTTTACTATCGTGCTGAATTTCCCTCTCCAACCCGCAGTTACAAGATTTCAGAGAGCAGCACAGCCAATTCCTATTATCAATACAAAATCGGCCTCCAAGAACCCACTTGGCACTGTCGAAGCGTGTTTCCCGTGGCGACAATAAATTGGCAGTTTCTACGGCGTAAAGAACTTCTCTTTTGTCGTCCAGTATGATCGTAAGGACACAGCTGGACTGTGAAGAATTTGATCGGTCACTTGTAGTCCTAATGATGCGATTTTCTGGGGAGAGACGCCTTTCCATTTCCCCTCACTTCTTTGAACTTGAAAATTTCCTCCTTGTCCTCCACAATATCTAAAAAAAATTGACTGCAAGAAGTAACTGTAGTTTAATAAAAGAAATAGCCAGTTGCTGAATGAAATGAAAATTTTATTTAGAATAGAAATTCTTAATTTTTCATGGTGCACCGTCTGCGTATATATTTCTCGGTATCGTACAGAAGTTGACGTATGATACTAGCCTTTATTTTATCTTTAGTCATGAAGCACTTTTAACTTGATAAATTCTCAATTTTTCGATGAAAAGGTAGATGTTGTCCTGTTCTATTGTACAAAGAAATTCAGTCATTAAAGAAAACTCTGTATGACATAGAGACATAGACTTTGTTTTTGAGACTGCTTTTGAAAATTCTCTCAAGACGTTTTCTCGTGATTTCTTCACTTAATTTTTCCAGAACACGCACATCAATACATAATTTGCAACATTCAAACATGAACAAAAGTTATCAGAAGCTTTTGCTCGGGTTACTGGAAGTGTTATACTTTTCTCTTATTTTTTTTTTAATTTTTGAGAGAGGAGAAGCCGCCCCGCTGTTTTTAATAAGAAGAAACTGATAGTAATAGATGCATATGTGCAGCTACTACGGTTCGCAGCGACCACGTTGAGACTAAGGACGGTGGTACCCATACAGTACATGACTGCCTCATTAAAGTAGGCATTTCCTGCCACTCTATAGCAATTTTGTACTGCTTTATGCCTATTATGAAACGTTTTGTCTTGCACCTCTTAATATCCACTCTATAAAGTTGTGCAGTGCAAGTTGCTTGAAACTTCTAGATTCCAAGCGAAAGTTACCACCAATCGAAAGTACGGCAATATTTTTCAGAACGCTTTGAAAACCGTTGCTGTGTTATGTTATGTTGACTGTAATGCTTCCATAGCTCACGAACGATCGCGTAAACTTAGCCGCACTTTTCAAGTATTCTCTCAGTTTTTATTTCATTTCACCTTCGTGTTAAGAGTCAGCCTCAAAATATTTACTAAGGAAATTCACAATTAGTTCACAATTGATATGAGCTTGACTATTGCAATCTGTATCAAATTCCGGCTTTCGAAAGTTCAACTCTGCAACAGCCAACAGCTGTTAACGAAACATAGACTTTGCACAGACTTTCATAGACAAATGTAATGTATTTGAGACGGACGTAAACAGCAAGAAAATTATAATTGGCGCAGACGTTCACAGACAAAATCATATTTTGACCACAGCTCAACGACAAATATTATACTTTTACAGACGATCACAGACAAAAATAATATTTTCGATAGATTACCATAGATAAAAATGATACCTACTTTGGATTGACTTTCAGTGACAATAATAGTACTTTGGATAGACGATTGGATCATAGAAACGACGATTGGATCATGATTTGGACAGACGCTCACAGGCAAAAATGGTCCTTTGGACTAACGCCACGGTAACGGCATGCTTCCGTTCGCAGCTCTAACACCTTGTATCGCTCGTAAATTCGAGACCAAGCCAGGCACGCGAGCTCTTTGTTGATTTAGATGAGCTGACTCGGCAGTTGTGTGCATACATTGCGCCGTGGTGGAACTGCCTTCCTCAGATGAGGGGTGGGTAGTCTCAGGTCATTTGTTCCGTCAAATTGGCGCCATAGTTCATGGTGACCCGAGGTCGATTGCAACTACACTTACTCTTCTGGGGCCAGTGGGCCTATACCCGCAGCACAAACCAGTGCATGTGGGCTTCCCAGGTGAGGGCGTGGTCTAAGTTGACTTTACCTTCATCATAGATGAAATGTGAAATGAAGTTTTGCAGAAGCTGGTGTTGATACCTGATTGAAGATTACTACAGGCCATGGAGGAGCTCAACTTTCTTGCGTCCTCATGGGTACCTTCCTACGGGGAGAAATAAATGTTTTTTTTTTTTTTCTTTCTTCTTTTTTTCTTTCTTTGAGCCTATTCGGTGATGGCACCGACCAGCAAGAAACCGCTATGTGTAATCACGAGGATGTCAATTCTTTTCAGGAGTCATAGGATAAGTCATAGGATTAAGTTTGGGTCTCCTTACTAGGCCCCCGAGATGTCTGTCTTTCGTGTCTACGTATTTTGCTTCCTTCAGTTCTTCTACTGCTACTGATGTTACTTTCCTCTGTTCTTCCTCTTCTTTTCCAACTTACTGTTCACATGCGCGTTCATCCTGTGTGGGAAACACCCTCATGTATGGGTCCCAGGTTTCTGTTGACGTACTATATGTCCCTTCTTTATGTCCCGGCTTGCTAGATCACCTTAGTTGAGGAAACGGAGCCTTAAAGTACTCAATAAATCTATACCATAATAAGAGAGCTGTTTGTCCGTCCGTTTGTCTGTCCGAAGCCTTATTTTCTTCCTATCTATAACCGAAGAAAATAATTCCAAGGCACCGTACTTTTTTTTTTGCCAAAAATTCAAAGGTACCCTACTTTTTTTTTTGCCAAAGGGCTAAACTTTTTAATGGGACGGTATGATGTTGTCAAATGAATATTTTTACAACTTATTCAACACAAGGGTTGCGTTTGGTGGTCTACTGATTATATTAAGGGGAGGGATGTCAATTCTGTTTTTCTAACTGTTGAAACGTTTCTCTTCTTTCTTATACACCAGGAACTCGAAGCAAATATTACTTCCAGAAAATCACCCTCGTTGAGTTGTGCACAAGTGCCAAAGCCTTATTTACAAGAGATATTCACTATCTCGTATTTATCTATCACCAGCAGCTGGGCCAGCTTGAGCTAACCATCAGTTAGCAGGGAAACATTTGTTTTGGGTTTCATTTACTCCCATTCTCGTTATAGCGAGGGGGCAAGAGCGCACGTGTTCACCAGCCATGGACGCTACCCTCACAATCCCAGTTTTTCCTTTACTTTTTATCCAAACTTTGTGGCGATTATATCCAGCATATTATCTTCCCTCCCTGACTGGCTCCCTTATCGATTGCACTCTAGTTATGAATCTCGCTATCGTTGGGCAAATTAGATTCGCCGTCTTGATATAGACTCCCAGCGTAGTAATAACTTCGAAGCGTGCTAATGAACAAAATTGTACCTATATATCTTGTAGCTTGTACCCTTGGAGTATGTTTTTAGCATAAAATTATTAGGAAGTTTAGATTCATACGTTTTTCGCGTCATGTACCTTCTTTTACAAAGTTTTGGCGTCATGATGGGTCAAGTGGCCGTGAAGGGCAGGACGAGAGGCAGCTTCGGCTAAGCTATACATAATTGCGACATGGCGCTTGAAGCCGCGAAATTTCACTTTAGGGGATGCATGTCGGTGCCTTGAAACCCGTGATCCTTTTTCCATCTTAAAATTAAACTTTTCTCTCGGCTGTGTATTACTGGTCAACGCACGAATGTAGAGACAAAATGCCAGTTTTAAATGAACGCTTCTTTATGTTCTTCATCTCGGTGTATGTTCAAGCCTAGGACGCTATAATTAAATCACATGATCAGAAATTCCGCATGCTCTGTATAATAAATGATTTGAGCATTGATATTTGTGGTCATGAAGACCAATCGGAATCACTCTGAGATGCCGAATGTTGTCACTTTGGGTACTTTTTTTACTGATATCATTCTCTCATTTGACAGAAGCTGTATGTCGCCGTCACTCGTAATTTAGGAATAAATAAATGAATTATTAATTATAAATGAATTATTGAAATATAGTTGTACTTGTGAATACTTTCCTTGTTGTACTTTATGGGTCTTTCCGTGTTTTTATCATTATTGCATACTCTTTCTTGCGAGGAAAAATAATTTCAGTTGTGATAAAGACATTGTTTTAATTGCTAGAGATCTAAAAAAAAAAGTTTTTTTACCTTGCTAAGTGTTTTGTTGCCTTTATTCTCATGCCGAATGTTTTCATATACGATAGTTGCATTATACCTGATAGTGTATACTAGCAGTGTATCTTTATGCTGGCAATCCAGTGTTGTTGCTTTCATTTGAACTCTAAGACACGTACTACCCTCACCCAGCCATTACCTCGCTTAATAGCGCTGGTTTTTCTCGTGTTGATTACATCACACCTGGCGTCCTTTAATGGTCCTCAGTCACCCCTCATCACGCAACCTCAATACAGTTTAGAGGGTAACCCCTCTAATTGACTCAACAGTACTTGATAAAAACAACCTCCTTTGATTAGATGGTTGTATGATACATAATCTAAGTCACTGCTACTGATATGTATATATGTATATCGTATTTAAAAATAAGTTTGTTGTCTCCCTGTAGTTTCGTTGGTCGTCACTTGCAAACTTGCAAAGTCAAAAAAGGACTTGAATCATTTTTTTTTTAATTAAGAAAAGCACTAGTGCAAATCTCCCTAAATGAGGGGGGAGAAAATTTATGGTTGCAGTTCTACGGATATCGTATGATAATAAAACTGGCAAAGCAAGAAACACTTTTGTATGATCCGTTTGTACTGACCAGACAATCAAGAATATTTTTCTTGGTCAACGATGCCAAGGGATTTCTCAAATATTAAGAAAAATGCTGCTCCTTTTCTTGTTACAGAACAGGTTTCTTCGTTGTCAAATACAGCGGTTAATCATCGTTCAACGTTACCAACTCCCAAATTACAAACTCCATAGAACTCAGAAATAGCTCGACGCAATCGTTTCATGCAACATGCATATTACTATTTTTATAACCTGTAATTTGTCAACTAACAACCAAATGAAGTTTTACTCCATTCCTTACTGAATTTGTTAAATCTCTTTATTGCCCGTTTTAGAGAGTTCTATTCCTACGAATAATGGTGCTTGATGTGAATGTTAAAAGGACTAATGATTAGATTGGATACTCAGCAATAGACGGGCTAATATGACCATTCCAAAGGCGGAGCCGAATGAAAATGAAATAAATTATTGAAACTAAAGACGTTCGCACAACAAAATTGACTGCCACCTACTCGATCGTCTGCGCCTGTACCTGAGCCCCTCTCTCGCTCTTTCTGAGGCCATCTGTTGGCTAATCCGCGAGACCCCCATTGCTTCTCGGTACCTTTACAAATTACTCAGCCAGGCATAAAACGGACAAAAATACGTGCCGACTATACTCGAGAGACGGACCACTTGAATCGCACACAAAAGCTTCCAATGGGATGATCTGCACTACAAAATACATCTAATATTCTGACAATATGATACTCTTGTTCAGAGAGGGATTTGCCGAGTCCCTTTTTTTGTGCTTCCATTCAGAGCAAGAAATTGATATTCTCTAGGGCGAGAGTT
This sequence comes from Parhyale hawaiensis, assembly GCA_001587735.2. Classification (NCBI taxonomy): domain Eukaryota; kingdom Metazoa; phylum Arthropoda; class Malacostraca; order Amphipoda; family Hyalidae; genus Parhyale; species Parhyale hawaiensis. The sequence goes on along the minus strand of LQNS02278169.1, from coordinate 1,747,794 downwards.
ACAGGTGGGTGTTCTTAGCAAGCTCCTCATTTGAATACATGCATGCGTGCTCTGGCCTAATAATGAACCTCTGAATATATCGACGTGATAGGTTTGGAGTCTCGCTTAGTCTTCTGCTTCCAACCTGGTTTCTTGCTGCGAAAAAAGTACACTCATCAGGCAGTGAACTTTGGAGTAGCTCAGTTTTTACGGGTATTTTTTTCTAGCTTATAAACATTTTTTTATCAAACTCCTGTACGCTGTGTTAGTAGTTATAGTAGTAGCAACAGTGTAGTAGTAAAAGTAGCACTATACTAATTACAGCTGTGTAGTGACTTGTGAGACATAATACTACAGTGTATTGTTTTACAGTTCGCTATAGCGAAGCGATAACCAGCTGTATGCCGTGCATGTGTACATGGTAACTTATTTACCTGAGCTGTGCTGGAGATATAGCTTATCTGAGGAGCGACGCTGTACTCTCGGGCTGTCTGTTCCTATAAGCATCCACAGCGTGCACATAGACTGAAATAAGTTCAAAATAGTGAGCTATATGTGCTAAGAGTCTGTAGTGATGGAGACTGAATAAAAATTTTAACGAACCCTTTTTTCGTATTTCTACTGTATTCGAATTCCTTTCTAAGTTGTAAAGGAATGTGGTATGTGTCCTTTAATTTTTCATCTTTCGCATTTCTCCTGATATGCTTCTTTTCGCAGTTCTCATCTGTGTGTGCATATGCGTTGGAGCACTAAGTTATTTGACTTCCAGCGGCTTTCTTTATTCATCTTTTTCGTTTTCTGTACACGACATCTTTATTTGGCCGAGTTACGGTTTCAAACATGGTCTGTGAATCGAGTCCTACTCCGTCTTTCAAGCTGGCATCATTTCCAGATCTCATTTAGTTGTGCAGAATCACTCGTTTCAAATCCTAAGCTTATAGATTAATGTACTTTTTATGATGGAACTTCATGATTATAACAATATTCAATACAATAACAACAACAACAAAAATATTATTACTTCTAGCAACTATGCTTGTTTAACATAAAGTGTCATATCAGCTTTGAAATCCAGTCACTGAATACTGATATTGATACGAAAGTTGAAATCATTGCAATACTGCACTGCTTTGCCTGATACAGCGTTTCATTTGAATTCGTTCGTTCTCAATTTTGCAGAGTTCCATCAGAAAACCTTATTTTACAGTGACTAATGTCACACAAGAACGCTTCACTTCTTATGAGAGGCTGCTTGTCTGCTGCACTTGCTCATACTTAAGAAGTAGCCAAGAGGAAGGTTCATTATCGTTGTGAGACCATCAAAAATGGTTCAGTGTCGGTGCTAATTTTCGTGGCTTATCTATGATCTTGAACAAATAGTGACTGCCAGACCGCATATACCCTCTGCTCGACACTCGATCGTTCACACTCTCTCCTGCTCCTGCCATGACTTCGCAACATTTGTGATCCACGCAATTTCTAGATAAAAATCATCATCATTAGGAAAGATACTCACCGGGATGACTTCTTCGCCATGTTTTAGTAAGTACCGAACGTTGCCTGCGCCTTGTTTCACCGAAAGTATTGACAGACTTGTGGCTCGAGAGCGTCAGGACTGGGGTGCCAAGCTCCGACTTGCAGTTGCTTTGCAAGTGAGGGGACAAAATTGGTTGGCCATTCGAGCTCAATTCATCAAGATCGACGATGCATTATTCGAAAGCCACGAGTCTCCACCGACGCAGTCAGAACGATAACAGCTAAAAAATTTGGCAATGATCGTGCAGTGAAATCGGCTGACATGTCAAGAATCATTTCAAAACAGCGACTTAATACTGGCCAAATTGAACTGAAGGTAACGAAAGCTAGGTGTATCAGCTACATATTTAAAAATACCGATCATTGAGCCTAACAAAAATCTGTGTTTGATAACGGATCGAGAATCGGTACAGAGCTTGATATTAAGCGGCCAATTCGTTATAGCGTCGTTAGAAATTGCTGCAGCCAGATTTACTTGGCGGCAAGGTTTTAACAGGCGGCAAAAAATTGTTTTGCTACATTATTTTAAAAAGTTATGCCTATCGATTTGGTTGAGAGCAACCATTTAGGATGTAGTAACGATTGATACCAACCAGATTTAGTAACCAGCAGAGTTGAAATAAACTGTAAAATTAATAATTAGTACTAGCCCGACACTGTTGGTAGCAGGGTTTGAACAAGCGCAAAAATTGATGCCAACCAGACCATTTAAGCAGCAGGGCTTAAACAAACTGCAAAAATTGATGCCAACCGGACCATTTATGCAGCAGGGCTTAAGCAAACCGCAAAAATTGATGCCAACCAGACCATTTATGCAGCAGGGCTTAAACAAACTGCAAAAATTTATGCCAACCAGACCATTTAAACAGCAGGGCTTAAACAAACTGCAAAAATTGATGCCAACCGGACCATTTATGCAGCAGGGCTTAAGCAAACCGCAAAAATTGATGCCAACCAGACCATTTATGCAGCAGGGCTTAAACAAACCGCAAAAATTGATGCTAACTAGACTTGCTGGCCAGCAGCCAGGGTTTCAAGAAGCAGTTTCGATGAGAAAGTTCCGTGAAGTGTAACAGTTATTGACTGGAAGTGTTTAGAGTAATTGCGAGGGCTTTGTCCTGGGCTGCTGCAGCAGGTTTGCCGGTTCACGGACGGGCGCCTGGACAAACGGTCTCGTGTGGTTCCCTCAAACATTCTCAGCTCAAACATCGAGTAATTGAAGACTTTGGACACGGTCCTGCAATGATTTTTTTCTACTCAACTTCAGGCACTGCTCATGACTGTCCATTCTTTGCCCAGTCAGAAAGGATGACTGACTTGAACGGTGGCGCCAGAAACGTGCGAGTAAATATGTGCGCTCGCCTGGGGTTCTGTTTGTTACAGGAACACATTTCATCCTCCTGGAGATTGTGATCTCAAGTCCGCCAATGTACTTTTGAGCCAACATTTCCAATTTTTGCACTTTAATTCTGGTATCTGTATCAAATAATGCAATAATTTGAAGGCATTTTCAAGCGTATACTATACTGTGTAATGTATAAAGTCACTCGCTCCTTGTTATACTCTCGTAATAAAAACTACCAATCTGCAATTTTTATTCACGCTGTTCACCAATTAAATTCACAGAGGGAATGCATTATACTGCACCAATTAATTAGTTCTTTGAAATGTAATCAAAGTTTACCGATCTGTAAACAGCATTTTTTCATATTCATTGTCACTATTTGAGTGTTATAGATAAGCGTACTGAGTTCTCGATCTACTTCGTAATTAAACGATAGCGTTATCATTGCACTGCCCGTAAGTATCACATGAGCAATGAAAGCCGTCGCCGGTGCAGAGTTTGTTTCACTTTATACTTAACATGACTATCGTTGGTCCCTTATGCGAACTGACTGTATATATTTTGTATCAATGGAATTTTAATTCGCCCGTCCTTAAGTTTAGTGATGGAACCCCCTCACTTTTCACTTCTATTTTGCATCTTTTCAGTGGCAACGTATTGCACCTCGATTTCTTTATCTCCCTTACGCGTCCTACACGCCAGCGTTGTCCTCAATTTTTTGCTCTTATTTATAAGTGGAGCAGTTATCTGCTGAACAAATCGCCCGCTTATGGCTTTGATTTGGACACCGACGGGTCCAGTACTCATCTCACGCGAATTTTATGAACCATNATTTCCATTACGCCTACACGCCAGCGTTGTCCTCAATTTTTTGCTCTTATTTATAAGTGGAGCAGTTATCTGCTGAACAAATCGCCCGCTTATGGCTTTGATTTGGACACCGACGGGTCCAGTACTCATCTCACGCCAATTTTATGAACCATTTCAGTTTTAACGGCGACGCTTTAGCTCAAAATTCCCTCTAATTGCCTCGAGCAAAGCTATTACGCGGATCACTCTACGAGCGACTGATATCGTGCTCGGAATGACGATCTTCATCTTAAACGAGTAAGTGTGCTCGTCACGATTGTGTTTCAGAGAACCTTGGTTCTCGAGGCGAGCGAAAGTTTTGTAAATGTTGCTGACTTCTGTGTTAGGCACAAGAACTGCAGTTGTTTTTTTTCTGTCATATAGAGCTGCTGGCCAAGATCCGTAATTCTAAAAACATTACCGAGTTATTGCATTCAATGTGGCATGGCTCAAAGTATGGATTAAGACAGACTAGGTTAGTTAGAATAGGTTCGAGTAGGGCATGTTTCAGCTAGCATAGCTGCCCAATCTAATTTAAAGTATCTCACATACTACAATGACAACTACCTGTGTATTTCATGATCGATGTTTCAAGCAACGCCATTCCTACTAGAAAACACTGAATTTATTTGGCCTGATAATGCTACAGCGGTGTAATGAAAAAAAATTACTCATCAGCTCATATTTACCGTGTCACTTTGGACAGTATTGAAATTCGATTGTACAATCTGCCATTCAGGGTTCATTGACGACACTGTTAACCTTTTTTTTTCAAGAAAAAATCTAATTATCGGTGCGTCATAAACTCCTCTTATTCTAAAGCCAATATCAGCGGCGATATTCTTCGAAGTGGAAAGACTCCTGAAGTGAAGAAAAAAAAAATCACTGTGGTCATGCCATGCCTTATCTAAAAACCTGATATGATAACGCCTCGCTTAGGTCTAGGGAACAATGCTTCCATCGGTAAGTTAAGCCGCAAACACGGGTTGTCACAGCTTCTAATCGTGGAAATGTAACGGTAAAGATTGTGTCATCGCAGCCCATCTCATATGTCGGTAGGCCATTTACCAGTGAAAATTCATTAGGGCGTCGTTTAACAAAGAGATAAGATGAATTCCTTATCTAGCTGTTGGACACAGAGATAAAATGACGTCTTACTCTAACTGTTCCTGGGAAAAAGTATATTTTTTATATTTTCTTTGTTATGCACCTTAGTTTTATGAGATTCCCGGCTAGGCAGATGTATCAATGCTCAAATTTTCGCAAAAGATATTTACGTGTGTAGAGCGATCTTGAGGCTTAATTTATGACTTGGAATCCTCATTTGCTTCTGGATTCTTCTTTAAGTAAAAGTTTAGCTCTTTCTCCTTAAAAAATGAAAGTGTATAGTGTGGTCACTTCCGCTTCAGATCCCCCGCTATGCTTACTGTTATATCTGCTCTTACTATGAAAACGGTTCGTGTACTACGATCAATTATAAGTTCTATGTTCTCCATGTTTTTTTTTTGCTTTATTGAAAACCATCTATAAAGAACTGTTTACTGTTCCGTTTTGAAATTGAACTAAATTTACGTTGCGGTCACACTCCTTATTTTCTTGGTCCACCTTATGTCTTGCTGAGATCCGTAGGTATCAGAAGAAAAGTTTGCTATTCCATTTTGAAAATACACTGCGGTCGCAAAGCTTATTTTCTCCAGTCCGCACCTCACTTCCTTATTCGCTCTGAGATCCATCTCTGAAGAAAAGTTTCACTGTTGCAGCTCTTGCAGGAGCGGTCTATGAGCCGTAGTTGCGGCCTCTTGCCTTATCTTTCTCGCCATCAGAGGTCCAAGGTGTTGTGATGACCAGGTGCTGACTGTCATAAACAACACCTTGTTGTGGACCGGGGCTGGAGTGAGCCACACTTTGCAATCTGGCTTCGCGGTTAGGATGGATGTAGCAGTGTCCAGATATTATGGGCTTGCGTCCAGAACCTCGCCATTAAACCATGTACCTTTTGCTGTTTGGACGGGGAATTATCTAGCTAAAAGGCGAGAGAAAGCTGCTTGAGTCGTACAAATATTTGAACATGAGTTCGCTCACAATTTCCATAAGTGCATTTGAGAAGAGTTCATTGCTTTACGTACGCGGCGACTCGGGGTAGAAAGAGTGCACTTTCAGTTGACGCTCTTCATGACAGCTGGTGGCTTCCTTTTATGAGTATACGTAGTGTAATTGGGCGTATTATATGTATTATTATCAGCGTATTCTTGTAACCGTATCAGCCTGCGTTTTTGAAAAGCATTATAGTTATATTTTAAACCATTCTGTTGTATACTTGCTAATGATATACTGAAGGTACGTTTACCTAACTTACCGTATTGCACTTGCATCACAAGAGATCAAAGGTAATTTTTTCCAGCTCCTTATCATACAGTATGTCGTTCTTAGTGTCCACAAGGAGAGAAAATCGTCTCAACTTTAGTCAGTCTCTGCTGTCTCCAGTTTCCCGCTCTTAATATCTTGTCGGTTAACTCGCACACAGAAAGACATATTACACAAACGCATCCGCACTGTGGTTGTAGCGTCGTAACTTAGCTCATAGTCTTCTTGTATTAGCTGTGACTTTATAAAGGGTCCAAGCCCCTCACGGCCTGTAGTTACACTCTGCCCAAGCGCGGAGCTTTTCGTTCCGCTCTTCTGAGTCATAGTAACTCATCGACTTCAGCAGTTTGGGTTATTCGTGTTAGCTCTCTGACCGATTTTTTTTTTTTTTGCTTGTATAGCTGGAATTTCGTCTCAACGACGGTTCACTTGAACATTTCTGCAGTATACCTTCAAAATTCCATCTTTGACCACCGCATTATAGCGTGTACGCTGCACCTGCAGAAAAATTTTTACAGGCTTATCTGGGGATGTTCAGCATCGCACTCGCTGTTCTTCTTCCATCATTGAAAAGTTTTATCATGAATTCCTGGCATTCGTACTTGGCCGTTCGCCATGGCATGGCTGACGTCTTCCATTTGCTCGCCTCGTGCAACGAGAAGTTGGAAGCCCGTAAAAGCCCTCATAAAACAGGAATAAAAGTGCAAAGCGTTCTTTGCGTTTGGCACAGCCACGTCCATAAATAAATACATAAATAAAACTGAGGTGACGTAAGAGAGGGCTTTTGTCATGCGCTCGGACGACACTTGCTCATAAATACCCCGAGAAATCCTGTAATGTTTTTATGATCTTCGTTAAACATCCAGGCACTATTTATTGAACTTTCCTTCTGTAAGCTTGTCCGTGTACAGTTGCGGTCATCTAACGGGTGTTGTTTGGTGCATGGATGTTAATCTCTACGAACAGTGTGCTCCGATAACACAGGAATAGATATCAGTGTGCGTGTTTTAATTCACGATATTTAATCCATACCGTAATCTAAGTTAGATATAGCAGTGCGTGCAGGTAGACTGGCGTCATTGTTTTGGCTTCATTTCATAGCTATTACATATTTAATTTCGAATTGATTTGTGTCTTTTATGTTTCTGTTATTTAATAGGTCACCGAACACACTAGACTTGTAGAGGACATGTAGGTTGGTTGACTCGATGGACCGACATTGTTCAGGGTAGGCACCGTTATAAATTTAATAGGACCTTTAATGCTTGTACTGTATTGTCGCGACCATGACATAATATCGCTTTAGTTACGTTCACTGCATATTAATATCTGTATGAATGTGTCAGATGTTTGCAAAGAATTACTGTTTTTGCGTGTGCTTCATTTTCGTTGTAAACATCTGAGGGTAACCGCGAGGACTATTTGTCGGCATATCCGCAGCTAAAGTTTGTGCCAATAGCTTTATGCACATCTACGAAATTTAATTTTGCGGTTGTGCATCTGCACGGTTATATCATCATATGCTCAGAGCAATGAAAGTCAACGAGAAAAAGCTTTCCTTGTCGTATATTTATATATATGGGGGATCTTGTTTATGATTGACAAAATACAGGAATGTTGTTGTACATAAATAGTATTCGTTGGGGTGCCCATAATGAATTTGAGTATTTAACGGCCAAAAACTCAAACATCAAGATCGAAGAGCTACTCCAAGCCTGCAGTTTTCGCATACTACATAGTGTACATTTGGAATAGACTCCTCTCCGAAGTTATCGGTGCTGAGACGTAAACACGTTCGAAATTTGTACTGAGAAACACCAGCAGCAATACCCTTCACCGCTAAACGAACTCCTCCTCTCCAGCACTCACCAACTCTTAACTGCGAAATCTTTAGATGCCACACTAAATGCATTGTCTCTCATGCCTAAACAAACGTAACGTCTCAAGAGCCGTCATGGATCTTTTGCAATAATCGTGCTTGTACGATTACCTCCTTGACGGAATATTTTTTTCTTCGTTTTATTTTTTATTTCCTTCTCTTGCTCAGGTACATAATGATTTTGACATAACGGCATTAGCTCGTTTAAGGCCGGAACGTTAGTCCCTGCTGGTCTCTGCAATTGGGCCCGTTGGTTCGTCTACTGTGAGCTGTGTTATCTATTTGTGTAGATATAGTCTGGCAGCTAGAGAGGTGAACCATGTTTTGATTAGGTTTTTTTCTTTGCAGATTCTGGTTGCTTATAATAAAAGTAATGTCACCTGGGTGTGGAGCTCTCACCCTGCAGAAACTTTTTAAAATCGTAAAAATCCAATATGGCCGCCGTGTAGCGTCAACAAAAATTGACACATCCATAACTTTGTTACTATTTTTCATAGAAACTTGATTTTGGTGTCTATACCTAGGTTTTCAGATTCAAGGATTACAATAGGATGATTATTATAACAGTTAAGTCAACCCAAATAGCTAAAATATTAAAAATTGAACGTTTTCTCCAATTGTAGCCGTCCCCCATCCAGAACCTGCATACACAACTGGTATCTTTCAATATTATATGTTCAAATTGGAAGCGGTGTGCGTTCCACTGAGGGCCCATTATCAACATACATCAAATGTTTTTGAAAGATTAATATTCCATTTATTGAATACAGTAGTATTAATATATATATATATATTAATCGAAGAGAGTACATCTGTTAACTTCAGGTTCACCGGAGAACTTCATGTTCTCACAGAAAACCTCGCTTTTTCATGCACAGAAAGCGCTGCATAGGAGATTGATATTTTGTAGCTACTACTTTTTTGTGTTCTGTAGAGTCTTTCCGGTTCACAGGAGCACTTGATAATTTGAAAAAGTTCCTGGTATATCTGAGCAACCTCATCAGAAACAATAACTGGGTGCAAAGTGTCCGTTGCTTGACGTCTTGACCATCTATTTGATATGGCGTGAAGGTCCAGTTCATGGCGATCCAGTGCATGTCGCCAGATTGATACCTGTGGCTGAATTCGAGAGATATTATCTTCTGGCAGCTTCGTTAGTAGCGGTAATGATGAGAGCTGTGGGTAGCAGCTCGTCTGTGGGCAGTTTTCTTGATTCATGTCTTTTTGTGAGCTTTATTGAGAGACTGGTAGCTTCTTAGACCATACCGTGCAAAGAGAAATGTCACAAACTTGTGTTCAGCAACTGGTGTCAGTGGTTGTTCATGGTAATTATTTTGTCCAAGAAGCATCGTCCTTCGATAAGGGAAGTCATGAATTTCTGTGGAACAGATCTCGCCTCTCTCCCACTAGCACAGCACGGATGTGTCGCAATCAGGATTTTTTGGGTTACCGGTGCTACACCGCGTATCACCGGTGACCCAACCAGTCGCAACCCGTGTCGTAACCATAGCTCAAATGGCGACTGCGACACGGGTTACGGCGATGTGGGTCACCGAGCACAAACGTCTGTTTTCAATAAAAGGAGCACGAGATTCATTCAAATCCGCAACAAATAAGCTCCTAACACCAGAATACGTAAATCAGATCAGTTAATTGAAATTTCCATTCACAAAATTTCGAAAAAGCAAAAATTCATTGTCTTTGAGCTTACACTGTTCGTCGCTAGATGGCGTTCTCACAACCCCTTTTCTGGTTCGGTAACATTTTTCAGTTTGTGGTAGCCCGGTTTTTGCGTGATTGCGACACACCCCAGAAGCAGAAATATGCACACCATTATCATCTGCCATAACCAGGACAGTTTCTTTCGTTACTCAGGAGACCTGCCGTTTTATGATTGTGTCAGCTACTTCCTTGCTTGTTGACGTATCATGTCGCTGTGTTATTTATTCACAGTTCAGTTTATAGGGAATTGGATCCTTGCTTATCACAAATAACAGCTTTCCTTGAAATTCATTGACATCGATCTTGAGATCATTATCAATGATGTCAATCAGCTGAGCTTTGTTCGTTGACACAGTCAGAACAACGGACTCTACTGGAAGACGAGCTGTGGTCGTAAGCCTGTAGGTATACTCTGCTGGATTTATTCTCCATGGGTGCTATTATTGCATCTTTTGTGCTGCTCTGGGTATTGCAATCAAGCATCAGCAACACATCAACCTGCTTCAGTCGTTTGTGAGGGTACATCCGAACTTTTTTCACGTAGTTTTGGCCAACTGAACCGCTCGGTGGCCATGGAGGGACCCACAGAATGGCACGTTTATCCAGTACAAAGATCCCCGGTGGCGTGAGCTGTGTGCTCTGAGCGATTTCCACTTTGCGAACGTTATCTCCTGTTGCCTGGAGTTTGTCAAGAGCGTTTCCAAGTCCATGATCGCTAAAGAATGCAGTTAGCATAAGTGTCAATTCCTACGATATCAAATTTTAATCATCAAGTTCTCTTGAAGTGTTCTGTCAATGCTCTAGCACAAGCTGCGCCCATGTCAACGATCTTGTACTCGCCAACCTTACTGTGTTTGCGAGTCGACGCCATGGAGTGAATCAGTTTTGGCACGGGATGATGGAAGCCCTCCTGTGAACTTTATATAAATTTCTCCATTTGTTGTCATCCAAGTTAAAGAGTTTGGTTAGGGTTGACAGATATATGTTTGGTTATCTGTGCAGTTACTGCTTTTACAAGCTTATCAGAAAGTTTTGTTAAGTCTAAGAGTGTCAGCAGATGGCACAATTTTCCTGTGCGGAGATTCCTCCTGTCTGTTTGGTTACGCTTCATTCGCCCTGACGACTCTTCAGGTCTTTGTGTGAGGTATGGATGAACGTATGCTGGTCATTGCGCATTTCGTTCAGGGTGTTTGGAGATTGTAGCTGGCGTGTAAAATGTGTGCCCTCGTCTATACAGCTTCTGATTTTCAAATTGACGCCAATGATGTAGTGCCTGCTACGGCCATAGCGCAAGTGCCATGCAATAACCCAGGAATGTGATACATGGTATGTTGGTCTGTAAACATCCGTAGCAGACTTGCAGTAATCAACTTGATAAATAGACACGGTTCTCATGTAGTAGGAGGCATAACTTGCTTAGTTCACTTGCCATGCATCAGAAAATATAGGGAGCAATCACCTCGATAGCTGCAATATGTATATTTCAGTTGGATAATTTCTCTGGACTGATGTAACGTCATCATGTATTTTATACATATCTGTTATGTTTATTGAAGTTGTGTATTGCATACTTGTATTAGTATGTTCCTGTGCAGAAACTGGAAGTTTATTAAGTCTCTGAAAAGCATAATAATGTACGCATACTGAATAGCCAGTAAAATTTTTTCTGGAATATCTGAGAAACAAGGTAAAAATTACTATGGTGCATCCTGTTTTAGACATTTAAAATCATCAGACACAGGAAAGCACACATCTAACTGCAATGCTTATACCTAAAAACCGAGATATAACACCAAAAACCGGTTTTTATCGTAAATATTCAGAAAGTTGTGGGTATACCCAAGCCCTCAGGGGCATTTTTGGCGGGCTCTTTCCCTGCCACAATGTGTTTGGGCATCACGCACCCATGAGTCCCGAGTGCCTTCTCCGCAGGGGATGTAGCATCTGGCCGCTGTTCCTGCTGAGAAGGTTAGATTTGTAAAGTTAGGTAGGTTCTCTACTTTCCTCTTTCTGTTCCGTGGGGTGGGCTGTCGATTGAGATAGCTGACCTAGTACGCGGGACACCTCTGATCTCTCTCGCGTGGAAGGTCACAAAAGGAGCCGTCCACTCGAGTGTCTTTTTCTATTATTTGCGCCTTTTTTCTCGCCAGTAGTAGCGCACTGAACCAACCGAGTTTTTCCGGCAGGAGTGCCGAGATAAAATATTCCTTCTGAAGAAAAGCGTAATATTATTTTTGGTTGAGCTTCACTCTTGAATCGCCTCGCTGCGTCTAGGGTGGTTAAACACTGAATCTAATAATAATAATAATGGGTATACCAAATTTTGTCGCCGTCGCACAGCGGCCATATTGGATGTTCGCGTTTATAGAAAATATCTCAAGGGTGAGAGCTCCACACCCACCCAGGCGACGTTATATGGAGTCTAAACTATTAGAATCTGCAAAGAAAAAACTTAATAAGTCATAACATGGTTGGGCCAAAATTGCCTCTTTAGGTGCCAGACTAATATAAATACAATGTAATATCTGTCTTGTGATGAACTTCTGCTTTCAAATAGTGAATAATGAAAATAATTCCTTCCTATGTACCAGCGCAGTTGATTTCGAACACTATCTGCTCTCTAATAGATCATAGCCTGAACGCGCATCGCCTGCCAGTCTCTAGTCCCTCAGTAGGTAAACTCTTCAATAGCCTGGCGTTGGCGTCACGACTCTCAAGCCGTGTAATCGGCGAAGACCTGCCCACGTTGGACCTTCCTTGCTAATATCGTATCTTCAAAACATCAGCACCTCTACAAAACACTCTCCCTGCTCGCGCTAATTTCCTATAGCATTATTGTCTGCTTCGACCCCAACACTGACCTGCCTGTTATTTGATTCAAGAAAGACACGATTTGTGAAGGTTACAACTATGACAGACTTTCCGTGTCTTGTCTGTTACACAGCGGGCTTGATTTCAACTTGCGGTGGGTCTGACGGGCCTTGGTGTTCTTCTTTTCCCGAGGTGTTGACGCTTATAACAAAGAGAAACATTCGTTTATTGTGTTAAAAATGCTTTGTCTTGTTGAAAACGTGTAGTCATGGCCAGGATATTTGACGATGTTAAAGCAATAATATTCAGTTTTTTGCTTGTAAACTTGTGTCTGAGATGTTGACGCATGCTAAGCCAGGAAACATGAAGACAGTGTAGTATATGCAATTTTCTTTAATGTATGTCTCATAGACTTATAGCTTAGCTCCATTTTATGCGAGCGGCTCCACCGAATTTTCGAGCACTTGGTATCTAAATGTCGTCTTCAAAATTGAATACCATTTAATTTATCTGTATTTTTATCCTTTTTCCAAAGGAAATTATTGGATTTACTTTGCCTTTTTACCTGTGTGGACGAATGTCTTGGGATTTTTATCTCTGGTAATTTTTACTATATTTTGCCAAACTGCACTGATTTCAAAGGTGCTCTTCTCAAGATTTTGGCCAGCAGTTACTGGTTGTTTAAAGTTATATTAACAACTTACCAAAGCTGATACAATAGTTTACCTGCGATATTCAGTTTTATTTTGAGTCCTATTTATTCATAGGTATTGTTATAATTAGCTCATAGAGAGCCGGGCGTAAGTTTCGGTGTCTCTTTCGGAATGGGCCTATTGGTTCGTCTACTGCCGCCTATCTAATTTTATTAAAATTACATTTTATAGTTGGATGCCGGGGCTTCATTAAAAAAATACTACTTGCTGCTTTCACAATTTTATTTTAATGTTTTGGCATAAAATATAAATCGCAAAATTTATCATTAATGCTAATCCCAATGAAATTCAGTTTGCATTAGTGTAATTTACCACTATCTGAGAAGCACTGAATCACAGCTGATATCAGATGTTGATCCATGATTAGATATCCTATGTCAGCATTCATTTATGAATCATACGAAATGCAAAGTATTCGCTAGCGTGAAAATTTATTATCCATCATGCTTATGTTTCTAAGCTTGGAAACTTTTCCGTGTTGCCAGAGAGATTCGGGCTTACGATCTGAGGGAGGACGAACCCATCGTGACTGAACTGCTGTAAGTGAAATGTTTCACCGTCATGCACGAGCTTTTGTAGTTCAGACGCGAGGTTGGCCCGCTGTAGTAAATCAAATGCGAAGAGATCTATCCTCACACCATCGAGCTCCAAATTCGCACCTTTTAGGTCAATCTTGCACCATCTCGAGTTATCGGCACGCTGAGCGAGGCTTTCCAGGTCCCGCGACGTCCAATCTGGAATAGGCAATCGGGCTTCAAGCTGTGTTCCAGCACCTACCGCCATAATCAACTCTGGCAAAAAGACCAGGGCAAAAGGTGTCTCGTGTACGATGAACTGCTTCAAACTAGGGAAGTCGCACTTCTCTTTTACGAGGAGGAAAAAAGAACGGTCGAGAAATCATAGCGCAAAAAAGACAATATTAATGTAGCGAGAGAGATGCCGGCGCGATACGGACCATGAAATTTTGGGTGTACATTTTCGCAACTCTGTGCACATTGAACAAGCCATGGATTTGTGCCTACAGATTGCTGAATTAAGAGCTAAATATGGCTTACTGCTTTTCTTTTTCTAGTCTTTTTGTCTACGGCAAATATGGTACGCCCGGTCTTATAATTTGTACGCAATGCTTAGCATCTTTAATTTTAATAGCTTTGCGATGATCCTTGATAGTGACAAAACCAATATGTCTTTCGCTCAGAAGGGTTCACGCGCACGACGACCTGCCGAAGGTGAGAGGATGCTGGCTGACCATATCGTTTCGCCGCATTACCTTGTGTGTTTTTAGACGTCACCGCAACCAAAACATTACGACGAGTCTTAACCTCTGCCTCAGAGTTGAGATACCGGATTTTTGCGAACTCTTGACTCCGAAGAACTGGCGTGGTACGTCGAAGTGAATTGCTCTTCGGAAACTAAAGAATACAATGGCTTTGTGTTATAAACAGTCTGCATCTCAGCCTGTCGGATTATATAATTCCAAGTTCTCTTGAGCAGCTCATATTTTATAGCTCCGAACAACAGACAGGTTCAATAAAATAGCGAACTTCGCACTAAAAGGAATATTCCTTACTGAAATTTGTGTACAGCGCTGCATCTGTTTGGGCTGTAACTAACAATAACCAGGTATGCGGTTTTGATATCGCGCATATAGGAGCTTGCAAAATAGAACTGGAATCACCTTGTCAAAGTTTATTGCTGAAACGTTAAAAAAAACATTGCACTGGGATTAGGGAAGCTCGTGCTCTTAAATATTATCTTCTTAAGTATTATCTTCTTAAATATTATCTTACATTTTTGCCAATTTCATGCAGTTTAATAGAGCGATCTGCATACTGAATCTTCACGTGGTTGAAAAATAGAAGACTAATTGATGGTTGTATTTTGTCTTGGTCTAAAAACATTGGGGTTCATCCTACATTTGTAGGATATTTGGTAACCCACTGCTTGAGATCACTTCTTACAGTGAGGGTGCGATGGGTAAACCAATAATAATTATCATAATAATAAGTATATTTGGTGACTTATGCTAACATTCCACATTTTAAAGCTTGAATTTTTTTATATTATAATAGTCATCATATAAAAAGACCGAGAGGTGCATATTTCAGTTCTGCTTTAATCTCACCAGGACCACAAACTTTTGGAACAATGTTTCAAACAATGGTCTTGCTATGAGCTACCGACGGATGGATCTGATGGAGTTGATCTGCTCTACTTGAAGCGATGCCATATTGATATAACCATTACACGTATGTTATATATATGTCAACTACTGTGGTAATACGTGTAGCAAATAGGAATAATATTCAAGCTTTCAGTCCAAAGCAAACGCACCGCTCAATTTCGTCAAACACGGTAAAAGTTCAAAGCTATGTGCTTGCTTACTATTAAAGAAACGCTATGTGAAAGAGAGACCGAGCTTCAATGGGTTCCTTCGTCAACAAAAATTATATTCGTCTCTCCCTTTGAGATACACAAGATTAATCTTGGTTTCTTTGGGCTTTTGTGAATAAAAGGGTCAGAAATTGGCATGGTTGCGGTCCTTGAGACCTGCTGGAGTCGCAGGCGCTACAAAGGTTTAGAGAGGAAGAATAATTACATTCTCAGCGCTTCTCAAGATTCAAGTGAATGGCGTTTGGTCGCTTTGATGTTGTGGCTCGAGGCAGAAAATTATGACAATCGACCTACTCTTTTTCTTCCTGCATGCGAACGCTGCACAATTTTCCCCATATTTGCATCAAAATTTGTGCTTTCTTGGACTCAAAGAACGTCCGTAGTTTTTCAGGAAAGAATTAAAACTTGCGTTGTATGAAGATCAGGTTTCCCTCTGTCTCAGATATGCGGGAAACTGTTTCATTATTTTTCTACTCTTGGCCCCCAGCTATAGCGTATCTTTTGTCGAAGAAAAATATATTTAATAAAGCTACTGCTCTAAAAGTGCTAGTTTTATTTACCCTGTTCCTCACGTTTTTCGTGCTTATTTTAGAATGTATAATGTATTTACAGGAGCTACTGACCATTTAACAGGTAATATTTTGCATCATAGATGCAAATAACTTCCATGGACGAGTTTATTGTCAGCAGAGGTGTAATGAGGACTATCACGCTAATTTGCTCTATCTTGCAGCCACTTGCTTAGGTTCGTTATCTTATGCCTGCATGTCTATCATTTTTCCTCTTTAATTTCCGTACTTTTTTCTTAACGAACGCCATGAATTCCATGCTAGATGCCATTCGAGAAGATCTGGCGTCTGCTTTCACGTTTCTTTCTTAGTTTTTTCTTAACCCATCGTGTGCCAGTTGAGGTGACGAATCATCAGTATGTCCTGTAAACGCTACTTCTAATTTTCAACTTGATTAAGTTTCTGAGTAATGTTATTTATATATTTCGAAATAGACAGCATAACCCTTCAATGCGTAGTGCATCAAGTGCATCATGTGTAGCATGCATGACACGTAACAAACTGTGTTATTTTTTGCTGGAAAGACAAGATTGCTGTGCATTAAACGCGTTAATGAGTGTTTCAATGCGGCAAATGTAGCCTACGTATACGACTATGCGTCTCTCACTCTGTACTGCAGGGGTCCAATACCAGGAGGTGCCGTAGTGTTGTAGTTTCATTATTATGTGTGAAGATTTGCCTTTTTGTCCTGTAGGGTAGACGAACATATTAGAGAGTTTTTAACAGGTGGGGAACATAACTAAGGGATTTTTAGCACCGCAAACTATACATTATTATTTAAGGGATGAGAAACATAGTTACAAATTTCCTAATGGTGCTCGATGCATGTTATGATAGTTGGAGCATGCAGGGCTTGAGAAATTGTCAAGGGTGTGGGGACATGTTGAGAAATTACAGGTCTGACACTCGTTAAGCAGTTTTTGGGAGTGCGTGAAAATAACAGAAAGCATTTATTTATGCGAGTGTATTAGGTTAGAACCAACAATTCTAGTGATCGGAAACCTACTCCTTATAAATTTTACTCAATCTTTCATCCCGTCAGTTAGGTTGGAATACTGCGCCATCTTCCTGCTGTCTTTAGATTTTTTTTTTCTTTTTTCGTGGAATGGGCGGCAGCTTCAGCTTTTAAAAACACTAACAACTTTTCCCGAGTCAGAAATTTTGAGGTGTTTGGACTCATAAACAATCGGATAGATGCTCATCTAGTTTCCGATCGATGTTTTTTTTTCGCATTTTTGTTAAACACCCTTACTTTTGACTAGTTTCAATGTACAGTAGAGGATATACCAGAAGTACCCTTTCATACTCTTTATAGATTTAGCCATTAACCTACTTCTCAGGCGGCGCGATACCAGTGCCTGACGATATGAGGTCACGCAAGCCTAACATTATGAGATATAATGTTCATGGCCCTGCACACAGAGAAATCTCTGTTGTCGTAATTTTATTCCTACCTTTTAAAAGGAAATCTAATCAGACTCCTGTATAGATTTACCTCTTTAATCATAAATAAGAATTTACCATTTTAGAAATTTCTTTGTGAGTCCCTTTTTTCCCTTTTGTTTCGTTTTTGTTAAACTGGTATTGTATGGACTGAGTCCTGTAAGGTAACTAAGGATTATCAAACAAACAAACAAACGGTTGAACGGATCTTCACCAAATGTGGATCATCTGTTCCTTCTAACATACCTAACAATCTTTGCAAATGTCGTAATTATCCGTCCATAAATTTTTGAGTTATCTTGGTGACAGACAGATAAACCGACAGACAGACAGCCAAAACAGACATCCTCGACAAATACATAGCCTCCGTAGCGGAGGTAATAATTCTACAGATCTAGCAGAATTCGGGACTGCAGTTACTTCTCACACAGATTCTCGAGAATCTGTTTTATTTCAAAAGTGCAATCAGTTATTTGCGTTGTGTTATTTTGTGTGTAGTATTGTGTTATGTTTTCCTCCGGGTTAGTTTCATTGATATGCGTTTTCTTGTCCCACACTCATAGAAGTAGACGCTGCATATGATATTTTGGCTAGTATTGTACAAATGAGGCGGTGTATAAGAAGGGCATGCATGGTGGATGCACTGTGGGCGAACAAAGCTGCTAGGTATCTACATATAAACCGATGTCAGCTAGATATGGGTGATCCGTGTCTTGCCATAAATTAATAGAATATGTTATTTAATATAAATATACCGTATATGTCTGAGCAATGTCATGAATATCTGTGCAAAAATGTGAGTGTTGGTAGCAACTGCATCCTTGTACAACCTTCTGCACCTTATACAACAGTTGCATTGCAGCGCGTAAGATGAGAATATTAATTTTATTACTTTAATGTGTAGAACACACAATTTGGGGTGTTGCAAGTAGTATTTGTTGTTTAGGAGAGATTGCAGTATACTGTGCATACCTACCGTACGCCAGTTTGTGTGCCTTCGAAATAAAGAAAAAGCGATATAAATAATAGTGATGGGTCGGATGTCATTTTTTGGACATCTGCGGATGTAGATCTTTAAGCGTTCCGACTTTCGCAGATGCGGATGCAATTGCGGATGGTGCGATCTCGACATTCGCGGATGCAGATGCGGATTTTCATGGAGGTGCGGATGTTTCGCGGATGCGGATGCAAATTCGGATATTCGCCCCACCACAAACGCACACACCCTCTCTCGACGGCAGTTTGTACAACACTTGGGAAGAAAACTTAGATGGTGCTTTGTTGACAGGGACAGCGCAATTGCACACATTTCAATCCAAATGAGAATTTGCAGTTTTCAACACTAAGGATGACTTTAGTGTACAGTGATAAACCTGCACATCCGTGCCTCCTTTGCTACAGATGCGGGTTTTTAGCGGATTTTACAGTCCTGACATCCGCGGATGCGGATGTTACCATCTTAGCATCTGCGGATGTCAAAAAGGTGCAGATTTTCCGCGGATGCGAATATTCGCCCCATCACTGATAAATAATAAACTTTAAGATCATCTTCACTAGCTATACCATAGCTGTTCCAATAATAGAAGTTTCAGGGTTGAAGCGTCTGAGCTAAATTTCTTCTTCATCGTCATCACTCTGCTCTTCACTGGTCGAGCGCTAAACCCTATAAGAAAATTTATAGGCGTTTATCCGATGTCATCCGATACCGTTAACTATTAACTCGTAGGCAGCTGATAAATGTCTATAAATTTTTGATTGTGGCCTATAAGTTGCCGTCAGATTTTTGAAACCGTCGTGTTTGGGCCAGTCTTACCACACATACTGTATCTCGAGGCTGGACCCTCCCATGTGCATTGATATGCTATTTTCTCGTCTTGCAGACCTTCTTAGAAGCGTTGCGGTCAGAAATCCTTCCGCCGGTTCCAGGCCGAAAACATTTAGTCATGACCTGCAATACCTTCAGCTAAAAAATCCCTTATTACTGCTGAAAACAAGCCGTGAGGGGAACTTTCGATCCTGCGACCTGAATAACAACAAAATAAATCAGAATGGTATTGTAACCAATAAGAGGAACGCATGCACGTAGAACCACCACCGTTCGTTCGTAAAGCCTGCTATGTGTGGATCAGGACCACTGGTCGTAAAGCATACTATAACAAGTCTGTAGAGTGAGGAAAACTAGGTAGAAAAGAGAAAAATCGCCCTCAGGGTCGCTCTGAGCTCTACTATTTCTTTTATTTGCAAATATACCCACAGGTTGCGCTGCTGCATGCTGGTAACTACAATGGCACGAAGGCTCCACGTATGTGATTTTAAGGTGATACATGCAGTAGCTGTCATTGGTACACTTTGCCGCCGCGGCTGCCAGTATTGTACTGAGTCATGTCACATCCGACCGATATAACTGTCACGCATAGTAGCTACAATGTAAGTGGTTTTGTCACTTTCGCTCCACGTGCTTTCCATTTGACAGTATGTGCCGTAACATACTGTCAAAAAGATATGGGGGTACGTGGCTTATAGGTAGCGGCAAAGCAACTTGGACCCCACGTGGGCCCCATCTACTCTTGCTGTGCATGAGAATGCTCAACACTCTGAGCTGCTGCACGTTATTCATTGAATATAGATTTAGTTTCAATGTAGGGTTTTATTCGCTATAGAAAACCTGCTGGCCGTAGAATTTTTTTTTTGGCGGAGAGCGCTTTTGTGTTTTTTTTCTTTCTTTCTTTCTTTTGCACCCGTGCTCAACTTAAATTATCATTCTCCTGTATTGTTCAGTGGCAAAATTAGATGAATCTACTTAACAATTTGACAACCGATACTCTATTCTTCTCAGGGCTTCACTTTAGTTTCTTAATTATGCAAAATGCTCCTTACTACCTGTCCATGGCACTTATCAATGTATGTAGTGTGACGATGTCCGTGTTCGTCCTTGTATTAGATCAACAAGCGTTCAAATTAGCCGTAATTTTTTATTATGGTTTGGCGTAGCACCTTTCTAGGCTTTCTGCTGCTCCTCAACGCTCTCATCGAGTTCTACCCTTTTCATAACGCCTGGATGTGTAGTGATAATAAGAGTAATTGTTATAATTACTGTTTTAATAAAAAAATAGCCAAAATATTTTGAAACCAGTATAGCTGCCCCGAGTACGTTGAGAGAAACAAGCAACAAATTAATTATTTGCAATGGCATCTAATGACACCTTTAGCAACGAAAAAAAAATACTTTAAAGTGTATAATTCAGTAACAAAATTGGAGGGCTTCGCTTCACTATGTTGTGGCACTTACAGGCGCTCTGCAGCAGAACCTGCTGCGATTTGCCTGCGCCTGTCCTCGCCTGCTGATATCATCTGCTGACCGTACCAGGCCTCACGTTTCGACACGCCGCTAAGCGGATTTTAACGAATGATTAACCCCTTCACTTGAGGATTTGTCNATTTGCCTGCGCCTGTCCTCGCCTGCTGATATCATCTGCTGACCGTACCAGGCCTCACGTTTCGACACGCCGCTAAGCGGATTTTAACGAATGATTAACCCCTTCACTTGAGGATTTGTCAGATGTTTCTTTCTTCGATGGGATTAGTTATGTGCTGTATACAGCGCTGGTGAACACATTATGGTGTAGGGAAGTAAGGTGATAGCCTTCACTATGGTGCCACCTACCTTGCGTCGTTGTATGGTGTTGCATGTTGCATTTGCAGTCTCGTATGTTCTTTACTGAACATACACGTTGGAAACTGTAATATGTAATGCACTTTGTCTTGCGTTGCAATGCAACATTTTGATACATTTAGCAGACATGTAGAAACTTGTAATGTTTGTCCTCAAACACGTGTAGCTTCATTTGCGTGGTTCATTCATTACAATCTTTCCGATACATTTTGACCTACTCAAATCGAGACCTGCATTGTTTTTTTCTAGAAATACGCGTCACCTAAGTTAGAGTTGTGACGCATTGCAATTTGAACAGCATTCTGATCATTATCTGATGCATTGGCGAAACGTTGGTGAACCTGCAGCTCTTGCGTGTGCCTCCTACGTACGTTGTGATGGTACGTTCTACAAAGAATTAAAAATAATTTTTTATAGAAGTTGCCGATACACTACCTAGCTGGCATTCAATGTTCTTCGTTGTCCTCATATAGTACGTAGGCTGGTGTAGGAATATGCAGCGCTATCCTATGTTGATGTCTGCTATGTTTTTCATAGATCTTTAGTGCGCTATTCCAATGCAGCGCTCTTCATTATTGCGAAAAGGTTTACAAATACTACACTATAGTTTGAAGTATAGCTTCCTGATGCACACAGTTGTATTATTGTGAAGTAGCACTGTTAATTTCCCTTTAAGCATTATAATCGCAATAGATAGTACTATCCTGCTAATCGCTGTTATGTGTGTGTAAATCTGAGTCTAGGTACTCTGATTTCATCCATCTCATTTTGTTTAAGCACGGTATGATTTTGCAACGTTTGATGCGACTTACTAAGCGGTGAATAGTCTACTTGTTATTTGGCATTGCAAGAACAGTTTTTTGTTGTTTATTTGTTTGCTTGTATGTTAATGTCTAGTTTTTTCGTGTGAAGATATTTCTGCCTATTCTGATGATTTTAATTGCATGGTAATTCCGGTTTTGTTTCCTTTTCCTTTACTGAAAAGGAGATGAAATACAGTACTTACCATGTTACAGCTAATCCCTAGTTCTAGATTCTGGAATAACTTCATGGGATTTTACTCGTAAATAGAGGGTGATCAAACGAAAAGTGCTTTTTGTTATTTTGTTAAATAAGTCATAGGGTTATTTACAATAAATTTCCTACTAAATTGTGGGTTATACGGTTTATCTTAATAAAATATCTGACTTTCCATATTTAAGTAATGAAATTTGTCATAATTTTATTCATTATGAACAAAATAAATGAAGCTTGAACTATTCACAGCAAGAAACCTACAAAAATTTTCACGCTTATCAGGCTTCATCCTAGCACATCACCACTTTAGTGTGTAGAGTATCTTCCAATGTAAAGCCTGCGCATATCCAGTCACTAAAGTATTCCTGCTCTAGCGGCTAATTATTCAATTGCTTAGAAGATATCTCACCTGACGCCAGCCATCTCATTTGTGGCCCAGTCACCGACAGGTTAAGACGTGTAGGTAGTGAAAGATACTGCAGGAAGTATTAAAAAATAAAATTATTACTGCAATTGATGTTTCGTTTTTTATATTCTCTGTTAAAGAAGCGTACAGTACCTTTATTGTATTGAGAAGTTATTTACACGAATTTTGTATATGCTATTTCTCAAAACTCTGTTTTTATGGTAATTTCTCGTTGGTTTAGATGTATGAAATTTGATTTATTATTTTCCCATTCAATTTATTCGTTAGCCTAATGTCGCCCTAAATAATATCGTATACTTGTTTTCAAAACACGAGCGCTGTTTTAGATTGTCCTAAATATAAGATTTTGGCCAGTTTGTGGTGAGAAAAAGGAGGCAATTATAAGCCAGCACTGAAGCAAAATTTTGGGAGCCCTCTGACTTCTTTGATCTGCCATTCCAGGTTCCATGTCACTGAATAGGGTTTGTCGTTTTTAAAACTGCTTTGGTTTTTTTTAATACATTGAGAATAATGTACAAAGTTTCGGCGTTTTTCGTTGCACGATATTATTCCGCGGCTTTCAAGAGCTAGAGTGGCGTATTTACCTGTCGTGAAGCAACCGTTTTTTCATTGTTTATGTTTTTCTAAGTGCCATTTTCCGCAACGTATTATCACGTGCAAAATTGCATATCGACTCCCTGTCCGGCCAGGAGGCGACGCAGTATCGTATATTGTATCTGCGTAACTTAATGTTCAGCGGTATCCCCTAACTTGTCAGTGTCAGTCGTGCATCATTTTGGCAGGGTTTTCGCCGGAGCCTACACCTGTTATTAGCCTCGAGGATAGGCCAAACGTGCGGCCCAAAACATGTAACTTCGCACGTCACAAACACCTCTCGCAAGACTTGGCAGCCCAGTGCCCTCCATTTCCAGGGAACCAACAGTTGCGAGGTACAAACTCAAGGGAAGTGAGGAAATATGAACACAAGTGGTGGTTTTTATAAGCTTTCTGACATCACAAACTCAAGATTTGTGGTTTAAAAGCTCAGCGTTCTTCAGATCTAGCGTAGAACCAAATGCGCCGTTATGCTTTTATGACGCGGCAAAGTTAATTTTCTTCTTGGAAGTAATGTTTTGTCAAAAGCCAAACTATATACGACTTCGTTGCGCAGAGCAGTCTTCAAGAAGTTTGTGGGTGCATTCCTGGAATGAATATCGTTTGTTGGTAAATATAGGAAATAATCACACACAATATGAAGATAAATCTGTCGCCGCCCAGTTAGAGAGTCTCGTGCGAAACACCCAAAAAGAAAACCATGATTTTATTCCCTTTTTTTCCGTTACAAGCACCAACTCATTTCCCCGCGCCCGCTGCCCTTGTATAAACAAGGCGCACTGAGGAAGACAATAATCCTGTCCCGGTAAAACCGCAGGGGTCTTCTCATTTCAATCTGCTTTTTATCGCTCTTTTTACTGTTATTGCCCGTCATAATGAAGACCAAAGTGTCAGGAGCTCACGACCTGGCCTGCGACATCTATAATGCTTTCTGAATATTAAATGCGTGCCCCCTGCCGTGCTATGATGGCCCGTCCCTTCACTGCAGGACCGCGGCATGTCGAAATTTAGAGAGATAATCCCTTGAATATTTTCTATACTTTGTGCGTCCAGCTGGATCCATCTTAGACTTGATCAATTAAAAATTCCTTATATGTAGAAATAATTAATAGCCTAGTTTGTTTACTCACCATACATGGTAATATATCTTGACAGCTTGAAAATGGCCGCGCGCTCTGTTCTAGACATAACCCCAACAAAATTTTTTACCTTCGCTGAAATTGGTGTACGATTTTAGTTCTGGGTGGCTCTTTAAGAATTCTATTATTATTAGCTATTATTATGGTTATTAGGGAAGCTAGATCCATAATGTTAAATTTTAAATAGTGAATCAAAATCTGATCACTAAAAAAATAGAACTAGAAAACTGTACAGTAACATTCCATACCCTCAATTCAAGCATGAAGACACCCTTGTTATCCCTTTCAGGGGGCATAGGATGGGCCATAGGGATGGGTTCGTTCATCGTATGCTATGGTGCCAGGCAACCGCAGGGCACCCGTACGTGTAGGTTACCTCAGCCATTAGCTATGCTTTCGGGACGTCTCTCTTTCGTGCCCACTTTGCTTCTTTCCCGATTTCGTACTCCGGCTTGCTCATGCTTTATTCTGTTCTTCCTTTTCTTTCCCGACTTCCTGTTCCCACGCACGTTGATCCTGTGTGGGAACACCTGTGTGATTGGGTTCCCCGTTTCTCTTGGCACTCTATATGTCCCTTGCTCTTTCCTCTGTGATATCGTTCTGCTCGAAAACGGAGGCTTAAACTTCCTAACTATAACATAACACCCTTATTATTACCTTCGCCGAGGAGGTTATGTTTTTGTCGTGTTTGTCTGTCTGTTATTTTGTTTGTCTGTCTGTACGTTTGTTTGTCTGTCACCAAGATTACTCAAAAAGTTATGAACGGATCTTTACGAAATTTTCAGGGATTATTAGGGATTTTAACAGTAGAATTTTTGGTGAAAATCCGTTCATCTGTCTCTTTGTCTGTCTGCCTATTTTTTCTTACGGCCATAACTCGAAAAGTAATAGCTGGATTTTTATTGAATTTATATGAGTTGTTAGGTATAATACGGAGAGTAAATGACAAAATTTTTGGGATGATCTGTCTGTTCGTTCGTTTATTTGTCGCTATGTTCAATTTTATGCTTGTTAGCACAATAACTCAAAAAGTTATGGATTTATCTGCATGAAATTTACAGGAGTTGTTCCTAACGTTAAAATGCATAGAAGATTAAATTTTGGTGATTATTGGTTTGTCTGTTTATGTGTTTGACTTGTGTTTGTCATAGTGTTTGTTAGCAGCATAACTTAAAACTTAGGTCTTATGTACGGATCTTTATGAAAATTACAGTAATTGTTAATACTATCAAAGGCACAAATGGTTAGATTTTGCTGTTGATACGAAGAAAATCACGGTTTCAGAACCAATTTGGATTTTCCGTTATCGTTGCCTTACTTGGAAGAGGTATACGCTTCCAGAGTGCTCACTAGTTTTAGAAATTTTTCGTGTAGACGTTGTTATGGCCATTGGACGTGTTCGTCCTGTGGTCTGCCCATTTTGCAGTAAAAGTTGGTTGACTTCTCCAGCATTGAGATCTGATCCATATTTTGATAACAGCTGCACAACGCACCCAATGCACTAAATTACGTTGAACATTGTAAACTTGAGAGCGAAAGTTACCCAAGCATACTGGTTAAGCTATTTTGTAAAATTGCAGTTTCAGGCCGCGTACGATAGCAAGGAAATAGCTAAATGTAGACTTCGTTGTTTGGTAAACTTCAATTGTAGGTCATATGCCGAAGAAAAGTTAGCTGAATATTAGCTGCGTTGTATTGTAAGCTTCAATTTCAGGCCATGCACTAAAGAATTCATCGAACCGTGGGGGTGTGCGAAATCATTTTCGCATGCAAGTCTGTCCCCGCTCGTCCATTCTCATCAAAGCAGCAGTAAACGCAGTGAGGGCGACACCTGGTGGCCAAATTTGCCGGACTGTCGCTTCCACTTGCACTTTACGATCAAAGCATCTGGTTCTTGTGCGAGGTGGACCC
>LQNS02278169.1:1684347-1708695 GCA_001587735.2 Parhyale hawaiensis | reverse complement strand
GAAAAATACATCTTCCTTGATCCCTTGGTATGTTGGTTCATCTCAATACAATATTATTTTAATTCACCTGGATTGATTTGGTGCCAAGCATTTACTTGTAGTCGTTCTCTTGCTTGTAATCTGCTTCCTCGACAAATAACTTGGGTTTCCGAACGCTTTTCTTTTTACAAATTTAACCTTCGTTTGCAAAGTAGGCTTTCGGGAATGCACGTGAGAACAATTTAAAGCATTACCAAAGCCAGTAAATTACGTCAGTTGCGCTTTGTTTGGTTTATGAAAGATACAGATCGCGAACACTTAAGGTCTGTTTACTAATTTTCCCTATAAAACCAATTAAAACTCTTGTTTCTCGTAAAGAATAGCACTGCTTGATATGTCTTCAAGACACTGGGTCTTGTAGGGGTATATCAACCGCGATTCTACTGTAAATATATATAGGAAGATGACTCCGTCTGGCAACAGCATATAATAATGAGATGATTGTCAGTATTCTCGGACGTTACTGCAACTGACGACCATAATATTCAATCTCATTACGAAGCTTCTTACACCTTTTCAAATTTCTACCTTTGTTCAATCACTTATTTTCCCACTTGCTTTGGCAGTGCGAATATTAAGACAGTCGTCTCGGTTATATTCTTTAAGAATTAGCTCTAGGCAACCGCTTCAGTAAATTTCTCCTATGGAGCATCTTGCCTATTGCTTATTCTTCTTTAAACACTCTGCTCAGTGAATAAATAAAACATTAGCGATGGTTTTAATACATCCATATTCATGGGGTGCCTTCAGCAAAACCCACAACACAGCCATAATCTTGGTCATCTTGAAGAGCTGCATGGACTACAGCAGGTCGCTTTAAGAATTCTAATGAGACTTAGCAGGACTTGATAACAAATTCTCCCGAGTATATTTGAAGAGTTGCGGTGTTTTGCATCGTAATATCCTATTTGCTTTGACGTTTTTTTTTCGGATGTGATAGTGTTAATAAGCGTAAGCATCGTTGGCTACGATGGTAACTTGTTCGTAGTATATTTTGGCGGGAAGTTTATTGGGGAACATATAAAGATATTTGCGTTGTAAGAAAAAATTCTTGCTTAGATTGAGAAAATAATGTAATATATAAGGCAGATGTAGTTAATGGACGATAGTGAAGATTTTTTTTTTTTACTCATTGTGGTCGAGAGACTTTACGGTGAATATTCATTCATAGAGAGGAAAAAAGTTGGGTAAATTCTGCGTTAATTCGTTTGGATGTTGCTGCTGACCACCACCATTTTATGTTATTGAAATTGTTTTATATTTTGCAGTTGTTATGCAAGACGACGTCATGCAAATATCAGTGATACTGTAGCAATAAAATTATCTATGTTACATACCTTAAAAACGTCTCCTCTCATTTTCACCTCAAATATGCCTTTACTTTTATAACTAACGTTTGGAGCGTTTATTGAGTTCCCATGAATTGTTGTGCTGGTGTAATTTTTGCATCTTGTCTTCTGTTTTCATTTTTAGTTGTTACTGTCTACTTTCGTAAACTTGTCATTGCTAATACAAAAGTTAAAGCTTTTGTGGCGCAATGCTTCCATCAGTTCATCAGTCGCCAGTTCGGCTACTGCGTCAGTGTCACGAATGGTATAAGGAGTGAAACTTATTTGACGATGTACATGTGCAAATTATAGACATTCATTGATCAGGGCTGAAACAATTGGTATTAGCACGACCATTTGTTCCTTGTTATCTAGAACATTATTTACTTGCATGATACACAATTATAGGCCATAATGTGAAATGGCGTCCAATTTTGGCCTTATCGTGTCTACGCGAAATTATTTTATTGTTATTGTTTATAATATTCACCTTTCACCTCAAATGAGAGCATCTCCTTTGATTCCAGTTAAAGAATACCATATCTACTGTAACTAAGCAGGAATTTTTAGCTTAAGTTACATGAGTACAGATAGTATCGTAGTGCTGTGGTTAATATCGTATGTACGGTACACCCTGTAACTTAGCACCGAGACACTCGTTTGAGCAATAGATTCCTACTTTGTCTGTACCCAGCACCTCTAAAAATTGTTTTCACGCACCTCTTAAAAGTAATTATTTAGTTAAAGTTTAATTACACTGACAATGATATTCTTAAATCCTGAATAACTACAATAATATCTATTCTATGGACGATGTTAAACCTATGGTTGAAAAAACGCAGTCTCTAAGCAAATGGTACCTCCCACCCAGTATACGCTGTCATCCTACCCAACCTTTAGCCCAGACCTCGCATGATCGATAGTTTGTTTACCTTGCGTACATGTCGTGAGGCAGCAGAGAGAAAGCTAAGGGTGTCAGTAATGAGAAACCTGACACGATTTGCGCACCCTGCCGAATCTAAAATGAGGAGCTGTATCGTCGCTCGTATACCTAAGGTGATGCTAAAATAAATTGGCCAAATTATTCAGAACGAAACCCGTGCCGTCGAAACGAGAAGGTGTTAACACTTGAATGAGCTCGTCAAGTAACCCCATGGTTCTGAACTTGAATAGTGACCTTGTATAATGTGCAAAGCAAATGAAAATTGTTGGGTGAAACGTATATGGGCAGCGTAGTAATATGGAAATATGTATGAAAATTTCTCACGTGTTGGATGCAATACAAGTGGCGTTTTTGATAGCATATGCAGGCTTATTCATATGTATTGTATATACGCTGCTAAGTGAACCTTTATTGCAGGCGTGGATTTTGTAACATGATAATTGATACTAGCCAGCAAGCAGACTGTTGCTCGAATTCTTCATTCTCTGCTCTCATAAAGTTCACATTGTTGTTTTAATTAAGTTATGATATTTTGTTTCCTGTGCGTAGTTCATCAGTGCTATTTGTACAGAATACACACAGACTGGGAGCTGTGACCATTCTGCGATGTGTCAGTAGTGCTGATTCACTAAGATGCTGTCAGGTGAATCTGACACTTAGAATAATTGAAAAAACCGGTGTAAAAAAACAATTTTTGAATTCTAAAATTCTATCATCAGTGCTGAAACGTAAATATGAAAAAATCGATGTATGGTCTTTTACCTCAGTTAAAGCAAGTCAGAGTTGAACTAATGAAAACCCAAAGTAAATTAATAAAACAAAAACAAAAATTTCCCAAAATTATGTGCACAGTTACCGTGCTATTAGTACGAAAACATGTGACAAATTCGACATTGAGTCAGTTTTAGCTGCAGGTCTTAATTCGGAAGCGACATCGTACTAATAAAAATTAGCAGCTCAACTATCTGTAGAAAAGTTGAAATTTGTTCTCCAGCGTTATTTTGGTGTATGGGCTTCAGAAGTCAAATTTGCTGATATTGTGAACAAAACTTGCTAGTGTAAATAAAGTCACAAGCGATGCCAAAAGAAAAGTTAATCATGCTGTAGGATCGAAGTCTTCAAAATTTTCTGCTTTTTAAGGAAGTGAGTCGTTATATGGAATGTCAGTGATACTCTGTGGATTTTTCTTCACAAAATGCGCGTCAGTGTTACATTTATTAAGGTAAAGCGTAACAAAAGTTTTCCTATGTTATTACATCTTCCATATTGAAACTTGTGAATCATGATGAGCGGTTAAAGTTCGATGTCCGCTTGCAACCACTTGTATTTGCTAGTAAGCTTTAATGAACATATTTTCAATCACTGAGAAAGTGTTTCTCTGTTAATTTTCTATCTAAATATACACAGCATCGAAACATGAAGATAAGTAACCTGAGTTTTGAATGAGAATTTGGTATTCTTCTTTGCTTTCATGTGCTGTGTAACTTCCACATGTTTGCTTCTCTGTCTAGTTGTAGTGATCGAAAAAGAAAAATTCTGTTACGTACTTCCATGTGTCTGGGTGCAAGAAACCTAGCTAACTTATATCCCGAACCACTGAAGGTGTTAGGAATACTGGAATATCCGGCATCTCCCACACGGAACTGTGTCTGGAATTAGCTCCACTTTAAAAAAAAAATTACATTGCCCGCCGTTAAAACATGAGCAGGTTACGGAGTTCTGCTACACCTAACATGATACGGACTTGTTGTTTGTGTGTTCAGGTGAACGCCAACCTTTACTTTGCCAATAAATATGTCATGAAACACGTAACGCTCTTGCTGCTCTCGCTGGTTTTTGCTATTTTACCTTGTGTCTTGGAGGCGAGAATTTCACTTAGAAGATTAGGATAAAATATCTAGGAGCAAGAAATTTTCCTCACACTTGCTAAAACTGATGAGATATTGCGTCCACTGCAGTCATATAGTTTGTTATCCCTGAATTTTTCATACCTTATTATGTATGAAACTACATTACGTTCTAAATTAGTCGAAGCATGATTGGATGATTAGTTAGGTTAAATTTATACAGTAGCTCCATAGCTTTCTACATATGTCCGTTAGATGTGTGTAATTTTACTAATGCTATTTGATGTTTCGTAGCTTTTGCTATTATAATTGAAATTACGAGTAGTATGTCTCATGCCAGTGTGCTTCAACCTAGATAATTTATGTTTTTCCTTAAATCTTTTACCAGGCGGTTGTTTATTTTCCTCCGCGTTAACTAGCTTTACCTCAAGGGACTACTTATATTGTATATTAATCTTTACGAATCCGTGCCATTCCAATTTCATAATTTCTACAATCTTTAATGCAGTCATAAGGTGCTAACCTAGCTATTTTTATATATATTCCCATGCTCTCTATGGTGTACTTTCTTTTCTGATGCACGCTGAATACGCACCTTTTTTTATTAATGTAAATCTAGCGTAAAATAATAAAAAAAATTTTATCGTTTCAACTTTTCGTTATGCTTTAACTTTAAATTGCATTCTCTGTGCTCTTCTTATTTTCCTGGTCTACCGGTTCTGTTATGTTGCACTTTAATATTTAGTGCTTTTACAAATACAATATCATCTCGTATAACGTACTCAACAGTAGTGTATGCTTTTGCGTTCTTCTTAGCGCAATTGAATACGTTTTCTAGGCGCTTTTATATATATATATATAATTGAAGGAGGGTTTTTCTTGTAATTGATCAGCTTATTACCTGCTATTTAATATTCTTCCTTTCAATAATTCTCCTTATGAATCGTCAGTTTCTTCATTTACCAGTGTCTGTTAATATAATCTCGATCCCAACATGCCTGCTACATTCTTAATACTACTTTTTGTCATGTCTCCCTACAGCTTCGTGGCCGGAGCTCCCGATAGCATATTGATATTTTTGCTATGTCTTGCGTGGGAGGGATGGCTCTTAAGGAGGCTTAGGCACATCAAAGATAATGTGGTCGAAGAAAGAGGAACGAACGCGCATCACAAAACCTTTGGTTATTAACGATTGCGGTAGTCGGATGAGATATCAATATTAAATGATGTGGCTGCCGGTCTGATTTGGAGTCTTTGTATGGGATGAGCTTAGGGAGGCACAAAAAGTAGTTGTTGGCTTTCCAGAGGTCTACGATAAATGTACGTAGCAATGCTAACTGAAGTGGAGCTAATGACAGTCTTATAAACAAATAGACATACACGAACGTGGTTAGTTGTTAGTTTTCCAGTACCGTAGCTTCCATTCGACGGATGTCCTCACCAAACATGCAGGGCTGAAGAGAATACAAGGGTTATGTCACAAATGAGTCGATGACGATAGGTACGGTCAATTTATTTTAAAACTTGAGCTAAAGTAATCACATTCGGATACCACTGTCTGTTACCTACCAACAATACATAATTTAACGAATTGAATATGACACTCCTCAGCTTTATAAGCTCCGAAAAGTCTTACATATGAGGAAGGTATATGTCAAGTATTGTCGGAGAATAAAAATTTAACCGTGCATGCAGTTGGAAAGTACAGTATTGCAAAATTGGCATTATTAGAGGTACCTACGCTTTTGATGCTACAAAGATATTTGTATCTGAAATTGCATTGATTTGCTTATGTTGCTGAAGCACCAAAATCTGTTAGGAAATTTTTCAAATGTGTTTTCTGTCAATTTTTTTCCCTGATTTCATCAAGATTAATGCTACTCATTGGGTCGACTTATTAATACATCTTCAGTTCATCGAATTGCTTGGCTCCCCACTTTTCTGCACTTCCGTTCCCCAACCGAGAAGCTTGTAACCCAAGCAATCTCTATTGTCAACGGCTTAGTTTATACTTATAAGTTTTGGGAAGGATAAGGAAGGAATTAAGTATCTAACAGAACAATTATGTCAGGAATCCATGTCAGTGACAGCAAAACTGCAAGGGCCCTCTCCCCGTTCCCCCGACTGAGTCTTTTCATTGGGAAACTCCAGATCAAAAGTTTAAAACCACTTGAAAATACAAGAAAAAAACGTTTTAGTAATAAATAAACTTCTTCGAGTAGGGATCAGTAATTCCTAAAGGTGAAAGGTAAGAATGACGGAAAATACCTGCTATCACAATTTATTGAAGAAATGTAGCTACACTTTTGTCTAATAATGAATTTTCTAGTTGATCAAAATTATAAGACTAGGGTAATAAATGTCTAGTTCAAGGGTAATTTCCGGCGTTTCGGATGAGTTACAGACTTGCACTGATAGTGTGAAGGTGTCACTATGTCTAAATCAAGCAAACTCTCCGAATTAGAACGTGGTCGAACTGTTGAACTGCATAAGCAAGGTTTGTCGCAGCGTGCAATCCCTGCTGAGATTCCTCGCCGTAAAACTGTGATTTGCAACTCCCTAAAGGACCCTGAGAGTTATAGAACAGCAAATCTAGTGGTAGACCAACAAAAATTTCCCCGTCTTTGAATAGGAAGATGAAACGGGTTTTTGACAGAGGACAGTCTTCCAGGTAATTCAAGGCAAACAAAGATGCTGGTTGCAGTTCAGTAACTATCAAGCGACACTTACGACAAAAGGGCATGAAAAACAGAAAGCGTTTGGAAGGTCCTAGATTGTTTCCGCGTCACAAAGTGGCTCGTTTACAGTTTGATCGAGAGCACCAAACATGGGACATTGAAAAGTGGTCTAACGTTTTGTTTTCTGACGAAAAAAGCTCAATCTGGAAGGCCCTGATGGCTTCCAACGGTACTGGCATGATAAAAAGATACTTTCTGAAACGTTTTCCAAGCGTCTCAGCGGTTTACGCTCCGCAATTGGTGTAGGGTGCCTTTTCTTACTGAGGAGCAATTAAGCTTAAGGAGGTGCAGGGTCGTCAAGCAGCTGCTGGTTATGTTGGTATGTTACAAAGATCATCTTTGTCGACGGAGGGTCCTCGTTTGTGTGGTGGTGAATTATTTTCCAGCAGGATAATACAGCAGTCCACACTCCCCGCAAGACTATGGCCTTCTTCCAAGACAAAAGGGTTCCCACTTTTTTCGTCATCTAGCATGTTCGCCAGACTTAAACCTAATAGAAAATCTTTGGGGATGGATGGCGAGAGATGTTTACGGAAATGGCAATCAGTTTGTGACAGTAAACGAGCTTCGTGATGCAATCTTTAGGAGCTGGTACTACATTGCTCCACCCCTCATGGAAACCCGCATTTCTAGTATATCGCAAAGAATTTTTGAAGTTATCAACAAAAGTGGTGGCAATACTCATTACTAAGTTCAAACTTTGCTTACCTCAACGTCCTTGTCGACAGCTTACCTATGATTTCAGTTTGTGGTCTTATAATTTTGATTAACAATAAACTCAATATTTGACAAAGATGTACATTTCTTAATAAATAGTTACAGCAGGTATTTTTCGTCTTCCTCACCTTTTACCCTTTAGAATTACTGATCCCTAGTCGAAGGAGTTTATTTATTTATCACTAAACCGTTGTTATTTTTTTTACAATTTCAAGTAGTCTCAAACTTTCTTTCATTCATCATGACTTTAAAATATAGATTTATGTTTACGTTTCCTAGCTTGAAAATGGTTTATTATTTAAAAAATATTTTTGTTGTTTATTTCAAGATCCCCTCTGAGGTATCTTCTGGCGGGCCCTTTCCCTGCCACATTATATTTGGGCCTCATGCACCCTCAGTTTGTATTTTTCGCAGGCGATATTGGAGCTTACCTCAGTTCCTGCTGACGAGGTTAGTTTCGTAAAGTTAGGTACACTCTCAATACTTCCCCTTCTGTTTCTAGAGGTGGGCCTCTGATCGAGGTGGCCGACCTATTCCCTCTAGACTTCTACCTTCTTGTTTTTCATTTCCTTCCCCTGTGCGGCGTAGCTAAGTGAAAGCCTTCAGAATAGCGCATTGACCACTCTGAGACCTCCCGGCAGAATAGCCTAGATAAAATCATTGAAACTTTAAAACGAGACATATCTCGCATCCTACAGGCGCACGAGCCTGCGTTATGCCACAAGAATAGTTCGGCGTGATGTAGACATAGTGTCTCTGATACGCTAGTAAAGTTTGTACTACAACTACTTTATTTCAAAATCCATACATAGGTACGTAAATAATTCATTAAGAAATCTGTCGACGCATAAGTATTGGAATACGGTGTGTCATCTGTCGGTATCAGCATGCTTTTTTCAATACTGAAGTAAAATCCATTTAAACATTGCCACCCTCATCTTCACAAATCTTTTTAAAAACCTTATCGTCCTCATTAAAATCAGTTATCATTATAATAACAATACAATTTTATACGTGACCGAATTGTTCTTTTGGACGGTAAAGCTCTGAGACCCCCTTCCCAGTAGAAAAATCTATCTCTCGCGTACTAATAATTCGTGTAGGAACCCTCTCCCAGCTCAGTCTATTCCCGCTCCGTCTTGAACCGAAGGGGCCCTAGGGCTCGACACTCGTCCGATCATTGAGTATGCAGCGCAGTGTCCAAGAAATTTGTCCGCGTCGTTTTTATTAGCATAGAACATGGCAGTAGAGAAGGAGCAACTCCAGCGTTGAAGAGCCTGTGCGCCTCTTGCCGCCCTGAAATGCGATCGCTGGCAATGATCACAAATGCTTTGGCTTTATGGTTGTCAAGGATAGGAGACACCGAGCCAGTGCATGGAAGGACCTCTAATGTTGTCGACCAGCAAGATCTTTTAGCTGCTCCCAGGCAAGATAATTTTATGCCGCCGAAAGACGACTACTTGATTCTTGCTCTGATAAAAGCGATCGGTGTACTTGCTTTGTAACCGTGAGAGAATTGGTGAGTATCTGTATGAGATATTCAGATATGAGATAAGCAAATTGTGCTTTTACTGTGCGATGAGCTAAAGATATTTTGTAGTTTTTCAATGAGGTGAACTATAAATACTGCATTGTGTACTCACTTTTTAATTTAAAATAAATTCGCAAGACAGAATGTTTTTAACATACGTACATGATGTCCTTTATTGAATAATGTATATACATATGTATACGAGTTAACGAGTACTTTCTGCTGTCAGGTTGTGAAGATGAATGAAATTAATGTTATTGAATAGATATCGGTACATTTTCAAGTAGTTGAATTAATTTGTATCATAATAACTCTGATAGTTTTTCTATAATTATCACCAATATTTGATATTGAGAAATGAAGGCTTCTTCATTTCACAGGGCAATGAGGAACAGTTAATAAAGCAAGATAAGTGGTGAAAGACAAACCGCTATTGCACAGTATTCGTTGAGAGGCTGGTGGTGAGTACGGGTTACGCTGTTTTACTGTTTATAAAATATAATAATGAACTGGCATGTGAGATGTAGTACGTTGTGGATTATTGCACTACACTGGACCGTTGATAATACCCACATAGTCTGCAATTAGACGGAATGGATCTTTGGTATAAAAGGTCTACGAGAAACAAATTGTGAGTTTGCAGCATAATTTAAATAGAAGGTTGGTAACTAGAACTATTATATATGTTTTTTCTGAACAAGTTTTTGTAATTACGACACGAATAATAGCATTTCTTGAAACACTTCAATTAATGAAGTGAGAATGAACGAAAGAAATGGCTTATATTTTTCCATTAAATATAAGCTACATATTTCTATCTTAATTTTGTACATGATTATTAGAACCGTAATTAATTTATGATTTAGCCCCCTGCACCTTACACGCGATACTCTTTAATAACTCAGTATGAAAATTGATCGAGTTTGTTATTGCTAAGGGTTGTATTTAACTTTATACATTATCATATTTCTTCTTCTTGGTTGGATGAGAGAGCAGTTCGAAGATCTTGCCAGAATATTCTCTTACCTTTTTTTTTTAGACGTGAGTAGCGGAGTATGGACTTCGAACGCAAACTGAGAAGTATAACGTCGCCCGTGCGATAGACAAGTAGACACATTAATTAATAGACCGAAATTGTTTATTGAGGAGGATTAATGTACCATAAAGTAGCCGAGTTCACAACTAGTCAAGCCAGTCCCGGAGCTGCTCGGCTCAGCATTGCCTTGCAGACTTGAACCTGGCCAAAAAAATCTACAGTTAAAAAGGCAGTCGGAGGAGAAACCAAGACGTTGGCTGTCTTGCATGAGCGTTGGATATATTCCTGGAGACTTTATTGTCTGATTTTTAATTTTGCTGAAAAATGTTACAATACATTATAGCTGTGGGGAGCTGGTCTAAGACTGATCGCGTAATTTTCTGCAGGAATACTTATTATGTTCAGCATCCTCCAGATGTTCAGCATCGCCGCTGTTGTGGCTTAAGCGTAAACTATTCACAACTTCTGGATACTTGCATCGCCGTGCTGTGTGCATGTGACTGACGAAGAACAACTTTATGTTGAAAATGCTTTACGTTACCTAATTAGCAAATGCACTATCGAGGGGCTTGGGAATCAATTCCCAACTACTTTCGCATTATCAGTTTATACAAAACCTTATATTGTCCTGCTTTTAACTGCAATTGAGTCTCAATAAACTTTATTATTATAATGTTGGTTGACTTTACATGGTAGTAGTGTTACTTGAAAGCGAGCCAACTCATTAGTATCACCTGTATGGTAAAAGGACATTACAGTAAGTTATCTCTGTACTGTAAGTGTAACAGCGTGGTAAAGATCTTATTATTCAGTCCTGGTGAGAATCTACTCAACCCTTTCATTCATGAATTCATTTCCCTTCCTCGTAAGAATACCATTATCTGAAGTATTAAAACAACTGCTTTAAAATTTTTTCTCAGATTCACTAAAAATTTAGTGAACTCTCAGTGCTGTTACAAACTTCTTCAGCCAACATTAAGCTTTTGCACTTGCCGGAACGTAGCAAGGGAAAATGCTTGACTCGTACATCATCGTCGGCGTGACATGCTATCCCAGTCTAAGGTAACAGTAAAATTGACCATATTTATCTCGCTTTTGAACATGTCTAGTAGAATCGCTGGGATACTACAGAGCTCTTGAGACAATTACTATAGTGTATTACAGTCAGCTTTTATATAATACTACCGGTCACTACACAAGTAAGCCACACAGTTAACCGGAATGTTCAAATGCAGGTGAGCAGGAAACCGCAACGCTCCTCTCCTCCAAGTAGCTGACGTTATAAAAAATATACCAGTTTCTGTCAAGCGACTTACTCGCGGAAGAGTCGTGCGTCTCATTTAAGCTCGGTACAACACACCGAACAACGTGAAGAGAAACGCCACAGAAAATAACGAGGAAAAACCTACAACGATAAACTTCCAGGTCACAGAGACTGGCCAGCTCGTCTCTGTTTGCTCGACCTGATGGAGCGTGAAGATCCAGAGTTTTTTGTACAACGAACTTGTGTTGTCTTGCGAACTGCCCGCTACGATGCCCGGTAGCAAATGCACAGTCAAATTCCTACCATTTGAATGTTGTCAAAACAGGTTTATTTTACTCTCAAATATTGAAGTTTGAAGAAAACGTGGGTTGCTATAACAGGGTCGAACATATCAGTTAGAGCTGGGTACCCCACTGTGTCTCAGACCGCCCACTTCCACGGTAATGTTCGACGCAACCTCGCTATTAGACTCTGCTAGCGAGTGTATTTTACCTCGACTATCACTGGAAACGNGGGTTGCTATAACAGGGTCGAACATATCAGTTAGAGCTGGGTACCCCACTGTGTCTCAGACCGCCCACTTCCACGGTAATGTTCGACGCAACCTCGCTATTAGACTCTGCTAGCGAGTGTATTTTACCTCGACTATCACTGGAAACGTTGACGTCTGTTAGAATTTACACATTGCGAATACCAGTAGCCTTGACAATGTCTCACACGAAAAAGTCTTGCTGTATTATGGTGAAATTATGTCTCGCGGTAACGCTTCCCTGCTGCGCTTCTCCGCCCTCTATTGTTGGAGGTGTTAGAACACCCTGCGGCGAAAAGCCTATTTTACCTGTTATTAATGGTCTCCTCGGCGGCTCACCGATCTTCTCAACTTACCTTTTGTTGTTGGCCTTTCTTTCCACGTCGTGGTGGTTGAGTAAACAAAGAAAATCCAGACGTCAACAGGGATTTTCCTATTAGAGAGACGATCGTTTGTGAAGAGAAACCTCGGTTGCGCCGACTCAAGATCATAGATGGTGCTGCAGAGGTCAGGTTTTTGTCCCTATCTCTACTACTTTTTTCACTGCAGGGTGTGCTTTTTTTTTCCTTCGATCTTTTAGCTAGTCGAGCGTACAGGAGGCCTACATATAGCGACACTAGGCAACTGGATGCCGGTTGCTCCTTCCGAGTCTTGCTCGGGATCCCTCAATAAAATAATATTGGTTGGACACTGGATGATAAGAAACTTGTCATCTCGCAGCACGTCTGAAGTTGCAGCTGCGTTTGAATGAATGTTTATGATACCCATACGAGCCAAGTTTGATCGCTTGGGTAGTCCTCAACATTTTTGTGTCAATATCCGACTCGCAAAATAATAATAACTCTAATTGAACAATGTAATTAGCATCTAAGTCCGTTGTAGTTAATGGCAAACTTCATGACTGCCTACTGGCAGTTGTGCCAATTGGCGGATTTACGGATACGTTTGAGGGGTGCATGAGATTAAGGAGGTTGATTGAACTGAGAGCACAAAGTCATTTTAGGCGGTTCGTTCCTAGTAAACGATTAAAGATTTTACCCGGGGTGTGGATTATTTGGTTTGAAGCTTTTTACATACGAACCACACGGCTTGGATAGATGATATGTGTGTAAAGATGATTCACCCACTGTTGAGGAGGGTGAATGTTTGCAAGAATATATGCAAGGGTAATTGTAACTAGCAGTATAACTGTATACGTAAAAAGACGTAACTCGATGGTCTCCCCTAGGTATTGTCTTGTACAAAGCACACTAATATTTTGTGTTCTTGTTTTCAATAGGCAAATATTGATATACCTATCATCCTAGTGTATTTAGTGTATTTTGTACTCTTTGAATTTTCACTGAGTCCCGTTCATTTAATCGATGTTGATGGCGCAACAGTGGAAACCCATTAATAATTACAATTCTGTATAATTCATTATATGTTAAGTTTTGTTTTACCTTCAATTTTTGATGAGGTGAGACTTATGTGTTAATCTCATAATCATAAACGTCTCTCTTCAACAACACTTCTCTTTACGATTTACTGTAAACTCGGACTGTCAATTTTGTTCACTCTTTTAGTATAGGCCTACCGAAGTACAAGTTATACAGTAATTGATAAAACATAATTACAAAGCTCCTGTTGAATCTACTGTACCTAAAACTTTGATACTACGTCATTTGTTTTATGTTAAATATTGTTTGATAAACAAGGTGTTGAAAAGTTCAGTGCAAATATTTTAACCACAAGTAAAGTCATCATAGCCGTACCCTGTAGTGCAATTTTTTGGCAAATTTCAGCTTTTTGAAAAAGTTACAGCGTTTATAGTTTTTAGTCCGAAAAACAATTTCGCTGTAAAAAATTAAATTCGTAAACGATTTTGACGAAAATTGGTATTGAAGTTTTCCTTCCAATGCTCTATGCCTACATGTTTTCAAAATTTGAAAAATATGTAAAATAACTGGAAAAATGACGTTCAAATTCAAAATAGGCTGCATAAATTAATAGTCACACTCGTGAAAAGCGAGATTCTTGCGATGAAATCCGATTTCAAGACCTTTCAGATGATGCAATGCATGGGAAAAATGATCCGATTAAGTGCGTTTGCCAGGAGGAAAACCGATATAAGTTACCAGTATTAACGCGCACCCGCATGTTGCCCTGTCACTGCGCCAGATAGGCATGCATGGCTAGACGAACGTCAGTGCTGCGGTAAGAGGTTTTATTACGTTTGAGGAAGATTTTTGGATAAAACATAAGTTGTACTTTTTAGAGTTATTAAGCACGGGGAAATTTACTCACATTATATTGGGCAAGCTTTTGCTTTACGAACGATATTTTATTTTCGTTATTTTTGGTTCGTTGGTTATGAAACTTGCCCAGTATACTTAAAACTGAATGTTAAGCACATTTTATTCATGACAATTTGTAGATTTTCACAATAGTTTTTAAAGAAATGTTGATATGATACCCGCTTGTTTTTTAACAATAGCAAGCTTACGTGCCGTGCAGTGCTGGCCCTGTGCTGCCACCTGGGCAGTTTATCAGTGATCAGTGTAGAGACGTTATGTTAGGCAAAGTTAAGCTAGATTAGGTAAGGTTTGGTTTGTTTAGGTTAGGCTAGGTTAGGTTCACAGCTATTTTACTTTTCAAGATCGTTTAGTGTGCCGACAAACATTGTTATACGTCCAGAGGGCATCATATCTACATATCTTTAAAAACTAGCGAGAAAATCGAAAATTTCTCATGAAATAAAATGCTTTTAAATTCAATTTTAGGTATACTGTGCGAGTTTCATAACTAATAGACCAAAAATAACGAAAATAAAATATTGTCCCTGAAGTAAAAGATTACTCAAACATAAAGTATGTAAATTTCATCATGCTTAATAACTCTCAATAGTACAACTTGTGTTTTATCCAAAAAATCTTCCTGAAACGTAGAAGAACCACTAACCGCAGCACTGACGTCCGTCTAGCCATGACTATCTATCTGGTGCAGTGACAGGGCAACATGCGGGTGCGCGTCAATACTGGTAACTTATATCGGTTTTCCTCCTGGCAAACGCACTTAATCGAATTATTTTTCCCATGCATTGCATCATCTGAAAGGTCTTGAAATCGGCTTTCATCGCAGGAATCTCGTTTTTCACGAGTGTGACTATTAATTTGTGTAGCCTATTTTGAATTTGAACGTCATTTTCCCAGTATTCTGACAACATGTCCTCATAGAGCATTAGAAGGTTTACTTAACTACCAATTTTCGTCAAAATCGTTTGAAAATTGAATTTTTTACAGCGAAAATTGTTTTTCGGAATAAAAACTAAAAACGCTTTAACTTTTTCAAAAAGCTGGATTTCGCATAAAAATAACACCACAGGGTACGACTATGATGACTTTACTTGTCGTTAAAATATTTGCACTGTATTTTCCAACAACCTGTATATACATACATATACTTTATGTACATATGAGTGTTTAAGTTCTTAGGTTGCAACCCTACTTTTCTACATGTTTTTAAGAATGGCTCGTCATATTGCTTTGTTAAAAATTCTTTATTACTTTCTCCTATATATTGAAGGAAACGAATAGAAGCACAATTAGAAATTTTGTTACCCACGATGCGTTTCGCCGTACCTCGGCTCATCAGGTGGGAGGGTTGAAGATAGTCGAATCTGAACTCTGAAGACGTTAAGATTTTCTGAAATTTAGCTGGGTTATCACAGAAAGATGTAGCTGTGATACCGAGTTATCCCCGGTGCATCTACATGCTGTAGTTGGAGTCACTGCAGCGGACAATGTTTCGAAATTGAAAAACATTTGCCTGTTTGAAAATTATTTTTATAGCTTTGGATAACTCGGTATCACAGCTACATCTTTCTGTGATAACCCAGCTAAATTTCAGAAAATCTCAACGTCTTCAGAGTTCAGATTCGACTATCTTCAACCCTCCCACCTGATGAGCCGAGGTACGGCGAAACGCGTCGTGGGTAACAAAATTTCTAATTGAGCTTCTTCTCCTATATACTAATATTTAATATGATCTGATGGTCCTTTTGATACAGTAGTTGGCGGGGAGCTCCCCACCTGCATGCCGAGCAAAACGACCATCGAATCAGTAAAAATGACTTCTCAATCATTGACTCTTATAATCTAATCGAACTCTCAACATTTGAATCCCTTTATATCAATAGAACAAGACCTAGCCTCAACATTATGACCTCAGCTGTACCCCTTCACACTATCCCCGACTAACGAGCTCTATATCTGACGACTGTACAGGAGCTGACACCCGGCCCCTTCTCACAGCTCTGTTCATTCATCTTTCAGACTATAGCCCATGACCGACATTTTTTCCCCCGACTACACATTTTTTTTCTCTCCGCCCTAGAATCACTATATATCCAACATAACCTCGCCTTAATACAATAACTACAGCTGTACCACTCGTCACAACCCATGACTGACACTTCTCCCTTCGACTGTGCTTGTTCGTTTTCCCCCGCTTCTCTTACCGTCCCACGCCTATATAAGAAGCCCATAGCGCACCATGGCCATTAGCCCTTTAGATCCCACCCGGTCAACACACCAAAACTTTGGTCATTTTAAATAAAATTTTTTGTTAGGCATCCTTTGTTGTTATTGTAAGTTTCTGATGATGGGAGGAAAAAAAAATCCCGAAACGTTAAAAAGTTTTATTTGTTAGTCGACATCTGTAATTATTTTGATGTTTTAGTTTGAACCCTTGAATTGTAATTGGGTATGCATGGTTGGGAATTATAGTTGGCAATATGGTCGAAGGTTGTGACATATCTTAACCATAATGCACCCCGTAAATGGTTGAATATGGAGGATATTTCGATAATAAACAACCAAAATCCCGAACATAATCATAGGTGTTCTACTATAATCACAACCATTATTTCCGACTGGGTAGTAGAATTACAATTATTTATAATCAACCAACTAATACAATGCAGCTTTCCTTTATACGTCCCCTGAGACGCGTGTCGCAACGCAAAACTGATATGTAAGAATGAAGTCATATAGTGGAAAACGTGTCTCACCGCTTGGATCGCGTCTTTTGACATGGGTGCGGTGGTTAAACTGGCAATAAAATAATAACATGTGTTGCACTGCGTTATTTAATTTTATATCATATTATATGATATGTGTCGTGGAGCATACCTACTCTTGTATATTTCAGAAGATGGTATTATCCTGTAACGACATGGCTGTGAAATAGATAATGCAGTGAAAATTTCACACCAACTTTCCCACTTCGTGCAGTATAATAGAGTATCATATTTTGAATTACACGAAAGCTGTTCGTGCATTTTTGGTTACTTGACCGTTGTGTATTCATCGGGTTTGTTGATTTTATTGGTCCAGTTTTTTTATTCTGAGAACTGAGCTTGGATGCTTCGCCCCATTGCTGTGCGGTAATCATGTGACCTTTGCCTGGCCCAATCACCTTTCCAGTCTTGAATGCTGTGTGCGCTAGTGATGGAAAAAAATTTTCTCTTACGACTGTTAACACTAAACGAATGTGCGCGGGGAAACAGCTGTTTGCCGAAAACTCTCCGTTGTAAGCCTGAAATACTTAGAAAACATACAGCATACGTGTCGAAAGATGAGCTTAGTTATAGTGACCG
Source organism: Parhyale hawaiensis (assembly GCA_001587735.2). Lineage (NCBI taxonomy): Eukaryota > Metazoa > Arthropoda > Malacostraca > Amphipoda > Hyalidae > Parhyale > Parhyale hawaiensis. The sequence goes on along the minus strand of LQNS02278169.1, from coordinate 1,691,085 downwards.
GCCTCGGCACTGGATATCGTGGAAAAGGATTGCGGAAATCCGACACATGGTAATGTGATTGTAATCTGCCTCTCCTTACTAAAAGATTCATGCGCTGTAAAGAACCATATTTCAATAGATGATCCCTGCCGATAGAGCACATATGAATTTTTGAAGTAGAATGTAGTTTGTCTTTCTATAAAAATTCCGACGGCATTCCGAAAAGTCAACTCATTAATTCTACCCATTTACGTTCCTCACTTTATTCTAGGAAATAATTTCTTCGGGAGCTTCAACTAGCCAGTTAGAACTGTTTTCTGTGGGGCTATCATAAGACGATCCCTGCAAGAGCAGTGTTAGTTATAGTTAAGAAGTTTAAGCCTCCGTATCCGAGCAGAACGATATCCCAGAGGAAAGAGCAAGGGACGTATAATACGTATACCGACAGAAACGGGGAACCCAAGCACGAAGGTGTTCCCACACCGGATCAACGCGCATGGGAACAGCTTGTCGGGAAAGAAGAGGAAGATCAGAATAAAGCATGAGCAAGTAGGAGTATGAAATCGGGAATGCAGCAAAGTGGGCACGAAAGAGAGACGTCCCGAAGGTCTAGCTAATGCTGAGGTAACCTACTCGGGCCCCATGGAGTTACCTACCTGGCCCCATAGCAAGAGCTGAGTTACAGTTGGGACAAAAACAGGTTAAACCATTGAGACGTCACAGCAGTGGTATGGTCTGCAAAAACATTGTACACAAGATCGCTCGAAAGGTTATTTGGCAGATGTCACAACGGTAGTTACATTGTCATGAATTATTTCCTGCCAGAAAGTGCTTCGCAGCAACAAACATTGATATAGATTTTACTGAGTAGCACCGTCTGTAAAACTTGCCCTATAGACAGAAGTGTGCATTTGTCCTCAATCTAGCATAACCCTAAGTTGAACTCTTGAAAATGCTGCCCAGGTTAGCAAATGAACCGCCGTCGAGAATATTACCTTGGACACATAAGCTCACTTGTAAAATAAATGTGGAATAAAGGGAAGGAAAAGCTGGCGTGAACTGACTGAGGTCGATTCATACACTAGCGGGATTCCGCAGCACTGGCATTTGCCAGCAAGAATATGATATACGGAAGCCTTTAGATAGGAACTTTGGCAGCCGCCACGAACGTAACTTGGTTTGTGCGAGGGCTAACGGCAAGTCTGCATCTCACAGACGGCCAATAACCGAGAATTAATACGCGCTTCCACTCCGTAGCTACGACCTTTTGTAGATAAGCTGATATTTGGTGCGTCTCTGCGGAAGTGAAACTGCCGTCATTTGCGATACCAGAGCGTGTAACCTCGCGCAAAGTGGTCCCCGCTCTAGTAGGTACCAACAAATTAGGCTTTAGTTTATAGATGAGTTTAGGCTCTATCTTGTATGTTTCGCTAAATCGACAAAATAATTTTTGCTGTCATTATATAGATATCCTTACGGATTGGTAATTATACCGACAAATCAATATTGATTTTATCTGGTATTTTGTTCTTCTGTGGTTGGTTCATTATCTAATCGTGTTTCTAATTTAGAAATCTTCTCGCGTGCAGAATTTAGTGCTTTTGTCACAAAATGCAAATTTACCTGAAAAAAGTACACTTGCTCCTCTACAAAATTAATAGACAATATTTTGTGGTAGTTGGTTACAGGTAAGGTGCTTACTAAAAATGCCGATTTTGGGCTCCTCTGCACATATCCAACTAATACTTTACTGATACACTCATTTAGGTTTTGGGATAAGTTATATGTTATTGTGTTCATCAAAATTTCATTTATTTTATTGTCAGTGTTTCAAAGTGCTCTTCAATCAGGCTTTTTATGTGATAAACTTAGCAATGTACCAGTGTAGCTGGACTTCTTAATTAAAGAGGTTGTTTTTTGCTACTTTTTTGTTCTAGGAATTGACTCTGTTCTCAGAATAATACTGTTATGTTTAATTCTTGGTTTGCTGATTTCCCGCTCTTGCAAAGCCATCGCTACGGTAATAGATCAGCAAACAACCGTGAGCTATTTCTGGGCCCCAGACCAAGCTTCCAAATTCATGAGCCTGATACCCAAGCCTTCGACTAAGATCTTTACCCTTTAAACAAACCACTTCATGTGCCTTCTTTAGCACCGACACTAATTTTAGATCCTTGCCCAGACAAAGGACTCCGCCACCAGCTCTTCCGCACTGAATGACTTCATGATTTGCTGCCGCTTGTCTCGCGTAGAGTCCTGCCAGCTTCAGTCCTAGTATAATAATTTAGTAGTTGAGACCCACCTCAGAATATGGGTTAGGTTAGAATGGGTTTAGCTAGTTGAGAATAGGTTCGGTTAAGCTCAAATAGGTGCCTGTCCAACTTATAAGCGCACACATTAATTTTATACCTGAACCTTAGGTAGGCCACACATAGATATATACACCTGTGCTTCGTACCGCTGTTTGCGCTTCTGCATTGATGATACTTGAATTTGCATCGGCTGATGTTTACTCTACTAAGCGCTGGGTATAGACGGTAAGCGTGAAGTATTCCACCTGGTCAATAGGGTCCTTGTATCTTATTTCGACTAACATTTTCTTATGTATATTGAATCCCTTTAATTGCGACGTTGACCGTTATTGTAATTCTATTGCTGTTGCTTAACCTATGTGTTTCTTTGAATTAGTATGCATAGTTTTTCGAACATAAGCGAATCATTTTGGATAGGATAAATGAAGGGGGTTAATTTTATTATACTCTGAAAATTTATATAATTGAAATACGCTTCTGTTATTAGCATGATCGTCAATACTATAATAAACCCAGGATTACAATAGGTACGAATCCCCATGCAAGCTATAGGGCACGAGACCTCCCCTTTCCTTAGTCTGAGCATCACACTTCCTGTTTCCGGACGTTCATTCGCACGTGCGCAATTATAGGAACGGAAGCAAAAATACATGTCCTGTTACCCTCCGTGTTTGTTGCGCTTTGTATTCAACGCTATTCTTTCTTCTCATTGGTGAATAATGTTGAAGCTTGCAGCTACCAAGTATGATGTACTTGTATGTTACCCGCAGTTTACGAATGTACCTACATCGCAATGTACTTAATTTATTTGTCACAGGAGCGTTGACTCACGAATAAGTTAGAGGAGTCATGGCTTGAGGGAGACTTAAAGGTAAGTAAATGCCAGCTATGAAATGTTCTCTCATCACATACTTCTGTCACTTTCTTTATTTTACTCATTACTACGGATGGCTTTGTTCTCGTCTTCTTTTTCTTCTTCTATAACTTTTGCTATAGCCATACGTAGTGAAAATCGGTGCATACAGTTCCCTTCTTCCTGGGTCTTCATTTTTCTTATATGTATTTTTTTCAGAGGGTCAGACAGCTAACACTATTGGACCAATATTATTCTACTGATAACTTTCGAGTAGTAATAACTAATTGCGCTTCACTTGAACAGCATTAATGTGCAGCGTCCGTGGCACAGCTGCACGCCTACGATGCAGGATCGTACAGTAAAAAAGCAGCAAATTCAAATAGCTTACTTTATTTAAATAGTTACCTATTTGTATTATTGATGTGTTTGCATTCTTCACAGTTCATTGAACAGCATACTTCGGTGACCAAATTTTCGTTTATTATGTATTGGGAGATGCGTCGTAATTCTCAATTTTAATTCAGATTCGTGGTGTCGCGTTACGATCCTTATTTCTGTACGACTCACACTTCTCGCGAAAGAATCCGTTCAAATATTAATTCGAGTGTTGATTCTGCAATTTAATCGTGCCTTCTCGCTTGGTCGCACCGTGTAATATCTACGGCATTATTCTAGCCTTAACGAAAGCTCTGTTTTTGGTATTCCTTTGTTTTATTTTGTACTGCACTTTGTAAAGGGAGCACATTTGTTGCTCGTAGTATTTATATAAATATATATTTATTTGTATTGAACCATCTCTGCCTTTAATTGTGTAGCACTTCATGTGTCACGTATCATGTGTTGCTTGTAGATGGTACAAGGCATGAAAATGTAGCTGAGAAGTTGGTATTGACGGCTTCGCATTAATTTAACCCTGTTAGCTTCTTAGCAATCATTACCTCAATCGTTGTTGCTAATTTTTGATCAGCTAAATTAAGTAACTTAAAACTACACTAGTTTCATCCGAATATCTCGTCTTTTGCTCTTAATCCGAAAAGTACGACGAAGGCATCCGCTTGTTGACTAGTCCGGAATATTATGCATATAGTAATTTGTACTTTTGTATCTCAGTGTATTTAGCCAATAGAATAACTGCAATATACACATCAATCACTATGGATACCACTTGCCAAGTATAGAAGCTCATATGATATTGTTTTCTCCGGTATGGTTTTCCCTCTATATTTTTTCTGCTTCGTTGTCTCTGGCTTTATTTTATTTCCACTTCTCTCCCTATGCTAAGTATTTATACGGTTCTTCTCTCTATTGTATGTATTCTACTCTCAATACAATATTTTTTTGGACTGTTTTTTTCTTCTTCACAGTTTTCTGGTCTTCTACAACCTTAATATTCCCCAACTCATGTTAGCCGATCTTTGACAAAGATTGGTAGTTACATGTAGAGATTCGGTTAGTCCTGCAAGATAACTTCGCGGCTCCTTGGTTTAAACTTGTCGTTCTGTCAACATGCCCCAGTCTCGTCAGTGTGTGCAAAGAGGCGTGCAATCGCGCTAATGCATCTCCACACAATAGGCACGCCGCGTACGGCGCCTCCTGAAGACTTGCTCTCCACGAGACAATGATCTGTCAAATGGAGCATTCATGAACTGCTTCGCGCCTCAAGCCGACAATATTGCACCTCCAACTGTGTACATTGCACTCAGAAACTGCTGATGCCTTTATTTTGGAGAAATAAAGACTATGCAAATAACGGGGCGTTTGTATTATACGCGAGATGATGGGTGATAATGATACGCTCAAACGCTGGCGAGCGCAGCGCGCCGTGCCGCAGAAACGGTCTGCTGTTCACCGCCAAAATTTGTGTATTCTGTCTTTTACTTTATCAACAAAACTTTTTTTCTTTCAAACCATATGTAATCCGAAGTCGCAGAAGTAAAAGTTTCTTAAGCAGAAACAATGTAATATACTACAAAATTATGATGAACAGGTGACACTTGATTTTACAATTTTTGCCTGTGACGATGCTACAGTACGGGCCTACCCAATCGGGAATTTATAGACATTTATCCGATGTTATCCAACAGCGCTCACTATTTACTTGTGAGAGCCAACAAATGCCTCTAAATTTCTGATTGGGGTATACACTGATACGAAGCTGCTGGCAGCTCTTTCTCGCTGTAAGTGTTCCCAATTAATACTGTATGTATGTCAGTTGTCCCTCCATCGCATATAGTGCATACCTACAGTAATAGCTTATAACAGTGACCAACACGGCTGCTGTCTTGTGTATGCTATGATCGAAGATCCTTCCTTCTGAAGATCCTTTTATAACTGTTTGAGCTATGCTGCTAACAAACATTATGACAAACATAATTAAAACATACAAGCGAACCAACCAATCCGCACCAGAATTTAACAATTTTTCGCCTATTGACATTTTTAACAGGTCCTGTAAATTTCATAAAGATAAATTCAAAACTTTTTGAGCTATTGTGTAACAAACATTATAACAAACACAACTCAAACATAGAAAATAATAAGCCGATCTGCACCAAAATGTAATCAATCATGTCTTTAAACATTACTAACAATTCTTGTTTCATAAAGATTCATCAAAACTTTTTGACTTTTTGCGCTAACAAACGTAAAATCATCACAGCAACAAACATACAAACGAACTAACAGATCATCACAAAAATTTGGTCATTTACTCTTTATGATATACTTAACTACTCATGTAGCTTTCATAAAAATCCGTCTATAACTTTTTGAGTTATGGCATTGAGAAAAATGAGGTAGACTAACAAACAAACAGATAGACGGTTCTTCACCAAAAGTTAATCATCTGTTCTTGTGACGTGTTACTCATCATTGTTTCATCACCTAAAACATGAGAGATGACTGTCCATGAAAAAAGTCGATTGCAACTTGAGGCATTTATAACCTTGTAGAGGCCGGTTATCATCTTAATCATTCAACTTTATTAAGTACACACAATTAAGGAGATGGTACAATAAATATATGGAACACAGATTATCACAAGATTTAAGTTAATGCCTCATGAACGTGTTATCTCCGCATATCGTCCGAATGTTTGTGGCGTTGTTGTATGCAATACTTTGTGTCTATGGAAAAAATTATATGAAAATAGTGAAAATATTGGTTTTTAAGTCAGCTTGCCTGCATGGCCAGTGCCACTATACGGATTCGTAAGTACCCCGATAATCCGAAATCCCCGCTAATCCGTCACCCCCTATAGTAACGTAAAGGATGTGGGTTCAGATTTGGAATGAAACTTGGCACTTACTGTCGTATGAACGACGCAGAACCGCATTCGGACGATTAATTCAATGATCGTATTCAAAACACTGACATGTGAACCGAGTACGAGAAATGGAGAAAAAGAGCTCACCATTTATAAGAATACTGAATGCAATTGAGTTACGATATGAAAGCGTAATATAATGTAGTTTTGTGGCCTTGTTTATATGTCAATGATAGGGATGGTGTATACGGTAATACTCAAGTATCAATCGAGGATCTTGTTTGATATCCGGACTGCTTCGAATTAGACGAAAAACTTGATATTCT
>LQNS02278169.1:1658751-1680000 GCA_001587735.2 Parhyale hawaiensis | reverse complement strand
CGATATGAAAGCGTAATATAATGTAGTTTTGTGGCCTTGTTTATATGTCAATGATAGGGATGGTGTATACGGTAATACTCAAGTATCAATCGAGGATCTTGTTTGATATCCGGACTGCTTCGAATTAGACGAAAAACTTGATATTCTGTATAGTTTTTCATGCTCTTTTCAAAAATAGCAACCGCAATTTCGAGAATTAATGATAAAAAAGTTATGAGGTTTCCAGTTTATTTTTCCTGCCTATTACTGAAGAAAGTCATACTTCTTTTTTTCTGCATTAAATTTATCTTTACAAGATCATAATAACCTAACCTAATGGAAACTGGGGTGGTAAAACAATCCACTATTAAATAAAACACAGTTATTGGTCGCTCCCTTGCTTGCTTTCTTGCTCCCTTGCTTGCTTGCTCCAATGATGGTCCGTCTCTCCGTCACGCTGTTAAGAGTTTAACAAGAGAAAATTCATATGCTGAAAAACAAGTTGAGATACCATACAATTTCAGCGCTTGGGGTACCGGTGACAAATATTGCTTCTGGATCTCCGGCCTCTGGATCCCCAGCCACTGAATCCCCGCTTTCATTGCTGAATGATATCGTAGTAGTTGAATCTTCACGCTGAGCAGACGCCTTTTTATATTGAATTTACATCGCAGCCAAAGTTCGACGCCGGAGGTTCAACAATCAGTTGGTATCCACAATACGGTGAGCCCTGGGCATTTCCAGTGAATTTTTTTGACTGAACTATATTTTTTCTTAGTGCAGCTTAACGCTTAAGCAATGCAAAGCTGATATTCACTCCTTATCATGCAGGGGGGATATTTTGCTATCGCAAAACTCATGGTTGTACAGCTTGCGTTTCACTAATGGAAGATCAAGCCTGAAGGGATGAGGCCTGGGATACAGCAAAACCTATACCGGAAACCGGAACAATAAAAAGCTCAATCACAAAATTTTTGCCGTCATTTTAGACGGCTGGGCCCTCTAGTGAATCTAATAATAACCTAATGGGATAACGAAAGAGTAGGGATGTAGGAAAATAACCTTCTGTTAACGAATCCGTATCTTTGATACGGAATATTGAATATCTCATTTAACAAAAAAGAAAAAAATCTAAAATCTGTAGCAGTTCGAATTTCAAACAAGACCCTAAATCGATTCAATAAGCTTTCTTTTCATCTTAAATTACAGTTTCCTATTTAGTTTTCATATCTTGTCCCGTTCCTAATCAATTTGAGAAGCATTACCTTCAATTGGGAAAGAAAAAAAAAAAGAATTTGGCCAGTATGGGGATCGAACCCACGACATTCGCGTTATTAGCACGACGCTCTAACCAACTGAGCTAACCGGCCACGGCCACGCTGTACGTCATAGTTTTATTCATGCATCTGTCGTATACAATAAATGAAAAATTTTTGTTCATTCGTCATCTAAATGTAAGCAACTTATCCCACAGTTCTCTTTCTCTTGTGCTTTCACTACATAACGCGCAAATGCAAGAAACTTATCTCACAATTGTTCTGTATATGGGTTCCAGAGCATTTCAATGCATGGAACATATGCCTATAGCAGTGTTTATGTGCTCTGACCACATAGGATGTCAGTGCAAAATTCTTATTTAACGATTCTCACGGGCTTGGATTAAATAGCATTTAAATGCAAGGAACTTATCTAAGAACTGAGACTACCTGACATTTCAGTAGAAGAAGCTTTTCTACATGATTCGGATGTGCTTGAATTATTCAGTCATGCTCGTATGTATAGCGCAGTAGCATGCAAAAAGGAGGAGGTGGTGGTGCCGGGGTGTACACCGTACAGTATATAAAATTAAAATATATGTATGTTATAGACATATCTCTATATTAGAGCGATTGATGATCTCCGCTTTATGGTCTTTAAATCAACGTTTAACACAAACCAAATGAAATTTTAATCGAGTGAATATTCACCATTATTTTCAATGCCCTTTTCCCAGTTGCCAATCAACTTTTTGATGGTATCCGGGTGAAGTGAAGTTTATTTCGATTCGAAAAAAACTTTTGATGTACTCTTTCATATGATTGTCTTGAGTAAATTTTATGCCTGTAAATACCTAAAGAGATAAAGATCAGTTAGGGAGATGTCGGGGGAATATGCATGGTGGATGGGGTAGTACAGACCAACCAAGTTATTAAATTCTTTTCTTGCGTCACGGTTGCAGCATGTGGACTTGCGTTTCCATGATTAAGGATGAATGTTTTTCTGTTGACAAGTGTGGACGTTTATTTCTCAGATTTTAATCCCCACGCTGCAATTGCTCACCTTACAAGCTTGCATTTAGTGTTTGGTTGTGGCCCACACACTCATGATGGATCGAAAAGTAACATAAAAAATTAAGATTTTGCTTATCGAGCTAAAAAATCAAATAAAGCCTTAATTTTAAGTTTGATCTCTCTTAACATTTGCTAGATATCTTATTTTTTCCTGATATTTTGCAGTACAATACCAGAAGGCTTCATACTTGAGTGTTTAAATTAGAGCATCCAATCCTAATCGGTTTTTGCAGACGATTAGCCTACGCCATCCCTTAAAGACAATGGATAAATGCCTTATGTTTTCCAACTGGGATCAAAGAGTTAGCTACGACTATTTCAGCCAGCTGCACTCTACTTACGTATCTTCGTAGCCAGCGAATTAATGCTAAAGATCTGCAGCAGTCTACACGATGTCATTTTCATGTTGTCGAGGATATCTGTCGTTAATATATAATTAGTACTCCCACTGCTATGAAGTATTCATTCTACATTAGCAGTTCGATCTCAGCCAATTTATTTTACTGTTTACATTAACACGTCAGTACGTATCATTACGTTGCTCAGTATGGCCAGTACTAACCTGTAAATGTAAACAGCAAATAATTTGGCTGAGGTCAAACTGCTTAATAATACAGAATGAAAAGTTTGGCTGTGGAACAACTATTTCGGACCAGAGAGAGTAGAAAAGTATGCTATGGAAACTTGCTACAGTTCATTGATTCTCACATAATTAGAAGACATTCTTTACAACTTTTGCAACTTTATTGATTCCCAAAACGGTAGAAAATTTATAACGCTACATTAAAAACAATAGTTCACTAGTTTTGAAAGCAAGCCCAATTAAAACACTGTGACTTATGGGGCACCTGTCATTTATGAAGTCCTATAATGGCTTATACAGTACTCTTTAAATTTTCCATCAGACAGCTGGTCAGGCGTTGGTTCCATCAAGGGATCTGGATGTTCACTGTAGGCTTTCACGCATTGAAAAACAGTTCCATGCTTCTCCACTTCCAAACGAACTGAAGGTAAATTGAACAACAGATTATATGGGTTAGTAGAGAATAGGAGAAGGAAATGAAACTCAAAATAATTCAGCTGACCAGCCATTCCCAATCGCAAAACTTTCAGGTGGAAAAACTTGTGTACATCTCTAAATTTCAACAACCCAAGCCTACAACACATATCGTTTGTGTACATCAAAAAGACATTGTGACAATCTCTTTTCACATTTATTATAATTCTAAGTGCATCATTAGTTATGGTTTTTACCCTTTTCATCATATTCTCGGTGATACCACCACAAATAATAATTCCGTATATCAATTAAGAATAAATAGCGAATAATATAATGACAACAACGCATTTCTAGATAAAAATCTAGATGCAGCATAAATTGCACCTTATGCCTCACTCAATTTACTACATACTAATGATATATATGGGGTGAAAAACTTAGTTTGTGATTAATGATAATACCCAAATATTTGAAGGTTTTGACCCACTCTAACTTGACTTCATTCAATAATAAATCAGGCAATGCATTGATTCTTGAAGAACTGAAGACCATAAATTTTGTTATACTCGCATTGGGAGTGAGTTTATTAGAAGTAAGCCACTGCAGTAGACTGTCTATAAACATTCGCATTTTTTCTACCGCATAACCGTAATTGGAATCGTGCACGTAAAAAACCGCATCGTCCGTAAAAAACTGAACTGAAACTCCTTCGAATACAATATCATTCATGTAAATGTTAAATAATAACGGACCCAGCACAGATCCCTGGGGCACACCTATACTAATGCTACTCGTTTGCAACTGCGCTTCATCATGGCTACATACTGCGCAAGATTCGACAGATAGTCATCCAGAGGACATTTCACTACTCCTCTAAACCATAGTGGTCTAGCTTATACAATAAATTTCTTTATCTACCGCATCGAAAGCCTTCCTAAGATCTAAAAACAAACATATAGGGAAACTTTTATTGTTGAAGGACGGTAGCATATCAGAAATAAGATTGAATATAGCATGCGTCGTGTTTTTACCCTTCCTAAAACCGTACTGTACGTCATTTAACACAGAATTTCTTTCTAAAAAGTCAACCAATCGAGCATAAATGATTTTTTCTAAAATCTTCTTGAAAATTGACAAGGTTGAGCTGGGTCTAAAATTTGATACAGCATTAGCGCTTCCAGATTTGTACAAAGGTATTACTCTAGCTACTTTTAAAATATCGGGAAAAATTCCATCTGTTATAAATGGAACATTTATGGAACATCATTAAAGTGATTAGGAGGCTTACGTCACGCAAACTAATTCCATTACCATGGAGTTCACTTACCAAAGGCCGAGCACTGCGGTTAAGCAAATTATTAATCTCTTTCCACGCTTTTTGTGGACTGTGAGAGACAGTGTTTATAGCCTCCAAGTAATATACTCTTTTTGCGCCCTTATCAGGGAATTCAACACATTGCGATAGGTGGTATAAGGTCGTCTTTGTATAATATTTCTACGGTATAATCGAAAAAGCTTATGTTTTTTCTTGACTAGAATTCTGATATCTTTTGTAATCCATCGAGCTCTTACATTCCGCGAGCAACCTCTCTTCAGGGGAAACGACTCAATGTAAATTTTATACCGTTTTGTAAGGAGATCATGTAGTTCCAGAGATGAATTACCTACACAGACCACAGGGGTGCGCAAGCGCGCCACAGCCTCTACTAATTTATCAATATTCCTCCTATGTGCAACATCACGATAGGCTACACTTAACATTCCTCGTAATCTATTTGACCATTTTAAATGGCATAGACTGATAAAACAACTGTAGTGAATAAATCACTTTGTTAAAGTTCGTCTTTTGGTACACCTGAATTGAACTCTTTCCGATGATTTTTTCATAGGAACCACTATAACTTTACAGAAACACACATTTTACTCCCGGATATTAAAACAAAAGTCTTTTCATAATAACGATAAAATCCTGGACTTAGTATTCGTAAAGCAATTTCCGTCATGAATCGCAGTCCTGTAATCATTAAAGCGACATTTTCTGAAGATCGTACAATTACTTAATTTTAGGAGCCAAAAATACTTTAGTTTGCCCTTTGCTTGACATGAGAGCGATCGATGAGCGCAGTCGAGCACAGCCTCGGACTGAGCCACGGAATAAAACTGTGCCTCCCCGGCGGGGAATCGAACCCCGGTCTCCCGCGTGACAGGCGGGGATACTCACCACTATACTACCGAGGAACGATCTGTATGGAAAAGATTCTTAAATTTAGCGACTCTCTGTTCAATTTTTCTGCTATTAATATAGGAATTATGTCAATATAGCACCCATTAAAAGTGAATGCATGTTGCCTTCATTCTACAACGGTACTGATAACAAAATAATAATGCTGATAGTGATGCAGATAATCAAAATGGATATGATTATGATATAAATGGTAGGAGTATTAAGATCGTTCAAACTAATTCAAGGCGTTATGCTATAAATATTTGAAATGCGCATTAGCTACCCTGATGTCAGAAGATTGTGTGTCTTGAGTTGAAGGGTTGTTGAGAGAAGCATTATTAAGCCATGGTTGGGTAACAAGGAAGTTAAATATTACGCAGTTAATCAGAGAGGGACTCGCCGGCCAAATTTTCCCGGGAGCAAATAATGAAATGAAGGCAGTCAAGCTCGGCAATCTCTTCAGCAAACATCGGACAGGTTCAGGCCTCCTGGTCTAATATTTATGTCCGAACCCGAGCGCTTCTCTGGAGATAATTCCCTAATTTATTTACTCCCAACCGACGAGTGTCTGCTATACTTGACCGTTCCAGCAATACTATTTCTACGTGAACGGAATTTGGACTTTTACGCGCTGAAATCAACCCTTTTAACCGCCCTAGACTGGACAAGAGCACCCGTCGGTCACAACTTAATCCTATATTGACTAAGCTGTGCTACTTCGCTATGAGGATTCTTTTTCTCTAGCCGGACCCGTGGAAATTCCACTGTTAGTTATTGTTCTCACTGTGTTAAGCGTAGCATTCCTAAGCTAGGCTTTTCTAACTTATCTTAATTTGACCTAATGCAGCTTTTCTGACCTAACCTACCCCATATATAACACCCGTCACGAAGTGCGTTTAACGTCAAGCTTGCTGCACACGTGAAAGTTTCTCCATACCCTTCCGATTACGCTGCCGGGGATGCAGCTTCGTCTTGTCTAATATTATTGTGACCAAAACCCCCCGCGGCAGCTATTCCGTTACAGCGAGGGCCCGTTGCTCAGTATCGAATCTCTCTCTTAATTTCAATTGAGTTTCAATTCTCATTTGTTCCTATGTGGAATCGGTATCTGTTCATAGATAAAGCATTCATCGCGCCCACAGAAACATCTGTTCCAAGAACGTGAAGCGCTTAAGTGTTCCGACTCGTTTGCAACGTGCTTAACGTAGTTCACCGGTAGATCTCGCAAATGTTCCACCAGCAAAGAATTCGCACTTGTACATCACGATAGAGACACAAAGCAAAAAACAAATATAGCAGTCTCATTCTTCGGAGGTACTTCTCTCATTGCTCTTCAGCTATATTTATACGCCTTCGCTGAACTGTGTTTCTCATCTTTTGAAGATATTATTTTTCCTTTCACATTCTGAACCTGCCATTTTCATTGGTGTATCTGATGATTGCAGTTCTACAGCATGACCCGTGGCTATTCCATATAGTATACCATAATTTTTCTGTTCAATTTTGTGCGATAGCTTCACCACAATATACACTAGACCGCCCATTTTTTTCAATAATAGATTCTTGTTAATGAACCCCTCTTTTCGGTCAGTTTACTTGATTTCTGTAAACACCATACTTTTACTTTAAAAATGCTAGAATGAAGCTGTCCAGAGCAGCTCGCTTGGCGCCGTATCCAGACTGCGGATTTTCTCATATATGGATCGTCATGCAACACCAGCAAAGTGATTATTCTATGATTTGGAAATACGTATCTATGATAGGCCTACATGTAATATGAACTTCATGTCTTTGCATCGAAATTGACTGAAAAATTTTCCAACCGCAAGCGAAAAGAAGACAGCTATTATCGATCATTCTTTCAACGAAAACCAGAAATTCTGGCAAGTTAAATTCTCCCCTAGCTAATAGTGAAAAGAGTAACGTACAGACGCAGGGATGGATGGATGGACGGATGGATAGACAGATGGAGCCTCAAGTAGAATTATAATATAAATATTGTTTTAATTGCTACGGGAAAAGAAAAATTCGTTGCGAAAGTAATCAAGTTAACGTTCAAACATGGTTTGGTTGTTCGAACGTTTTTTTCTTGATCGGTGAACTAGTCGCGTTAGAATAGTTCCAGGCATCAACAATTAAATAAAGACTGATGTATATTTATCAGTTTTTTGTTTATCAGTCCATTTTCTGTCACAGTTTGGAAAAACAGGTGAAAATTAGCCAGGTTGGTGACATGCAGTAGTCATCCTGTCAAGCTTCACTGAAAATTGATAGCTAGAGAAACTACCAGGTTGCAGATGATGGCAAACGTATATGTAAATGCAGTTCTTATTTTGCTAAAGTTGAAATCAAATCAATAAAGATACATACAGCTTCCCTCAGCCCTCACATGCATCGTGATTTGAACTCTATTCTGAGTTTTCCTTCATCAAAACTTCACCTGCACTGAGTTTTACCCTGATCCTCGTATTGGCTGCATAATCAAGGGAGCAAATGGTAAGATCTTTTTCAGCGGGTCAGGAGGCGCGGCAAAGAACACGCCCGAGGGTTTCCTTGCACCAAATAATTTTTTCCAATTGCGTTTCTTCTTTCAACAGAACAAATTTTAGCTAGAGCAAGAAATTTCCGACTTATATATCATCGAGTATCTTGGATACAGTTAAAGCTACATTTTTATCAGAAGCGATGTCAACTGCCGGCCCAAATAGAATTACTGTAGTTTTCTGAGTTGTTACGGGCTAGCGCAATTTACCGCCCGATCTCGGAGCTATTAAGGTACGGGACGGAAAGACTATAAAATTCTAATAAGAGCTTTACTTTAAAACTTGGGGGCGGACCACAACTGATGAAACAGGCCTGACGAACTTTTAAGACTTTAAGAGCTCAGAAAATATAAAAAGAACTACCGGGCTTTGCAAAAATCCTGACCTGTTTTGTATTTTCAAAGTGTGAAACTCATTCCAAAGACTTGATGAAATTTATTGACAATAACTCATTCCTAAACTATTTCAGATAATATAATAACTGGTAATAGTGCTCATTTTTATAAATTGTTGGCAATGGAAACAAAAATAGGATAAAGACAGCAGCTCTCCTTCGCGCGGGTCACCAGAAGGCGGACATTGTTAGGTTGCAAAAGGTTATTTTATAAACGGTGATACCGGTCGAAAACCTCCTTAAGAATAATGAAAGCCTCAAAGATCGACCTCGTTCAGGCAGACCACAAGTTATTCAACGGAAGAATGTTCGAAGTGCCTTTGAAAATGATCCAAAACTCAAAATGACTGAATTTGCGAAGAAGAGGAAGATTTCTGTGTCAACCATGTCAAGAGCTGTAAAGAGTGAAAGTGAAAAGAGCTTAAAGCGTCGGAGAAGACCGCTGCTAACTGCTGACATGGTTAAAAAGCGCCAAGAGCGATGTTCCCGCCTTCTTAACGACTTGAAAAGTCATGGAAATCGAGTCATCATTTTCTCAGATCAGAAGACCTACACCGTGGATCCTGTCTTCAACAAACAGAACGATCGAGTTGTGAGCTTTGGCCAAAGCATCCGGCCTCTGTGATGATGCTTGGCGTTGTGGCCTCCAATGGACAGAAGATGCCTCCAGTGTGGTTCAAGGACGGTTGCAGGTAAACAAGTGCTGAATACAGGGATATCATGGCCACAAAAGTTCTTCCTTGGATCAGAAAATCGTCAAAGATGGAGGTTACGTGTTTGAGCAAGATGGTGCACCAGCGCACACGTCGAAAACCGTCCAAAACTGGATGAACCAAAACATGACTTTTTTTACCCAAAGACTTCTGGTCCCCACAGTCACCTGATCTCAATCCTCTGGACTACAGCGTGTGGCCCCATATTGAGAGTAAAGCATGCAAAGATCGCTACAACAACATTGAGGAGCTGAAAGCCTCTGCGAACCGCATTTGGGCCCAGATGAGGCAGGACTACGTCCGTAATGTGTGCAAGGACTTCCGACCACGATTAGGGCGTGTCATTGCTGCCAATGGAGGTCCTATTGAATAGTAATGTTGTTTAGATCATCATAAACTAATACATTACAAATCTTGTTTTATTTTATTATAAAAAAAGCTTTTACGAACTTCGGATAGCAAATTATTAGAACAGGTCAGGACTTTTGCAAACCCCGGTATTACTAGTGTACGCATAGATCACCTATATGTACGGTATTATACAGCATTAATAAAAGAAATGTATAGTACTAGTACAAGCTATTCAGCGAAAATATATGCACCTCCCAAAAAGGTGTCGCTTCCGCGACAGCGCCAAGTGAAAAAGTAGAATCTGTAGTCCGGTCCGACATTCGTGTGGGTTACAGGCGAACAGAGTGAAGTGCAGAAACTCGGTTCAAATATGTCACGGATACGTCAAGAGATATGTAGCAACACCTATGACCGAGCGAAAGGTTGGAGTTGTTCAGCAGAATATAGGCCTAACAGGCTCATCGTTTTTGTTGTTTTACTATGGCAGTTGCAGTGTATCCTAAATAAGCAAATAGATAACACTAGAGCACTCTGAGAGCGCATACCTCCGCCAAGCGAGGCAACGGTAGCAAAATATTCAAATTGGCTTTAATACGATAATTTTCTTGTATAAACTCCAAAATGTAATCATTTGTGCCTTTGGAGAGTAATAACAGCTTGTGCAATTTTTTCGAAGATCCGTTCTTAACTTTTTGAGGTATCCTGCTAACAAACGTTATGACAAACATGAGTCAAACATACAAACGAACTAACCGATCTGCACCAAAATTTAATCATTTACGTCTTTTAAACTGCTAACAAACGTTATGACAAACATGAGTCAAACATACAAACGAACTAACCTATCTGCACCAAAATTTAATCATTTACGTTTTTTAACATTACTTACAAGCCCTATAAATTTTATAAAGATCCATTCATTATTATTTAGTTATTGTGCCAACAAGCATAAAAATAAAAACTGTGCCAAAATTAATGAACAAACGGATCATTGCCAAAATTTGGTCCTTTACTCTTTGTTATATACCTAACAACTCACGTTAATTTCATAAAAATCCATACATAACATCTTGAGTTATGGCATTGAGAAATATGAGGCAGATAAACAAACGGATGGACATATCTTCACCAAAAGTTAATCATCT
Source organism: Parhyale hawaiensis (assembly GCA_001587735.2). NCBI lineage: Eukaryota > Metazoa > Arthropoda > Malacostraca > Amphipoda > Hyalidae > Parhyale > Parhyale hawaiensis. Next base: position 1,669,321 of record LQNS02278169.1, on the reverse strand, counting down.
GTTCCTCCTAACATACCTAACAGGCCCTGTAAATATCGTCCAAATCGGTTCATAACTTTTTGAGTTATCTTGGTGAAAGACAGACAGACAAAGAGACAGACAAACACGATGAAAACATAACCTCCTCGGCGGAGGTAATGATCCAGACTTGTTGCACCTCATGACGCATCGTATACCTGCTGATCTATGTATCTTCATGATCACTACGAAGCATTTCATAAATACAGTATCTAGTTCCTCCATTGCCATGTTTATCGTATCACTACCACTTTGTAGCTACATAGTTATAGCATCTGTACATAGCCAATTTTTATTTTTGAAACCAATAATTAATTCTTAAACATTTGCAAGCCCTTCTTAGCTTCTACTATATTACGTGTTTTTTGTTTCCATGCCCGTTATACGTACGTACGAATGCACGAATTTTTTCCTACATTTTGATATTTATTGCTATTAATTATTTCTACATCCTGCCATCTCCTCGCTCTTCTACCACCCTTTAGGTCTTTCTATTGTCACCGGGGGAGTCCGCGACGCCCACTTTGGGAACCACCGGTATACTTTTCTAAGTGAGTCGGTGGCTGTCGCTCATACTGTACACAACGAAGGTATCAAGGGAGCTCGAGTATCTTCACTGCGGCGCGATTCGGACGCTCAAAAGCGCACTTGCCGCTGAGGTTAGGTAGCAGCAGGCACTTGCGCCTCTTAGGTTTATCGGTCATCATGGGGCGCGTTATCTCTCCAGAGTCACTTAGTGTCCATAGTGAGTGTCATACCTCGTGTAGCCGGTGCACTGCGGGGATATGCTAACAGTGTCCTGCCTAACGTTACCGTTGTACTGCGGGGATATTCTTACGGGTTCATACATAATATTGCCGGTGTATTGCGGAGATTCTAACAGTGTCATATGTATATACCTCATATTGCCGGTGCACTGTAATGTGTGCGCCACAGTACTTGCCGTACCTAGAATATTACCGGTGCTCTGCTTAGAATTACAACGGAGTCAGTCAGGAAGTAATAATAAACATTATTACTCCCTGGAGTCAATTGAGAAAACGCATTGAGACAACATCAACATTACGAGCAGAACACAAGACTGAAGGCGGTGGGTTTTCTATATTGGAGTCCTGCGATGCAAACGTATATTCTTGCCTACTCTCTTGAAGAACGGCCGCCCCTGCCTAGTTGCCTCCAAGGCTGCCTTCGCTACCGCTGCTTCTGTATTTTTCGTTTTCTTACCCCACTGCTCGTCTGTCACCTGTCGAACTTCCAGCAAGCACCTGCCGTTGCCTGCGGGACCTCGAGATCAGCGATAGAAAAACGTGCTTAAACGCCAGGAAAACCGCCACTCCGGGAGCTAATGTTGAGAAATGTTGAGAACCGGAGCTTTTTTGTACTCTTTTGGTGGGTTTAGCTCATGGAATAAAAAATAGAAATGAAATTACGTATAGGTAGTCTAGAGGCGTGGTGTATTCTTTACACTGAAGGCTCCGACATATTGTGTGTGTGTTGGTGAACGAGTGTGTGAGCGACAAATCTCTGTTTTGGCCTTGTAAATTGAAGACCGCATACGTTCCCTTCTTACTTTTTCCATTTCATAATACTATTAAGTTCAACATCATCGTTCATCCATGCTTCATTACACATGTGCCGCTCTCGGGTAAAGAGTCTAGGCCAAACAGCAGCGATTTTGAGTCTCAAGCGTAGTTACGCGCTTAAAATAAATACAATGAGTCGCTGTATACTACATATAGCGTTGGGCTAAGTTTATCTCAAAGGATTGTTAGCCTAAATGTGTGTACTCGTTCCGTTACGGTGTAGAGAATGATGGGCCATAGAGTTTGGCTGATTCGCCAGTTCTATCATGCTTTGCGCAGCTAGCAGCACCCCTCCAGGGTCCCCATAGGGGTTTCTTAGCCTCTTCTAGGTTTTCGGGACGTCTGTCTCTCGTGCCCTCTTTGCTTCCTTCCATTTTCATACTTCTTCTAACGATGCTTTATTCTGTTCTTCCTTACATTTCCCAACTGCTACTGCCCGTGTGCGTTGATCCTGTCTACGAACACCCTCGTTGAAAGGGTTCCTCGATTCTTTGGACGTACTACATATCCTTTCCTTTTTCTCTCTTGAAGCACCGTGGTTATGCCTAGGGAAACTTTAACAATATGTTCGCTTACTCATGTACACTAGCGGGTAAAATAAGAGAACGATTTCCATTTTTTGAAAATAAAGGTTAACCATGTAGAGTAAGTTAATGAATTTTTTAATGGGGCCCTAAGGAATGTATTTAACATATTTCTACAAAATATCAGGACATATGCGACATATGTACCATAGAAATATCAAGTTATATTAACAGGAATTGATAGTTTTACAGAAAAATCAAATTGGACGAATACCGTGGGTTGCAGTGTACTTTTCGGAAATCTCTCTTTAACTTTCTATTAATGCAAGTAGCTTCTCGCACGGAAATTTTCCCCAGTGCCTGTTTAAGGACAATTCTTCTGATCTTCAATAGCGGCACATGTATCAGGATCGAAAATGAAGCAAACGCTGAAGGCCAGAGGATTCAAATCGGGGAACGTGGAGGCCACATTTCCTTTTTTCTAGAACTTGGGGAAAGTGGCCTGACAGCAAGACTGATTTTTTTTCTCATGTGTGCAAGGATGGCTGTGTCGTCTGGTTGAAAGTGAAATTATCCCTCTCTGACGAAAATGAGACGAGATTTCTATCGTGACCGAGGCCGGCTTTTGATGGTGATGACCAATTTTCATACCGTCGTGCCTGTCTCCACGTTGTTTTCCCAGTACTTTGCCATTCTGATGGTTCAAGTTTGCTTCCACTGTGAACAGGATTTCATCAGAAGAGAAGTATTTTTCTGTGCCTTCCTCCAGAAAGTTCAGAAGAGGCTCAGCTCTGTCGGCTCGTTTCTGTTTCTGGAGGTCAGTGAGTTGTTGGCGCTTCTTCAGCTTGAAGAGAGAAAACTTAATATCCGTTTTGATGACCGTTCTCGTAATTTTTTACTTATATCTACCTATTTACATTGCCGTTGTCTTTGAGGATCCATTTCGATTCATGCTGATCTTCTGATGCACTACCGTTTTCTATAGCTTTGTTGTGGAAGCTGCCCACCGGCGTCCACTTCTGGGACGGTCTTTGGCAGTACCAAGTTCACTGAATTTGTTCACACTGTCGATAAAGAGCGGTTTTCTTTACGCTTAGTTCTTTAATACTGTTGGACTTCGACACCCCCCGCATGATGCAGCTCAATGATGGCCTGACGTTTACTAGTCTACCCAAATTTTGTAACGATTATACGCGCTGCGCAGAAAGTCCTTGAAAGTCTTTCCTTAAATAAGAAAAAAATACGTAGTTGTTTTTTGGTTATGAAGTAGCTTAATAATGTTAGGATTGACTGTTGTTCTTTTAATTATTTCATATTTTATTTGTAGATTTGCCCGACGCCTACTGACGTCTTGGTCTCCTCTGAAGCTATTACCTTAAATCACCTTCTTGGGCGGCCAAAATGGGCAAATGGGTAAACCTGGAGCCATAAGTGAACACCACGGAGGAGTGTCAAATCCGGAAATCGTTGGGCTATTTAAAGGCCTAAAATTAACTGTCTGTCATGTTATGAGAGAGTAACGGTCTACACCTTTCCTAAAGCTATATTAATCCTCCGAAATGAGCAAAAATGCCCCTCCCCCCCCAAAAAAAAAAAAATCATCGTGCCTATTGAGTAGGCTTCTGACAGAGACTGGACGAGGTAAGTCAGGCTGAGGAAGGGCATATTGAAAAAGAATGTAGCTAAAATTAGTTTATACCTACTCTTAGTTTTTATTTTATTTCATTTTTTGCCTTGTTATCTCTATTCTTGTGAATCTGAACGTCGTTTGTTTTATTTAAGGACCTCATGCAAATCCTGTACTGTAATAACTTATTTAAAAAATGAAGAAAAAGTGCGGATTCATTACTTAATAAGCAATTTTAGAATAAAATGCGAGTTAACTAACGCTGATTTTAGTTTCAAAAGTATCCGGGGACTTCAGCTACACTTTGTATTACTGTCACGATGGATATCTTGAGTATGCTTCAATCAAGATCTTCTCTGACCGAGGTGCGACACAAGCAGAAAACAGAGTGGGACAACAGGGCGACCTGCTCGTATATGGGACAAGACAGGCTTGTTTGGACTGCCCCGAAGGCACCTGCGCTTGAGGAAGGAAACGCTGGGTATCGTCCGTTGCCTGGGGCACTTGCTTGCTCCTTGGCTCCCTGGCAGACGTGACCGACAGTTGGGAAGCTGGTCGCTCTCCTGCGTTCTTACTTTCTAGCAGTTTCATTTGTAGCTCTGGGCTACTACGTTAAAAATGACGTGATGAAACGTGTACGAGCTGAGTTCGTTCTGGGTATTTTACGGTGCCTTGCTTGGCAGGTCGGTAGTGGTATTCTACGTATGAGAATAGCTAATATATGTTTTTACAGTTGTATTAATGCTGGTCTTGCTCTAGCTGCGTACTTTTTTACACTTTCAGTTGTGTTTTAAACGGGAATGCTCATTCTACACATTTCACTACAGTATTCATGTCTATTCATAGGTTGTGGGTAGTTATACGGAAGTATTACTGATGTTAAACTACATATAGTGTGTTGTTTTTAGCAGATAATTACCTCCGCCAAGGAGGTTATGTTTTCGTCGTGTTTGTCTGTCTTTCTGTCTGTCTATCTGTCTGTCACCAAGATAACTCAAAAAGTTATGAACCGATTTGGATGAAATTTACAGGTATGTTAGGAGGAACAGATGATTAACTTTTGATGAAGATATGTCCATCCGTTTTTTTTTTTTGTTTGTCTGCCTCATTTTTCTCGATGCCATAACTCAAAAAGTTATGGATGGATTCTGTTGAAAATAACATGAGTTGTTAAGTATATAACAAAGAGTAAATGATCAAATTTTGGTAATGATTCGTTTGTTTGTTCGTTTGTCACTGTTTTTTATTTTATGCTTGTTAGCACAATAACTCAAAAAAACATAAATGGATCTTTATGAAATTTGTAGGTGTTGTTAGTAATGTTGAAAGACATAAATGATTGAATTTTGGTGCAGATCGGTTTGTTCGTTTGTATGTTTGACTCATGTTTGTCATAACGTTTGTTAACAGTAAAACTCAAAAAGTTATGAGTGGATCTTCAAGAAAATTGAACAAGCTGTTATTAATATAAAAAGGCACAAATGATTCTATTTTGGAGTTTATACAAAGAAAATTATTGTTTCAGAGCTAATTTGAATTTTTTGCTACCGTTGCCTCACTGGGCGGAGGTATGCGCTCTCAGAGTGCTCTAGTTATTGTGTTGTAATTGGGCTGGTAGCTGTCATGTTCAGTGATAGTTATGTTGTTTCTAGTTCTGATACTAGAACTAGGGTACCTGATGCTCCGAATGAGCAGTATAGAACTACTTTTTCAGTGAAAATGCATCGTGTGATGCAAAAGTAGAAGTTAAAAGTGTTATGCTTGTTTCAGACATAGATACTTTCGGACGTACGCTTTTTTAGTAAGCATAAAGTCGATCAATCATCTCTGAAATGAGAGCAACTGTAATAAAGTAGATTTGCTAAACATATCTGGAGCTAATAGTTTGCTGACTGCTAAATATAGTGTACACACTGCAATTAGCTGGCTTAGCTTCCCAAAGTAAGTGATATATTTTTAGCCACCCTTTTGTTTCACATCGGAACATTTTACCAGTGTAGGGTTTGCGTTTATTATAAGCAATTATGCCGTAATTGTGTGAAGTAGGCTAAACTAAAACTTTGTATGAATATATCTGGAAAATAGTTACTTACAGTATATACTGGAAGAAACCCAGTAAACCCTAGCGGCTGGTGGGCAAAGGGTTGAGTAAGCTCCTTACCGACCCCAAGAGATCATCCACCGTTACAGGTAAAGTCACACTTCCAAAAACACTACGCATTTTCAGGCTTACGCGGTTACTTGTTTGGACCTGAAACTACAGGTAGAGTTTCCACAGCTCCAGTACCTCCAGCTGATGCCCTCCAGCCTGCCTGCAGGCGGTGTCTGTGCCTGAGCCCCTCATGGCCAAGGTTAGACGCTATGCCTTTCCCATTGTTTTTGCCTACATAATATTGAGAAATTGGCTTTACAGAGGACTAGACCCTAAAATTTGTTAATTTATAGCACTGAAGCTTGTCGAATTTTCATTATGTCAGTGGCTAGCTGTTTTATTTTTAAATAGTTACTTAATCTTTGCTGTACTTTCAATTTATTGAAGTATTTTTCGTAAAATGCTAACTTATAACTCCCCTGGTGATCTAACCTTCGTAAAATAATAGTTTAGGTTATATTGAGTCTATATAGTTAATAAAATTTAATTTTGGTTGTCCAAATAATGTCCGTATACCCTTAGTATGACTGTCGTGGTGGGTACAAAAGCTGCTTCTCCATGAGGACAACGTAATAAATCAATTTACGGAGGCGCTGTGGAACCTCGCATAATGTGCTAAGTTTTTTTCAAACATTGAGACTGTTGAAAATCTGCCGCACTGTTTGTATGTTTTTGAAAACTCAACACGTCACCTAAAGTCGAGGCATAATTAGTTAGCAGAAATTGTGCGATCAATGAAATGTTACACGATACCGAGACACGCAGCTTCTTTTCATATGAAATTTTAAGTCAATACGAAGAACTGAATAATTTAAAAATTGTCGAAGCTGGTATTAGAATCAGTGAGAGGTTGAAGCCCAAAGAATAATCGACAGCTGCAACTAATCCAGCACCAAGAAGATGAAACTCAAAAGCGAATCGTGGAACGATGGCACCACTATACATCATCAAGAGGCTAAAATTCCCGGATTTTCGGAAATATGAACTTCACCGAACCTTTACTACTCTAAAAATTGGTATTTTAGCAAAAAATTACGATGAAACCGAGGTTATTTTGTCTAACATTGTCCATATTCGTATCTTTCCGTGCTTCGAAGGTACAATGATTTCACGTCGTTACTTGCCCTACAGCTCCACTTTTGCTACTCTTTTTATTAGCATTTTCCACAAACCTGCTGTTCTCATTTGCAAGTAGTTACTTAAGGCAGCGATATGGCACAGGCTGTCAGCACGCTTGTCGTGGCCCGAAAAGAATACAGCTGAAGTGACATCACCGATCGCTCGCTCGACATTGTTTCGTCGAAGAATGACTGCTTTGTTTCTTCACAGCCGCCACACTCATCGTTCTTTTCTGCTTTATCTGTCCGGTGGATCTGCATTCCATCATGAATTCAAGCTACCCAATCTCACTTGTTTTTATACTATGTTCTCTACGAGGACACGATATTATAATGTCATTATTTTGTGAATGACCTTTTCTCAAATACTGATAGTTAATTAATGTCCCTTTTTTACATCGTTTAAGAAATTCAAGTGAATTTGAGCAAGAATAGGTGTGTGTACTTTGCTGTATGAGTCGGCCACCCCACTGTAACCAGGACCAAAGATTACATTTTTAATTGTCGTATGTTGGAAAAATTTGAATTAATGGATAATTGTCATGATAATGGTCTAATTTGGGTGCTTCTCTGTGTGCCTTTGAATATAATCGATGCACTTACGTCGATATTTACTTTAGTATATACATGGATATGGATACGTGGGTACCACTTTAGACGTGTTTCTTTAATTTTCAGAGCTGAAAAAATCCCTAAATAAAGTTATTATTGCCCCTCGCAAGTGATGATATGCAGCACATGCCCTTTATATACGGTACGTGTAGAGATGTTCCGGAAATTTGCGATTGATCATAATATAATTTCTGAAACCTCAAAATAATATAGGTATAATAGTTCGAGTATTACGTATTCTTTGCTGAAGAATGATACGGCCAAATACCTTCATATATATTCCGAAGCAGCTGATACCTATACCAAACTAATGCATCAGATAGTTTAGTGGGCACCATTGTAATTATACAGTAGCCTCAATCGCGCTGGCCTACCCCAACGTTCATGCATAATTTAAGACTTGTGTGAATAGTCTTTTGTGTTTGGGTGCCATGTAGTCTGTTTTGTGGTCCTCATCAGCATATCATCATCAGTCTCTGTGCTCGGGGTTACTGATAAGATATTTGATGGCTCTCTCTCATGTCTTGTTGTCCCTACAGTCATATGTATTATCTTAACGGAGCGTGTTACTTCGACATCGTACCCGATACCCTCCCTGTCGTTCTGACTATTGCTTCAACCTCGTGATCCTTACTTTGCTTTTTAACTAGTTTTTGAGTTCGGAAACATGTCCGCATCATGCATACGCGCATTAATGGTCTTTCCAATGACGAATCCTGGATACCGAAGAAGAGGTGCTACACCGCTCCAAAGCAGGTGATTGCAATTCCTGCATGAGCTCGAAGCTGGCTACTGGTATTACAGTGTAGTCAATGAAAGAATTACAGATATCAATTTTCAACTAGTCAAAGCGGGAGGGACGCTCTTCAACTGGGAGCAAACGGGAAGGAAATGCTAAAATTTATTGTAAAGTCAATTTATTAGGTTATATCATGTTAGGCCAACCCTAACCTAGCGAAACCCATTGAAACCTAGCCAAACTTAGTCTAGCCTAACTTAGCCGTACCCAGTCTAATCTAATTTAATTTCAACTTGGTAAATCTGTGGGGAAAATCTTCAATTGCTCTGAGTTTGGGAGGAAGACCTTCACCTGGGAACATTAGGGGTCGGGGAGCTCCACGCACAGCTAGGGAAAATACATGAATACACTTAGCCTATGTCTGCAGACATCATTAGCCCAAAATTGTATGTACGTACACAAAAGCAAAATAAATAAAAGGAAGTAAGCAGAATTTTCTGCATGCATTCTTGGAGAGATTTGCAAATGACACTTGCTTATATATATCCTATTGAAGAACGCCTTTCTATGAATTTCAGTGTAGAGGAGTAGAGATATGTAGTAGGTAACTTGCCAGGTAAAGGGGCTGGTAACAATAACATTAGCATTAATTTCATTGGGAACTCAATCTTCAATATAATAACAAGCTCACACATAGGCCTACTGTACCTCGAGTAAATCATCATCGTTTATCAATTTAGCGGAGAAGAATGGAACATTATGAGAAAGTAGATATGAAAGATATTAACTCTACAAACTCACGTCTGCTATACAGCAACAAAAAACGCTTAAGCAAGCAGCAAACAATAGACAGCAGCTGGAGGTCATTCCAATCATGTAAATCATCCCCCACTTACAAAATTCTAACCCACTGCTGCTTGAGCGCCGAACTCTGGTAATGTGGGTGAGAACATATCCCTTGAAGCAACGAGTTATCAGAATTTTCCGCTCTCACCTGAAGGCCATGTGTGCATTTACGAGCAAAAAATAGAGACATTCTACTTCATAAGTGCCGAAGACAATCACCAGCCCCTAGGTATTTGGGAACGCCCAGCAACCGCTGAAATATATCACTATACGCAGCACGAAACCTGCTGATGGCCTGTCTCGTGATTTAAGCCCAACGAGAGTTGTAATATATTGGATAGCAAAACATATTGAGTAGTTGATATCTTGACATACAGGGAGCAGCTATGGAACTGCCATATTGTCTGATTACTTGTGGCAGTTGAGCCTATAATCTGCCGTGCAATGTCTACAGCATCTTAAAGTTTTTCTTTAATGAGATGTCCGACATACACAAAACTGTGTTCGAAGGCTACTTTCACATCGCCTAACAATGTATGCTGAATCCTTCATGTTTGCTGCTGCGAGGGTCAAACAACATACATATTATCTTATCCCTGTTGTAAACAATACCAAACTTCTGAGCTTCATAATCACAGACGGACACTAGCTTTTGGAGTGAGCTGTATAACTCAAGTTTGGCGGTTAGTTACCCCACTTATTACTCTATTGGTCATGATGTCTGCTGCTTTGGTTCTTATCGTATAACACCTTGCTTATTACCATACTTTATTGATATAACTTCGCTGCTCATCTCTGCATATATATTAAAGAGGCGGCATTTTCGAAAAGATTTTTTCTGTATTTGAAAAACAATTGATGGTGTATAACGTTCATCATAACTATTTGATTTACATTATTTTTATCTAGCAGAAAAAAGGTTATAAATTCCCTCAAGATTCTGTGTTCTAGACACCAGGTTTGTTAGCTTTGCGTAATTGATTTGTCATTACTGACGTTATGAGCTTGCCGCGTTGTAGTACTTCTACTCCCGTAGATTAATTACCATCAATTATTATTATTTGTCATTATTAATTCACACCAGACTGGCGACGTGGGAACAGAGAAACTCCATGAGGTTAACAAACCTCCACGCAACCAGCCCAGCGGGTAAAAACAAAGAATGAAAAAAAAGAAAATCCAAGATCACAGAATAGCTCTGTGTACAGATCGTTTAAAGCTGCCAATACTCGCTCTAGCAAAGACAGAGCCATCAAGACCATTCCAAACATCCACACACGATGGAAAAAACGAACGGGAACACTGGCCCGTACGGCATCGCAACGGTTCCAAGGCAAACTCATGAAGAGCA
>LQNS02278169.1:1612923-1625537 GCA_001587735.2 Parhyale hawaiensis | reverse complement strand
GGCAGTCAAGCTCGGCAATCTCTTCAGCAAACATCGGACAGGTTCAGGCCTCCTGGTCTAATATTTATGTCCGAACCCGAGCGCTTCTCTGGAGATAATTCCCTAATTTATTTACTCCCAACCGACGAGTGTCTGCTATACTTGACCTTTCCAGCAATACTATTTCTACGTGAATGGAGTTTGGACTTAGCGCGCTGAGATCAACCCTTTTAAACGCCCGAGACTGGCCAAGAGCACCTGTCGGTCACAACTTAACCCTATATTGACTAAGCTGTGTTACTTCGCTACGAGGATTCTTTTTCACTAGCCGGACCCGTGGAAATTCCACTGTTAGTTATTGTTCTCACTGTATTAAACGTAGCATTCCTAAGATAGGCTATTATAACTTATCTTAATTTGACCTAATGCAGCTTTTCTGACCTAACCTACCCCATAAATAACACCCGTCACGAAGTGCGTCTAACGTCAAGTTTGCTCCACACTTGAACGTTTCTCCCTACCCTTCCGATTACATTGCCGGGGATGCAGCTTCGACTGGTATAATATTATTGTGATCAAAAACCCCCGCGGCAGCTACTCCGTTACAGCGAAAATCCGCTGCTCAGTATCGAATCTCTCTCTTAATTTCAATTGAGTTTCAATTCTCATTTGTTCCTATTTGGAATCGGTATGTGATCATAGATAAAGCATTTATCGCGCCCACAGAAACATCTGTTCCAAGAACGTGAAGCGCTTAAGTGTTCCGACTCGTTTGCAATGTGCTCAACGTAGTTCACCGGTAGATCTCGCAAATGTTCTACCAGCAAAGAATTTGCACTTGTACATCATGATAGAGACGTAAAGACAGCAAAAACAAATATAGCAGTCTCATTCTTCGGAGGTACTTCTCTCATTGCTCTTCAGCTATATTTATACGCCTTCGCTGAACTGTGTTTCTCATCTTCTGAAGATATTATTTATCCTTTCACATTCTGAACCTGCCATTTTTCATTGGTGTATTTGATGATTGCAGTTCTACAGCATGACCCGTGGCTGTTCCATATAGTATACCATCATTTTTCTGTTCAATTTTGTGCGATAACTTCACCACAATATACACCAGACCGCCCATTTTTTTTTTTTTTTTCAATAATAGATTCTTGTTGACGAACCCCTCTTTTCGGTCAATTTACCTGATTTCTGTAAACATCATACTTTCACTTAAAAAATGCTAAAATGAAGCTGTCCAGAGCAGCTCGCTTGGCGCCGTATCCAGACTACGGTTTTTCTCATATATGGATCGTCATGCAACACCAGCAAAGTGATTATTCTATGATTTGGAAAGACGTATCTATGATAGGCCTACGTGTAATATGAACTTCATGTCTTTGCATCGAAACTGACTGAAAAATTTTCCAAAAGCCAGCGAAAAGAAGGCAGCTACTATTGATCTTCCTTCCAACGAAAAGCAAAAATTCTGGAAAGTTAAATTCTCCCCTAGATAATAGTGAAAAGAGTAACTAACGTACAAACGCAGGGATGGGTGGGTCGACGGATGGAAGCTGAAGTAGAATTATATTATAAATATTGTTTCAATTGCTACGGGAAGAGAAAGATTCATAGCGAAGGTAATCAAGTTGATGTTCAAACAGGGTTAGGTTGTTCGAACGTTTTTTCTTGATCGGTAAACTAGTCGCGTTAGAATAGTTCCAGGCATCAACAATTAAATAAAGACTGATGTGTATTTATCAGTTTTATTTATTTGTTTATCTGTCCATTTTCTGTCACACTTTGGAAAAACAGGTGAAAATTAGCCAGGTTGGTGACAGTAGTCATCCTGTCAAGCTTCATTGAAAATTGATAGGTAGAAAAAGTACCAGGTTGCAGATGAAGGCAAACGTATATGTGAATCAAGGAGGTTCTAATAGAGAAGAGCGCACCCTCTCTATTTATCCTACGGGAGCGTTGCGAGTAAACTTTTCCATTAAACTGGCTGTGTGGCTTATCCAATCGGAGAGCGGCATTGCCTCACGCAGCCTATATAGGACGGAGTCCTGAGCTCAAATTTTTACAGCCATTAACCATCGACGGAATTCCGAGCGGATGGAAGTATGTAAAGGAAACTTGTATCCTGTATACCATCTGATGATGGAAGTATCAGGGTGAGCACTGTGATATAACTCTTCAGATACGATTGTCTTTGCAAAAATACTGAAGAACTGCCTGTCTGTATCTTCCTTAACTATATGTGCTGACCACTGCCACTTCAGCCACTTTAAGGACTCCAAACGACAGCTTCGATCACGTGACAAAGCCATGTGTTTACTCGCCCAGAGAGTGCTTGGGCTTGCTCCTCCCATTAGACGCTCCTTGATGTGAATGCAGTTCTTGTTTTGCTAAAGTTGAAATCCAATCAATGAAGATACAGCTTTCCTCAGCACTCCCATGCATCGTGATTTGAACTCTATTCTGAGTTTTCCTTCATTATAACTTCAGCTGCACTGAGTTTTACGCTGATCCTCTTATTGACTTCATAATCAAAGGAGCAAATGGTAAGATATTCTTCAGCGGGTCAGCAGGCGGGCAAAGAACACGCTCGAGGGTTTCCTTGCACCAAATAATATTTTCCAATTGCGTTTCTTCTTTCAACAGAACAAATTTTAGCTAGAGCAAGAAACTTCCGACTTATATATCATCGAGTATCTTGGATACAGTTAAAGCTACATTTATATTAGAAGCGATGTCAACTGCCGGCCAAAATAGAATTAGTTTTCTGAGTTGTTACGGGCTACCGCAATTTACCGCCCGATCTCGGAGCTAGGGTACGGGACGGAAAGACTGGAGAATTCTAATAAGAGCTTTACTTCAAAACTTGGGGGTGGACAACAACTGATGAAACAGGCCTGAAGAACTTTTAAGACTTTAAGAGCTCAGAAAATATAAAAAGAACTACCGGGCTTTGCAAAAGTCCTGACCTGTTTTGTATTTTCAAAGTGTGAAACTCATTCCAAAGACTTGATGAAATTTATTGACAATGACTCATTCTTAAACTATTTCAGATAATATAATAACTGGTAATAGTGCTCATTTTTATACATTGTTGGTAATGGAAACAAAAATAGGATAAAGACAGCAGCTCTCCTTCGCGTTGGTCAACAGAAGGTGGACATTGTTAGGTTGCAAAAGGTCATTTTATCAACGGTGAAACGGGTCGAAAACCGCCTTAAGAATAATGACAGCCTCAAAGATCGACCCCGTTCAGGCAGACCACAAGTTATTCAACGGAAGAATGTTCGAAGAGCCTTTGAAAATGATCCGAAACTCAAAATGACTGAATTTGCCGAGAAGAAGAAGAAGATTTCTGTGTCAACCGTGTCAAGAGCTGTAAAGAGTGAAAGTGAAAAGAGCTTAAAGCGTCGGAGAAGACCGCTGCTAACCGCTGACATTGTTAAAAAGCGCCAAGAACGATGTTCCCGCCTTCTTAACGACTTGAAAAGTCATGGAAATCGAGTCATCATTTTCTCAGATGAGAAGACCTTCACCGTGGATCCTGTCTTCAACAAACAGAACGAGCGAGTTTAGCTTTGGTCAAGACGTCTCTCATGTTCGTTATGTCTCCATAACAAAAAATCCGGCCTCTGTGATGATGCTTGGCGTTGTGGCCTCCAATGGACAGAAGATGCCTCGAGTGTGGTTCAAGGGCGGTTACAGGTCGATAAGGGCTGAATACAGGGATATCATGGCCACAAAAGTTCTTCCTTGGATCAGAAAATCGTCAAAGATGGAGGTTACGTGTTTCAGCAAGAAGGTGCACCAGCACACGTCGAAAACCGTCCAAAACTGGATGAACCAAAAGATGACTTTCTTACCCAAAGACTTCTGGTCCCCACAGTCACCAGATCTCAATCCTCTGGACTCCAGCGCGTGGCCGCATATTGAGAGTAAAGCATGCAAAGATCGCCACAATTAACAACATTGAGGAGCAGAAAGCCTCTGTGAACCGCACTTGGGCCCAGATGAGGAAGGACTACGTCCGTAATGTGTGTAAGGACTGCCGACCACGATTAAGACGTGTCGTTGCTGCCAATGGATGTCCTATTGAATCGCAATGTTGTTAAGATCATAATAAACTAATACATTACAAATCTTGTTTTATTTCATTATAAACAAAGCTTTTACGAACTTCGGATAGCAAATTATTAAAACAGGTCAGGACTTTTGCAAAGCGCGGTATTACTAGTGTATGCGTAGATCACCTATATGTACGGTATTATACAGTATTAATAAAAGAAATGTATAGTACTAGTACAAACTATTCAGCGAAAATATATGCACCTCCCAAAAAGGTTTCGACAGTGAAAAAAGTAGAATCTGTAGTCCGGTCCGAGATTCGTGTGGGTTACAGACGAACAGAGTGAAGTGCAGAAACAAATATGTCACGGATGCGTCAAGAGATATGTAGCAACACCTATGGAAACAGCACCGTAACAGCATATGACCGAGCGAAAGGTTGGAGTTGTTCAGCAGAATATAGGCCTAACAGGCTCATCGTTTTTGTTGTTTTACTATGGCATTTGCAGTGTATCCTAAATAAACAAATAGATAACACTAGAGCACTCTGAGAACGCATACCTCCGCCAAGCGAGGCAACGGTAACAAAATATTCAAATTGGCTCTGAAACCATAATTTTCTTTGTATAAACTCCAAATTGTAATCATTTCTGCCTTTGGAGAGTAATAACAGCTTGTGCAATTTTTTCGAAGATCCGTTCTTAACTTTTTGAGTTATCCTGCTAACAAACGATATGACAAACATGAGTCAAACATACAAACGAACTAACCGATCTGCACGAAAATTGCATCATTCATGTCTTTAACATTACTAACAACCCTTATAAATTTCATCTTCATCCATTATTTTTTAGTTATTGTGCCAATCAGCATAAAAATAAAAACAGCGACAAACGAACAAACGGATCATTACCAAAATTTGGTCCTTTACTCTTTGTTATATACGTAACAACTCGCGTTAATTTCATAAAAATCCATACATAACTTCTTGAGTTATGGCATTGAGAAAAATGAGGCAGATAAACAAACAAACGGATGGATATATCTTCACCAAAAGTTAATCATCTGTTCCTCCTAACATGCCTAACAAGCCCTGTAAATTTCGTCCAAATCGGTTCATAACTTTTTGAGTTATCTTGTTGAATGACAGACAGACAAACTCGACGAAAACATAACCTCCTCGGCGGAGGTAATGATCCAGACTTGTTGCACCTCATGACGCATCGTATACCTGCTGATCTATGTATCTTCATGGTCACTACGAAGCATGTCATAAATACAGAATCTAGTTCCTCCATTGCCATGTTTATCATATCACTACCACTTTGTAGCTACTGATAGTTTCTGTACATAGCCAATTTTTATTTTTGATACCAATAATTAATTCTTAAACATTTGCAAGCCCTTCTTCGCTTCTACGTATATTACGTGTTTTTTTGTTTCCATGCCCCTCTCGTCGTTATACACACATACGCATGCACGAATTTTTTCCTACATTTTGATATTTATTGCTATTAATTATTTTTACATCCTGCCATCTCCTCGCTCTTCTACCACCCTTTAGGTCTTTCTATTGTCACCGGGGGAGTCCGCGACGCCCACTTTGGGAACCACCGGTATACTTTTCTAAGTGAGTCGGTGGCTGTCGCTCATGCTGTACACAACGAAGGTATCAAGGGAGCTCTAGTATCTTCACTGCGGCGCAATTCGGACGCTCAAAGGCGCACTTGCCGCTGAGGTTAGGTAGCAGCAGGCACTTGCGCCTCTTAGGTTTATCGGTCATCATGGGCCGCGTTATCTCTCCAGAGTCACTTAGTGTCCATAGTGAGTGTCATACCTCGTGTAGCCGGTGCACTGCGGGGATATGCTAACGGTGTCCTGCCTAACGTTACCGTAGTACTGCGGGGATATTCCTACGGCTTCATACATAATATTGCCCGTGTATTGCGGAGATTCTAATGGTGTCATATGTATATACCTCATATTACCGGTGCACTGTAATGCGTGCGTCACAGTACTTGCCGTACCTAGAATGTTACCGGAGCTCTGCTTGGAATTACAACGGAGTCAGTCAGGGAGTATAATAAACATTATTACTCCATGGAGTCGATAGAGAAAACGCATCGAGACAACATCAACATTACGAGCAGAACACAAGACTGAAGACGGTGGTTTTTCTATATTGGAGTCCTACGATGCAAACGTATATTCTTGCCTACTCTCTTCAAGAACGGCCGCTCCTGCGTAGTTGCCTCCCAGGCTGCCTTCGCTGCCGCTGCTTCTGTATTTTTCGTTTTCTTACCCCACTGCTCGTCTGTCACCTGTCGAACTTCCAGCTAGCACCTGCCGTTGCCTGCGGGACCTCGAGATCAGCGATAGAAAAACGTGCTTAAACGCCAAGAAAACCGCCACTCCGGGAGTTAATGTTGAGAACCTGGGCTTATTTGTACTCTTTTGGTGGGTTTAGCTCTTGGAATAAAAAATAGAAATGAAATTACGTATAGGTAGTCTAGAGGCGTGGTTTGTTCTTTACACTGAAGGGTCCGAAATGTTGTGTGTGTGTGTGTTGGTGAACGAGTATGTGAGCGACAAATATCTGTTTTGGCCCTGTAAATATTCAGATATTACCGCATACGTTCCCTTTTTACTTTTTTCATTTCATAGAACTATCAAGTTCAACATCGTCGATCATCCATGCTTCATTACACCTGTGCCGCTCTCGGGTAGAGAGTCACGGCAAAACAGCAGCGATTTTGAGTCTCAAGCGTAATTACGCGCTTAAAATAAATACAACGATCGAGTCGCTGTATACTACATATAGCGTTGGGCTAAGTTTATCTCAAAGGATTGTTAGCCCAACTGTGTGTACTCGTTCCGTTACGGTGTAGAGAATAATGGGCCATAGAGTTTGGCTGGTTCGCCAGTTCTATCATGCTTTGCGCAGCTAGTAGTACCCCTCGAGGGTCCCCATAGGGGTTTCTTAGCCTCTTCTAGGCTTTCGGGACGTCTGTCTCTCGTGCCCTCTTTGCTTTACTTTGCTTTACTCTGTTCTTCTTTACTTTCCCAACTGCTACTGCCCGTGTGCGTTGATCCTGTGTACGAGCACCCTCGTTGAAAGGGTTTCTCAATTCTTTGGACGTACTACATATCCTTTCCTTTTTTTCTCTTGAAGCACCGTGGTTATGCCTAGGGAAACTTTAACAATATATTCGCTTACTCGTGTACACTAGCGGGTAAAATAAGAGAACGATTTTATTTTTTTGAAAATAAAGGTTAACCATGTAGAGTAGGTTAATGAATTTTTTGATGGGGCCCTAAGGAATGTATTTAACATATTTCTACAAAATATCAGGACATATGTACAATAAAAATATCAAGTTATATTAACAAGAATTAATAGTTTTACAGAAAAATCAAATTGGACGAATACCGTGGGTTGCAGTGTACTTTTCGGAAATCTCTCTTTAACTTTCTATTAATGCAAGTAGCTTCTCGCACGGAAATTTTCCCCGGTGCCTGTTTAAGGACAATTCTTCTGATCTTCAACAGCGGCACATGTATCAGGATCGAAAATGAAGCAAACTCTGAAGGCCAGAGGATTCAAATCGGGGAACGTGGAGGTCACATTTCTTTTTTTCTAGAACTTGGGAAAGCGGCCTGAGAGCAAGACTGATTTTTTTTCTCATGTGTGCAAGGATGGCTGTGTCGTCTGGTTGAAAGTGAAATTATCATTTGTGCTGTGTTTCTTCATTTTTCGAAGAGCATGGACTCAAATTTCAAGCACTTTCGTGCCCTCTCTGACGAAAATGAGACGAGATTTCTCTCGTGACCCAGGCCGGCTTTTGATGGTGATGACCAATTTTCATACCGTCGTGCATGTCACCACGTTTTTTTCCCAGTATTTTGCCATTCTGATGGTTCAAGTTTGCTTCCACTGTGAACAGGATTTCATCAGAAGAGAAATATTTTTCTGTGCCTTCCTTCAGAAAGTTCAAAAGAGGCTCAGCTCTGTCGGCTCGTTTCTGTTTCTGGAGTTCAGTGAGTTGTTGGCGCTTCTTCAGCTTGAAGAGAGAAAACTTAAAATCGGTTTTGACGACTGTTCTCGTAATTTTTGCTTATATCTACGTATTTACATGGCCGTTGTCCTTCAGGATCCATTTCGATTTATCCTGATCCTCTGACGCACTACCGCTTTCTATAGCTTGGTTGTGGAAGCTGACCGCCGGCGTCTACTTCTGGGACGGTCTTTGTCAGTACCAAGTTCACTGAATTCTTTCACACTGTCGACAAAGAGCTTTTATCTTTACACTTAGTTCCTTAATACTGTTGGACTTCGACCCCCCCCCCCGCATGATGCAGCTTAATGATGGCCTGACGTTTACTAGTCTACTTACCACTTGTAACGATTACATGCGCTGCGCAGTAAGTCCTTAGACTTCTTTCTTTAAGTAAAAAAAATAAATACCTGTTTTTTGGTTATGAAGTAGCTGAAGAATGTTAGGAATGATTGCTCTTTTAATTATTTCATATTTTATATGTAGATTTGCCCGACTCCAACTGAAGTTTTGGTTTTCAATGAAGCTATTACCTTAAATCACCTTCTTGGGCGGCCAAAATGGGCAAATGGGTAAACCTGGAGCCATAAGTGAACACCACGGAGGAGTGTCAAATCCGGAAATCGTTGGGCTATTAAAAGGCCTAAAATTAGCTGTCTGTCATGTTATGAGAGAGCAACGGTCTACACCTTTCTTGAAGCTATATTAATCCTCCGAAATGAGCAAAAATGCCCCCCCCCCAAAAAAAAAAAAAGAAAGTTGTCGTGCCTATTGAGTAGGCTTCTGACAAAGACTTGACGAGGTAAGTCAGGCTGAGGGAGGGCATATTGAAAAAGAATGTAGCTAAAATTAGTTTATACCTACCCTTAGTTTTTATTTTATTTCATTTTTTGCCTTGTTATCTTTATTCTAATGAATTTGAACGTCGTTTGTTCTATTTAAGGATCTCATGCAAATCCTGTACTGTGATAACTTATTTTAAAAAATTAAGAAAAAGTGCGAATTCATTACTTAATAAGCAATTTTAGAATAAAATACGAGTTAGCTAACGCTGATTTTAGTTTCAAAAGTATCCGGGGACTTCAGCTACATCTTGTATTACTGTCACGATGGATATCTTGAGTATGCTTCAATCAAGATCTTCTCTGACAGAGGTGCGACACAAGCAGAAAACAGAGTGGGACAACAGGGCGATCTGCTCGACAAGACAGGCTTGTTTGGACTGCCCCGGAGGCACCTGCGCTTGAGGAAGGAAACGCTGGGTATCGTCCGTTGCCTGGGGCACTTGCTTGCTCCTTTGCTCCCTGGCAGACGTGACCGACAGTTGGGAAGCTGGTCGATCTCTTAGTTCTTACTTTCGAGCAGTTTCAATTGTAGCTCTGGGTTACTACGTTAAAAATGACCTGATGAAACGTGTACGAGCTCAGTTTGTTGTGGGTATTTTACGGTGCCTTGCTTGGCAGGTCGGTAGTGGTATTCTACGTATGAGAATAGCTAATATATGTTTCTACAGTTGTATTAATGCTGGTCTTGCTTTAGCTGCGTACTTTTTTACACTTTCAGTTGTGTTTAAACGGGAATGCTCATTCTACACATTTCACTACAGTATTCATGTCTGTTCATAGGTTGTGGGTAGTTATACGGAAGTATTACTGATATTAAACTATAGTGTGTTTTTTTAGCTGATAATTCTTTGTGTTGTAATTGAGCTGGTAGCTGTCATGTTCAATGGTAGTTAAACTGTTTCTAGTTCCGATACTAGAACTAGGTTACCTGATGCTCCGAATGAGCAGTATAGAACTACATTTTCAGGGAAAATGCACCGTGTGATGCAAAGGTAGATTTTAAAAGTGTAATGGTTGTTTCAGACATAGATACTTCCGAACATGCGCCCTTTCAGTAAGTATAAAGTCGACCAATCATCTCTGAAATGGGGAGCAACTGTAATAAAGTAGATTTGCTAAACATATCTGGAGCAATTAGATTTGCTGACTGCTAAATGTAGTGTACACACAGCAATTAGCTGGCTTAGCTTCCCAAAGTAACTAGTGTATTTTTAGCCACCCTATTGTTTTTAATCGGAGTATTTTACCCGTGTAGAGCTTGCGTTTATTATAAGCAATAACGCAGTAATTGTATTAAGTAGGCTAAACTCAAACTTTATATGAATATATCTGGAAAATAGCTACATACAGTATATACTGGAAGAAACTCAGCAAACCCCAGCGGCTGGTGGGCAAAGGGTTGAGTAAGCTCCTTACCGACTCCAACAGATCATCCACCGTTACAGGTAAAGTCACACTTCCAAAAAACAGTACGCATTTTCAGGCTTACGCGGTTACTTGTTTGGACCTGAAACTACAGGTAGAGTTTCCACAGCTCCAGTACCTCCAGCTGATGCCCTCCAGCCTGCCTGCAGGCGGTGTCTGCGGCTGAGCCCCTCATGACCAAGGTTAGACGCTATGCCTTTCCCATTGTTTTTGCCTACATAATATTGAGAAATTGGCTTTACAGAGAACTAGACCCTGAAATTTATTCATTTATAGCACTGAAGCTTGTTGAATTTTTATCATGTCAGTGGCTAGCTGTTTTGTTTTTAAATAGTTGCTTAATTAAATTTAACAAAGTATTTCTCGTAAAATGCTAACTTATAAATCCCGTGATAATCAAACCGTTGTAAAAATTAGTTTAAAGTATATTGAATCTATATAGTTCATAAAAATTTGATTTTGGTGGCCCTAATAATGTCCGTATGCTCTTAGTATCACTGTCGTTGTGGGTACGAAAGTTGTTGCTCCATGAGGACAACGAAATAAATCAATAAACCGAGGCGCTGTGGAACCTCGCATGATGTGTTAAGTCTTTTGAAACATTGAGACTGTTGAAAATCTGCCGCATTGTTTTGATGTTTTTGAAAACTCATCACGTCACCAAAAGTCGAGGAATTATCAGTTAGGAGAAATTGTGCGATCAATGAAATGTAATATGATACCGAGACACGCAGCTTCTTTTCATATGAAGTTTTAAGTCAGTGCGAAGAACTGAATAATTTAGAAATTGTCGAAGCTGATATTAGAATCAGTGAGACGTTGAAGCCCAAAGAATAATCGACAGCTGAAACTTATCCAGCACCAAGAAGATGAAACTCAAAAGAGAATCGTGGGACGATAGCACCACTATATATACATGACCAAGAGGCTAAAATTCTCGGATTTTTGGAAATATGAACTTCACCGAACCTTTACTACCATAAAAATATGCGCTTTAGCAGAAAATTACGATGAAGCCGAGGTTATCTTATCTAACATCGTCTATATTCGTATCTTTCCGTGCTTCGAAGTTACAATGATTTCACGTCGTTACTTGCCCTACAGCTCCACTTTTGCTACTCTTATGCAGAGCATTCTCCACAAATCGGCTTTCTCATTTGCAAGTAGTTACTTAAGGCAGCGATATCGCACGGGCTGTCAGCACGCTTGTCGTGGCCCGAAAAGAATACCGCTGAAGTGACATCACCGATCGCTCGCTCGACATTGTTTCGTCGAAGAATGACTGCTTTGTTTCTTCACAGCCGCCACACTCATCGTTCTTTTCTGCTGTATCTGTCCGGCGGATCTGCATTCCATCATGAATTCAAGCTGCCCAATCTTACTTGTTTCTATACAATATTCTCTATGAGGATACAATATTATCGTGTTATTGTTTTGTAAATGACCTTTTCTCAAATACTGATAGTTATATAATGTCCCTTTTTTACATCGTTTAAGAAGTTCAAATGAATTTGTGCAAGAATAGGTGTGTGTACTTTGCTGTATGAGTCGGCCACCCCACTGTAACCAGGACCAAAGATTACATTTTTAATTGTCTTATGTTGGAAAAATTCGAATTGATGGATAATTGTCATGATAATGGTCTAATTTGGGTGTTTCTCTGTGTGCCTCTGAACATAATCGATGTATTTATGTTGATATGTATTATACATATATAGCAGTCCCTCCTTTTTTAAAGCTGCTGTTCTTCTTCGAATCGTTAGCAGTGTCTGATTTACTTTAGTATATACATGGCTATTGATACCTGGGTACCACTTTAGACGCGTTTCTTTAAGTTTCAGAGCTGAAAAAATCCCTAAATAAAGTTATTATTGCCCCTCGCAAGTGATGATATGCAGCACATGCCCTGTATATACGGTACATGTAGAGATGTTCCGGAAATATGCGATTGATCCCAATATAATTTCTGAAACCCCAAAATAATATAGGTATAATGGTTCGAGTATTACGTATTCTTTGCTAAATCACGATACGGACCAAATTCCTTCATATATATTCCGAAGCAGCTGATACCTATGCCAAACTAATGCATCAGATTGTTTAGTGGGCACCATTGTAATTATACAGTAGCCTCAATCGCGCTGGCCTACCCCAACGTTCATGCATAATTTAAGACTTGTGTGAATAGTCTTTTGTGTTTGGGTGCCATGTAGTCTGTTTTGTGGTCCTCATCAGCATA
>LQNS02278169.1:1602017-1612309 GCA_001587735.2 Parhyale hawaiensis | reverse complement strand
GAGGTGCTACACCGCTTCAAAGCAGGTGATTGCAATTCCTGCATGAGCTCGAAGCTGGCTACTGGTATTACAGTGTAGTCAATGAAAGAATTACAGATATCAATTTTCAACTAGTCAAAGCGGGAGGGACGCTCTTCAACTGGGAGCATACGGGAAGGAAATGCTAAAATTTATTGTAAAGACAATTTGTTAGGTTATATCATGTTAGGCCAGCCCTAACCTAGCGAAACCCATTGAAACCTAACCAAATTTAGTCTAGCCTAACCCAGTCTAATCTAATTTAATTTCAACTTGGTAAATCTGTGGGGAAAATCTTCAATTGCTCGGAGTTTGGGAGGCAGACCTTCACCTGGGAACATTAGGGGTCGGGGAGCTCCACGCACAGCTAAGGAAAATACTTGAATACACTTAGCCTATGTCTGCAGACATCATTAGCCCCAAATTGTATGTACGTACACAAAAGTAAAATAAATAAAAGGAAAGTAAGCACAATTTTCTGCATGCATTCTTGCAGAGATTTGCTAGTGACACTTGCTTATCCCATTGAAGAACGCCTTTCTATGAATTTCAGTGTAGAGGGAGTAGAGATATGTGGTAGGTAACTTGCAAGGTAAAGGGGCTGGTAACAATAACATTAGCATTAATTTCATTTGGAACTCAATCATCAATATAATAACAAGCTCACACATAGACCTACTGTACCTCGAGTAAATCATTATCGTATATCAATTTAGCGGAGAAGAATGGAACATTATAAGAAAGTAGATATGAAAGATATTAACTCTACAATCTCACGTCTGCTATACAGCAACAAAAAACGCTTAAGCAAGCAGCAAACAATAGACAGCAGCTGGAGGTCATTCCAATCATGTAAATCATCGCCCACTTACAAAACTCTAACCCACTGCTGCTTGAGCTCCGAACTCTGGTAATGTGGGTGAGAACATATCCCTTGAAGCAACGAGTTATCAGAATTTTCCGCTCTCACCTGAAGGCCGTGTGTGTGTGTGTGCATTTATGAACAGAAATATTGATACATTCTACATCATAAGAGCCGAAGACAATCACCAGCCCCTAGGTATTTGGGAACGCTCAGCAACCGCTGAAATATATCACTATACACAGCACAAAACCTGCTGATGGTGTGTCTCGTGATTTGAGTCCAAAGATAGTTGTAATATATTAGATAGCAAAACATTTTGAGTAGTTGATATCTTGGCTTACAGGGAGCAGCTATGGAACTGCCTTATTGTCTGATTACTTCTGGCATTTCAGCCTATAATCTGCCGTGCAATGTCTACAGCATCTTAAACTTTTCATTAATGAGATATCCGAGATACACAAAACTGTGTTCGAAGGCTACTTTCACATCGCCTAACCATGTATGCTGAATCCTTCATGCTTACTACTGCGAAGTTCAAACAAGATACATATAGTCTTATCCGTGTTGTACACAATGCCAAACTTCTGAGCTTCATAATCACAGACGAACACTAGCTTTTGGAGTGAGCTGTATCACTCAATTTTGGTGGTTAGTTACCCCACATATTACTGTATTGGTCATGATGTCTGCTGCTTTGGTCTTTATCGTATATAACACCTTGCTTATTACCACACTTATTGATATAACTTCGCTGTTCATCTCTATATTAAAAAGGCGGTATCTTGGAAAAGTTTTATTTATGCTGTATAGCGTTCTATCATAACTATTTCATTTACATTATTTTTCTAGCAAAAAACAAAAAATATTATAGACCCCTCAAGATTCTGTGTTCTAGCCACCAGATGTGTTAGCCTTTAGTAATTTGTTTGTCATTACTAACGTCAAGAACTGGCCGCGTCGTAGTATTTGTACTCCCGTAGTTGAATTACCATCAATTATGCCTCTGATAACTTAATATGCCAATGTCACAGCTGCATTCAATGTTCTTTTTTTTTTGCCTTTTCAATAGTGTTCTCAATACATTTGATATATTAAGCTTTTAGTCTAATAGTGAAGATGTAACACAAAGTTAACCTGAACGCACTGGTTATTTCGCGTATCTGATCAAACGGCCGTTAGATCTCCGTCATTAGTTCAAAAGCATCTAATCGATGAATTAGTTTTATAAATCCATCTTCAATATGTATAAATGCGATAGATTTTTCAAAAACCGTTAATTAGCTGGCCTGTTGCTGTATTCGTTATCGTGCCTACAGTACTTTGACCCTTATTCGTATATTATTTTATACATTTCTGTATTACTTTGATGCTTATTCGTGCATTACTCTTCATTTTTCGTACAGTTTGTGTTAACCATTCTTTACAACTCCTCTTCATATTTTGCCATGCCGACATAGCATATGTCCATTCTTTCATGCTCGCCAGATCGTAGCTAGGCAATGTTGTGAATATATGAACGCTGAAACAAGTTGTTCAGTGACAATTTTGAATATATCTATCTCGCCAATACAGGTTTTTCAAAATTTATAGTTACAATTTTGTTTCCAACATTTATTAAATAAATTAAAGCGTACAAATGAAACAAAAATTAATATTTTGTTCAACTATCATGTCTTCCGAATATCTATAATTTATGCAATATGCCTTCCGTCGGCATCCATAACCTGCTGCAAACGCTTGGAGAACTTTTTTCAAGTTTCACTAATGATAGCTTGTGGAATTTTTGCCCATTCCTTCAAGCGTATTGCCTTCAATTTCAGAGCCTCCGCATTTTGGTGATGGGCAGCTGAGACCGTGCTCTCCAATATGAACCAATTATGCTGAAATCAAGAGGATTAAGAACTGGTGAGGATCGAAGGAGGCCATTCATACTTTTAAATGAAATCTGGCCATAGCGTACATTGCTTGCCTACCACTCTCGAGTCTTTATTAATTACTCCGTGTGCGGGCGTTGAATAGGTAAAAAATGTTCGGCATATATTTTAACCTAAAGATATTGAACCTCAAAATTGTGAATATGAAGTAAAAATGTATATAAATAAAAAAGGTTATGACGATAATTTTTGAATACCCTGTATATTCGCGTCACATCACTGAGTCTGAATTTTTGGCAGTCGTGATCGTGCTTATATTTCCATCCAATAACCAAAGCAATACTGACACACACGCATTATATTTGTACGATACCAAGGTATACTTGGACCTGGACTTCTAAAATATTTGACGAGTGTTTTTTCTTCGAAAGCCAAAATGATGCCGGAGATCTAAAATATTTAACCACAAATTGACCCCAGGATGGATCAATGTAAAGATGAATATATCTTTAGCGGAATTTCCGATGCTCTTCTTCTTGGAACCTCTTCGTAATTGTGGGCTGATAGATTTAGTTATTTATTAGCTTCCTGGAACACGCTTATGCATATTGTTACTATTTTTATTTGTGATGGATAAACCATAGCAAACAGAAATATGCGTGTATACGTAGCTTTTATTTGCAACATTCTGCGTTAGCCCGGAAGTTGATGAATTACTGCCTAGGAAGAATGGCATTCACAATTCACTGCTACGAAAAATAATTTTTTGCTGCTATTGGAATTGCCTGCTTAGTGATTCCTAAATGTTTTTAGATGCATTCTGCGTATTTGGTGTCCAATATGTTGCGAGCTCCGGGACCGGTCTAGCATGTGGCCTGCCTGAGCTAATAACACCTAAACCGAGCCTATCCTAGCCCAAATTTTCAATAAGGCAACATACTTTACCGGGACAGCTAACTGCATTTTAATCTTGATTTTCATTGTTGATACGCATACAAGGTAATCCCACAACTCCACCGTTATATGAAAAATCTAATCCCTAGACCACTATTTTTGTAACCAAAATAATGGCAAATAATTTACCGTACATGTGACGGATATGAAAAGTGCCTTTTTTTAAGAAACTTTAATTACTTTCAGTTGTAGATTGAATTCATCTTGTAATATTACGAGACTACATGTTCTTGTAGATTTATTTATTACTGCCGTCGTGTGCGGTTCGAACCCTTCGATTAATTCTTTGTCCCTACCCTGTATGGCTCAATCTTGTCGCCAAAATAACAGCACACAAAATGCTTTTCATTTATGGTGCAGTAGGAATTGAAGAAGAGTAAATGTTGCTAGATTTTTTTTTTAACCATTCTTTTTTCAGGATCATAGCCACGACTTATTTTTTATGTCTTGCAGTATTTCCTACAGAATGTATCTGCTCAGGTCTTATATTTGTCAAAGATCTCATTAACAGCAATATAGTTGGGCAAGAGTGTCGTTTGTAAAACCTCACCTTTATTTAATGAAAATATTAATGTCTTACGTTACTAATATCGCGCATATTTTTTCG
The DNA here is from genome assembly GCA_001587735.2 of Parhyale hawaiensis. Classification (NCBI taxonomy): domain Eukaryota; kingdom Metazoa; phylum Arthropoda; class Malacostraca; order Amphipoda; family Hyalidae; genus Parhyale; species Parhyale hawaiensis. The sequence continues at coordinate 1,607,991 of LQNS02278169.1, read as the reverse complement.
GAAAAATAATCACAACTCATTGGTCGGGGGGCTATATATGTGTAAGTTTGGATTAATGTCGTCTGCGAAAGCTGACTAAGTTTGATATTATTTATATTCCGCCCTTATTCCCGCAAAGCTCAACAGCTTACTGCAGATGCGTAAGTTAAGTTTCCTAAGAAGAATTCTTCACGGTATTTAGCGTAATAGTTGGGGTCACAGGAGGTCACGAAGTAGGATCAGTAGAGGGGCCGCGGGACACGAGCTGAGTCCTAACACGTGTTCTTCGACGAGGGTAGCCAAATGAGGGCTACAAATCCTTTCGGTTTGTGCTCATAAATAGCAAATCTTGGCCTCCCAAATTGTGCATTTATGTTTGGACTTCGTCCAGTGCTTGTGGACGGGCGTTTTCGTAGTGCTGCTTTTATATCCGCGCATAAATAGTATATTTTGGCATTGTACACTATGCATTCCATTTTATTTGACCTGTTCCGGAGCCCATTGAAGTACTGGTAAGTTTGTTGCTTTATCCTCATAAATAAACAATGTTGATCTCCTAGAGCGTATATTATATTATGGACCTCACCCGTTGATGATCAACGTTTAAGACTAAGTCTTTCGGTCAGTGCGATGAAGAGCGAATGTTGGCTTCTAAAGTAATGTATTTTTGTTTCGGACATTGTGTATTTTTGCTTCGGATATTTTCCGAGATCACTGACGAGAAGAAAATCTATAACTGTTGTTGACTGACATATTTTAGCCTTCGAAACCGTTGATTTTTTATACTGTCTATTACGTAAGATGTCGATATTTTGTTTCTGCTTATAAGTGGCGTACTTCTTGCTCTCCAATTGGGGATTTAAATTTTTCGGAGCTAGTTATTAATTCCAGTTTTTAGATTTATATATTAGACTGCTGGTTTTTGGTTTCTACTTATAAGTTAACTAACAGATTTTGACATTTCAAATTGTATCATTATTATTTTTTTTTAAGTTTGTGTTCATATAAAGCAGAGTGTTGCCTTTCAATTAACAGTATTTGAATCTGCTGACGTTATGCCTGTCACGTTACAATTGAGTACATTTCAAGATGATGAATGCTATGGGTGCATAATCTTAAATTTTGGTTTTGATGAGGTGCCTCAATGTAAAGTTGTGCATGGTGTTGAATTTTTGAGAATTTTAAATAATGTGCAAAGATAAATCAAACATGTAAAACTTATTCATTTTTTTAATCAACCTTTTACTACTGGCGATCTTTGTTTCTTTTATGTGACTTTTTCATTTAAACATGTCGGGACACTATTAAATTTGATTTACCTTATATTGATTTTCTAGAATGAACTTGAACGATACGAGTCGTAGTTTTACCTTAAATTCGTATCAACTTCTCTACATTCAAATCATGTAAAAAATAGTTGTATGGAATGCGGTTTTTGACTTACAACAATAAAAATACGACAAGAATTTGCTCTTCGTATTCCGCTAAAGAGTCAATAGTGAACTCATCTGAAAAATTTCTGTTAACCCTTTCGATACTGACGGGACGTATAAGTCCCGCATCAAAGTTTTTATTATTAAAATCAGTGCGTTGTTTCTTGCTATCGAAATTTGGACAGCATATTTAACAACCCGTCTGAAGTCAGTAGTGGTATTTTATCTACGACTGAACAAAGCTGTAGGTGAGCTCAAGTGACTACAATGATAGTGTCTACTGTGAGCTTCTTTTAGAACCTCATAAAAGAGCAAAGTTTCCGTAGCGAAAGGGTTAAATGAAAAAATTATTTCAATTGTGACACCGATAATATTTATTTTCCTTACTGAACCTGTCAATAGTTGTAGCAACTGGGAGATGCCCTGTATGACCGTGAAATAATTAAACAGTCCGATGCAGCTTCGCGACAAGCTCAAATTCATGCATAGTATAGGAGCTGCTGCGGGGCTGCGGCTGCCTAGCTTCGCTCATTTCTAGATTTCGCTGAGACACTGCTGTCACTCGTGGAATAATGTATCGGATCTTTTGTTTAGCTTAAACTGTCATTTGTATTTGCTGAAGTCCTGCAAAACCTGACAATTACGACTCTCGCTAGGAGAATGAACTTTGCATTGGCGTGACAACTCCTCGAAACTCCCAGACCTTTTACAACATTTCGAAGTTTTGCAAAATAGCGAGAAGAAAAGGCCTAACTTAGATGCTCCTGACCAAACACAGAAAACCCACCAAACAGAAACTGTTTGCAGAGTTCACATCAGATTCACTTCAGGTGTTAAATGTGACACCTTCTGTTGACTGTCTTCAGTCACTGTGGTGGGACGGAAGCTACGTCTTGAAGTAACTCTTTTCTTGTCTTGGTTTGAGTGCGGTCCAAGAAACCGGATGATTTGCTGCCAGAAAACAAGAAACTTTGAGCCAAAATTTCCATCTTAAATTTTTTATATGAGATATACTACTCAATTGCATGTCGCACTTAAATTATTAACGAATACTCTTGCATGGGGCAAAGGCGTTAAGTTATCGTATTTTTTTTTACTTCTTTGTTCTACTCATGAACGTATGAACGTCACGATAGAGTGTGAAGGTAATCCCTCAGTCGAACTCGAAACGTTGCTGACTAAAATGTACGGAATTTATTACAAATGCTTTCCTCTGATAACCGGTCGACCCAAGCGTGTTTCGGCAAGGTGGATTCCGAATGATATACGACTGCTAATAAAGAAGAAACATAAACTCTGGAGTTTATATTCTCGATAAAAATATAATTTCCAAATGATCGTATACCACCTTCCGAAATGTGCTTAATACTGTGGTCAGATTGCGGAAAGGAATATTCTATCTAAATGATATAAATAAAGCCTCTGGGGATCCAGGCAAGGCGAGTCGTCCACGTCGGGGTACGAAGCCTTTGGTGCGCGACATGCAGGTGGACGGAAACAATTTACAAAATATTAATTTAGCGAACCATTTCAATTACTATTTTTCACATGTTGCAACCATGTTAACACAAAGTCGTCCAGATAATACGGTCCAATTTGATATACCCAGCCAACGAGTGCAATATGACTGTAATTTTGAGCCTTTATCTGCTGGTGAAAATAGTTCCATAGTTGGTGCGATGCAGAAAAAGAAATGCCATTAAAACGAAATTCAGCCAAGACATTTGGTTTTGATTTTACCTCATATAGTTTTATATCTATGCGCCATTTTTAATAAATGTTTCGTTGAGGGCATCCATCCAGTGACCTTGAAAATTGCCAGAGTTATACCTTTGCACAAGACTGGTAGTACTAATGATGCCTCAAATTTTTTTGGTCTATCTCTGCGTTGTTAATTTTTAACAAAATTTTTGAAAAACTTATTCACGGTCGTTAAATTTAATCAAAATTTTAGAATTGAATTTTGTTTTCAATAGAGCTCAATATGGTTTTAGGAAACGACGTAACACCACACAAGCTATATTCAGTTTTATTTAAGGTATTTTACCGTCTTTTAACCACTAACGATTAACTATTTGTCTGTTTTTATATCTAAAGAAAGCTTTTGATACTGTTAATAAAGATATTTTATTGAAGAAGCTGGATCATTATGGCATTAGAAGGGCAGTAAATCGTCTTATTGCCGATTATTAATTAAATCGTCAACAGTATGTGGTAATTGGTGATGTAAAATCAAGCACAACCATCATAAGAATAGGTGTACCTCAAGGATCAGTGCTAGGGCCAGTATTGTTCAACATTTACATTAACGATATGTTATTCAATGGTATTTCTACTAAACTGTTTGCTGACGATGCCGTTTTTTATGTACGTGACGCTTGTTTTAATGATGCTGTCCAGAAATTGCGTGCAGTTATTGATGTCTTAGCGCACTGGCTCACTTGTAATAAACTTACGAAAAACGCAAGTAAGACTAAATTGATGGTTCTTAGCCCTCAGAAGGATATTGTATTGCCTGATGTTTTTCTTAATGGAGTCCGACTAGAGTGGGTTGAGTCTTTTAAATATTTAGGAGTTATAAATTGATACCAAACTGAGCTTTTCTCATCAGATATCAGTCCTCTGTGAGAAACTAAAGAAAGCCTAAGGGGCTATTTATGCCGTTTCAAAGTTTTTATGCAGTGATGCACTTCTAGCATTGTATTATTTTATGTTTTATTCACAATTGACTTATACTTTTATAATTTGGGGTGGCGCTACGGACAGCAATATTAAACCGATTATTAAGATAACAAATGATGTTCTTAGAAAACGATACTAAATGTAAAAAAGGACTCTGATAATGTACCAATGATGCGCACGAATAGCATGTACCGTAAACTGCAATTATTGAAATTTAAGGATGTTTATAGGCATTTTTGCTTGAATTTTTACGTTCAGTAGCTGGTAAAACTTAATATTTTGATACGCCTTTCCCCTCTTTGGTTCCCACTGGTCATTATAACACCCGAAATAAAAAGATTTAATTTACCGTCTGTGTGCCTAGATATAGAAAAACGTTCCACAGTCTTCCAGTGTATCACAACATATAATCAACATCCAGATCATCTTGCAGAACCAATGTCTCACCAGTTGTACCAGTTGCCAGTACTATGACATTTAACTTACTTGTACCCCATAAGCAATTGTACTTTTGTAGGGCTTATTTTCAAAACTGTTATTTCTTATATTTGTATTTTTTATTGTATTGTGTTTGCTTTAGAAACAATAAAGGTGTTAAAGGTTTTACTTGATGCTTTCGTGCTTGGAAACCCAACGTGCGTAGGCCAAATAATTCTTTCTGAATTTTTTATTGTGGGGAGATAACTCGTTTATTTTACTGGAATAAGAAACGTAATATAGAGTGCCGCAAAGTGGCCAAATCACGTATAGTTTTATCGCTTTTCCTTTTTGCCGAATGATTTACTGAGAGATCCGAGAAGCTATGCTTGGGTCAAAATATCATTCATAAATTCGTTACACTGAAGATATATCTATTTATGGAAGATGGCTATGGTGAAACAATAAAAATAGACACTGTAAAATAGAAAATTTTTCATTTCTGTGCTTTTCAGTTCTATCGGATGATATACTGCGCAGGAAGACAAGCCGTGGACAGAAATATCATTATTAACGCCCCTGCAATGAGAGGCATAGCGCAATAAAGTACAGAGATCTGCAAAAGGGTAAAATCTTTTTATTCGTTTTCTGTATAACTGATGATATAAGTATGTGAAAATCAAGGAACCGTGTGCTAAGACCTATATCAGATGAATATGTTCTACAGTACTTCGATTAGGTATCCCATTTTCTGTAAATTATATTTTATATGAAGTACAATAAAGCAGCTAACGCTTCAGTTTTACTTTTGTTTGCTGCACGAAAATTACGAAACGCTATGAAATTCTCGTTGCTGGTGTCGTATCCCTGAGAAAAATTTTGGGGCCTTGACACCAAAACAACTTTTTCTGCCGTAAAATATAAGTCGCAGAAGAAAAGTTGTGTTATGATGCTTTACGCAAAATTAAATTTCATTCCTGATAGCCTACAGAAGAGGTTGGTTATTCACACTTATTTTTTCATTTATTCTGGGTTGGTAAATAATTTGTTATTCATAACATCGTCATTGTGTGCCAGCTAGAATAATGGGGACCGTTACAGTGCGTGTGTAGACCATCTACTCCGTGCTTGTTACGTGAGGAAAGTGCAGTCAACAATATTCAGTTGTGAAAAGGACAAGTCGACTACTTGCTTGGCTGCAAACCAACCCTCACATTGCAATAAATTCAGATCTGGTACCCAATACAGTAAAAATGATGCACCAGCAGTGAAATTTACTGCTGCATTTAACTTAAAATGTATAAACACAGTCAAGGGTCAGAGTGCTGTTAACCAGTTATGTTCTTATAAAATTGAAAAAGTCGACACGAACTAATAATTAAAACTTGACGTTTCGGGATACTTCTCCCATTTTCAAAATCCTAACAAAATCTTTAATGGATACCTAACAAAAATTTTTTTTT
>LQNS02278169.1:1583225-1599860 GCA_001587735.2 Parhyale hawaiensis | reverse complement strand
CCTAGAGCTTTAAGAAAAATGGCAAAAAGAAGTGTCCGAAAAATCCCATGACTACTCGCAAAGAGCTTCAGGAGGACTTAATAGCAGCAGGGACAAGCGTTAGCCTTCGTACAATAAGCCCCGAGCTGCACCAAAACCGTTTACGTTCTCGAACTCCTCACAAAACTCCCCTGCTATCAAAACGAAATAGAGAAGCTCATCTGAAATTCGTCCGTGAGCACTAGGACAAGCACGAGTCATTCTGTCTGAGAAAACGTGTTGTGGTCGGATGCGACTAAAATAGAGCTATTTGAACGAAATTCAAAGAACCATGTGTGGAGGAAGGACGGAACGGCGTTCGCACCAAAAAAACACCATTCAGACTGTGAAATTTGGTGGTGTTAACGTTATGATTTGGGGATGGTTTTCATCACGTGAAACAGGTAACATTCATTTCATAGAACGGAGAATAAACATTTGCATGCGCTACCGCAAGAAATCGTTCTTCACCAGGATAACGACCCAAAGTATACGCTGAAAAACACGAAGAAATGGCTCACCGATAATCCTGTACAATAACTAGAATAGCCAAGCCAGTCTCCGGATTTGAATCCGACAGAAAATTTGTGCCAATTTCTGAAATTAAACATTAATGCGAGGAGGCCGCTTTCAATTCCGGAACTCAAATTTGTAAGGAAGAATGAGCTAAAATCCCTCAGGAAACATGTTAAGGCTTGGTAAAAACTATGGAAAGAGATAAATTGCCGTTGAACGGAACAAAGGCTACGCCAGAAAATCTTAAATGGTTTTTTAAAATCGTTTTTTGTGTTGTACGAATACTTTTTTCAGCCCAAAATATATAAATTATTATATAATTTCTATTATAGAGGAATTTACTTGTTTTGTTGTTGCGGCTGTGTTGTTAACGCAAAAATTCAAATACTGTATCAATATATTTATTTTTGTTTTGCTAGATTTTTTAAATAAACTATTTCATGGTGTATGAATATTTATTTCTCCCACCGTATATCTGTGGATCCCACTGCTTAAAACTCGCATAAAATGCATTGCTAGTAGAAACCCTCCCGCCAGGATGTCTAGCTTGGACCTTGCTGAACTCGTTAAGCAAATAATTGCTTCAAAATCTTTGCAATTTGGGAAGAGTAACCTGCAAGCACTGGGCAGTTGCTGTGGCGTTAAGTCAATCTTCCTATGGAAATTCGCGCTCATTCAGGTAGAAGAACCATCTTATCTTAGCTTATTGTACCGTGGAACTTCTGAGTTCTTGCTACTACACATACTCGCGATACAAAATGCAAAATAGACGCGCCGTCTTCGACACAATTTAACATGACATTTGCTCGAATCTTTGCTATTCAATCACCTACACCTCTCACACTTTGCGCATTGTAGACTAGAGTATTTCATGCAGTGCTGCTCACGGTGGCCTGTTGCTTGTTTCATCAATATTCCGTGGGCTTTCTCAACTAACTTGACATTACCCAAGTTGACGTCGAAGTTTGTGTTAAATGGCATCCTAGTCTAACAAGGGATGACCTAAGGGAAGCAATTAGGCAAGAGGCCTTTGGCTTTCATCCCTAATATACTCCTGCGCAACAACTCAAGTCGACAACCGACGCTGCTGGCCAAATTAATCCGTTGGTAGCGATGTTCCATTACTCATCCTAACAGCCTTTGACAACCAAAATAGAAGGCTACCTTCTAAGCGCACACATTCAGTCAATCTTCTTACAGAAGGAAGATGCAATAAAAATCTTAGAGATAGCATCTAGGCAATTACTACTGACCAGCTCCGCATCGCTTCAATCCTTCGTCTGTCGCCTTCTTGTTTTAAAGGAAGACGTGGCCAGCAACGGTGTAGCACTTTCTGAAGTCCACTCGATCCTTCCGTCCTTTCTGCCGCGGTAATTCCTATTTTGATATCCGTGATCATATCTCGCCAATTACTCGTGCGATATCCTTCGAGACTGGTTTGTTTCCTTATCTGATTAGCCTTGTAAATCCCAGAAAATAATGACTACGAATAAAGAGAGAATAATGGTCTCTTGAGTTGAGAGTCAGTTTCTGAGGCTCTCGACCGGTCAGCCGTCTCTCGGACCTACGCCGTGTGTTGGATACCATTTAGTTCTGCCTTGAATTTATTAGTGGATAAGTGGGACTCGTGAATGCTAGAGTTGATCATTCCACTGCTGTGGTACGTTCGAAAAGCTCGTTTACTGGGTGTCAATGAAGGTTTCATGAGGTATTAGACGTAGTTTGTTGAGCTTAGCTCTCAAAGAACAAGTCATCGGGCAGATAGCGCTTGAAGGCTTTCTTCACACCTCGCACAATACATCTCCGCTTAAGCTGATGCTATCTTGACCTCTGTACAAGGAATTCATTAAATTTCAGTGAGCGACGCTGCCAGAATGATAAGTGCAAGTTACCGATCGTCGTGGAATATTATAAACATGCGACGAGTGTATACCTCACCTCACATACTGCCCAGGGGATGGTTGCAAGCAAGTTTTTTAAGAAGGAAAAGTGGTTGACATCTCACACAAAGGAGGCGTGGCAACACAGCAGGACGCGGTGGGTGCCCACTTGCACCTGCACTGCCTGGACGAGCTCCTCTCATCTCTCCTGCTCTTCATATGGCTCTTTGCTTCCTAATACTAGCTTCCTTATTGTTATTCCTTCTTCTCTCAGTGCATAAGCTACTTCTGCTCTTCACATAACTCTTTGTTTCCTAATAAATTCTTACTCCGGTGTTATTGCAGTTTCATTTTCTTTTACTACAGTAGACAGGCTACTTGTGCTCGTGATACGACTGTGCTTCCTAATACTTTGTTATGGTTTCTTCTTCTCTTAGTGGACAAGCTTCTTTTGCTCTTCTGCCACTGCTAAGCTTCACCTTCTTTTGTTACGTATATCATTCCTGTCTATGCTGTCTGTAACTGTTTTTGTGTTGCTCGCTCATGCCCCATGTATTGTAGATTGCTTTCTATTACTTGCTGTATAAGTTTTGTTCCCTTTAGGGGCGCCTTACCCCGGAGAATGGATAGATCATGGAACATGGGGTTGTTGGTTCGCCCATCCTATGATTTGTGGAGTTGCGTCCCCACGGCGATATGTAGTAGCCTCAGTTATGCCTACAAAAAATCTTTCCTTTGTGTTCACTGTGCATCCTTCTATTTTACTATCTCTACTTACGTTCTTAATTCTGTTCTCCCTCTTCGTTTTCTACTTTCTGTACCAGTGCGCCTTGATCCAGAGTGGGAACGTACACCGTCGTGTACCAGTTAGACCTTGCTCTTAACATACTAGATGTCCCTTGTCTTTTTTATCTCTTGAAATACCGCATGGTTTTTATGAAAATTTAAGCGAATAGCTAAAACTTGAGCGAATTACTATCTTATCAAATCTTATTAAAGTAAATAGTTCCTCATACACGAGCTGTTTTTGCGCCTCATTTTAACCCTTTTCTTTGACACTCGTTCGTTATGTCTGCATCGCCTGCTCCTGCTCGTTACGTGACGCTCTTTTTCTATGTACTCGCCACACAAATTAATCTCTGCGTTGCCTTCTCCTGCTCTTCGTAGACTCTATACTACTTTTGCTGTGCATAACCTGGTTTTCCTGCGCGTTGTTTATCTCAGTAAGACTATAGCTATGATGAGGATAGTAATAATAATAATAATAATGAAAGAGTAGAAGAAGTGCTAATATTTTTTTCATTTTTCAAAATACACAAGTATGTATATAATATTTGAGTAAAGGCAATGGGAATAACATTGCAGTCGCTGTATAGATCATGGTAACGCTTTTACTAACTATTTTGTGCTTTACATATGCACTTTCTACAAGGTGCACTCATAGGAGTTACTCGTAGCAGGTTTGTAACCAATTTTAATATCAGGTGCGTGAAACTAGTATAAGTTAAGTAGGATGCATATTGGTAACCCATTTAATTTTCATTTCCTTTGCTATTCTAGTATCTGTTTTGAAGTTTTTATAGTATGTGCTGCAGTGCACTATTGTCAGCTTTTCTTTTAACTCAGCTTCTTATATTATACCTTCTCATATATGCGGTCCACATTTTTTGATCCGCATTCCTTATATATCATACGAGGCTCGCCTGTATAGGCTATATTGTTCCCATTGAATATGTTAGGGTAAAATTATACCAAATAATCATCAAGGTAGAAGTTGTTCCTTAAAACTTACTTTTTGTGCAAGTGAACTGCTCGTTAATTGATTCACCCTACTGTATTGTTGCACTATTAATGTTAATTGAGTAGATGAATCTTCCTTTTACACCCAGTGAAAGAACTGTATGTTTATACATTCGTGATTGACTGCTGGTCATTCTTCCTCCTTCGAGTCAAAACTGCCTCCCTTACACGCATCGATCTTTCCGATATTATTGCGATTGTTCTAACGTCTTACTTCACTTATCGCCAGGGCGTAAATAAATACTGATGCATCATTGCGACTATACGCGCTCTATACAGTAAAGAATCAAGTAATCAAGCTGGCAAACTTCCATTAATTCATAATGCCTATATTAAACGCGCTCTTGGTACGATGTTTAAGCGATTCCTGCAGCGCGACCGACCTTCCTTTTTTTATTAGTGTTTCAAGAGCCTAGGATTGAAGCACCTGATGGTAGATAAAGTCCTAAATTATTTACTATAAGATAAGGAGCAGCAGTTGTGTAAGCGATACTGTTATCAGGGTGTCATTATTCATGCAATGGAGGAACACCGTATCTTCCTCATCGCTCTTAGGCAGGTCACGAGTGTTGTGAAACCTATCACAAGATAAATGTTGCCATCGTGTGTATACGAGCCCTGGCTGGCTAGCTTGCTTTCAAAATTCGTTGCACTGATCCTTCAGTTTTAAAGGTGTGGTAGAGAACGTTCTCTTAAATGGGGAGGAGTTTTGCGCATATGGTTTCGCATGAAGTGGGCTATAGGGTTTTGGATTATGGGTTTAAGGAGTTTTTCGTTATTGTTTTGCGCGTTAAAAAGCCTTGTTTGCATTCATCGTTAAGAAGTACGCATGTGACGACGAGGCCCAATCACGGTCGAAGATGGTAAGTTTGTGCAACTTTTGTTTTTTACTCTGTCGTTCACATGCAGCTGAGTTGATGTACGTTGGAAACTTCTCTTTGGGTGAAATTTCGCCAAACGTGGGCTTAAGGGTTTCGCATTGTAGAGTTTTTTTAATATTTTACAGCTCAGTTGTTGCTGAATTTTAAAAAGTTCTCTTTTTTTAAATATCTTTCCGTGTGGGTGCAATCCTGCTGCCTTGTGAATTCTGGATGACTTTTTATAGAATATTTCATATATAGGTGCAGTAGTTTAACCTCTTTGTTATATTGCTGTTAAATCATCGATGGGTATTGACATGATGACTTGAGCACGGTCAGGTATGATGTATGTGCTGGGCAGTAAAAGATCATACTTTGATCACCTGCTCATTATTTTGCTTAGAACGAAGCAACAAATTGTAACTAAAATCACGGCAGGGCCTTTAGTGTATGTAAAGAACTGAAACATTTTCTTCTTTAAATTTTGCTTTAATCAGAGGTAGTAGAATATAAACGTTATCTTACGTCTGCAAAAAATGTTGCTGAAATCACCCACTCAGGGGGCATGATATGGACCATAGGCCACAGGGTTAGGTTAGTTACACGTTCGCCCGTCGTCTGTTATGGAGAGCAGCGCCCCGAGGGGGATTTTGTAGGTTACCTTAGCCATTAGCTATAAGCCTTCGAGACGTCTGTCTTTCGTGATCACTTTGCTTCCTTCCACTATCATACTCCTCCTGATCTTACTTTCGTCTGTTCTTCCTCTTCTTTCCCGACTTGCTGTTCCCATGCGCGTTGATCCTGTGTGGGAACACCGTGCATGGGCTCCCCGTTTCTATCGATATACTATATGACCCTTCCTTTTCCTCTCTTAGAAGAGCTTAGTACTTATTTAGGGAGGCTTAAACTTTCTTATACTCTTAATGCTGCTGAAATCACTTATTTAATATTACCTGTACAATGCATGCGCAAAAACTTCTATAAGAAACTTCTCACCGCTCCCCGTATGCCTCGATCTTAACCCAGACTTCCCTATACTGCGTCTCTGCTTTCAATTTCTGATCGGTCGTGTGCAAAAGTCTGGCGAGCGCGCCTTTTATTGTTGCTTATCAGGAGTCATCTATTGGGAGGTGTTAAAACCCGTGAAAATCGAGAGGCAAAGTGCTCATTGAGCTGGTGAGATAGTAGTGCTTTTATAACAGGTTACGCTGTAATGAATGGCTCATTTCTGTAGGCGTGTTCTCCCACCATCGAGTTTTTCTTCACAACTCCGGGACACTTTCGGATAGAAAGCGCGCTGTGTTATACGAAAGGGAAAGTTCATGGCAGCTCACCGAACGTCGCTTTCTATAGCGAGCTTATGCGTATCTCATGGCTGCCAGTGAGGTAATTGTGCAAAAAAAAGCTGTGCAACAGGGAGTATTAACTTCTATTCTATGCCCAACGTTGCCTTGTACGCAACAGTGATAGTCTGCAGAAAAGAGGCTACATGGATACAGTGTTACCAGTGTTGCTTACGAGCATTGTGTTGTTCAATTTTATCGTATAACTCAAGACAAAAAATTGAACTAGAGCTTTAATTCACGTTCTATACGCTGTTGCTCAATTTCACTTCATATTATTTCACTTAAGATGGCTCGTAACGTTCAAGAATTCTGGGTATAAATTGGCTCAAGATGTATATTTTTTATCTATGTTTCTTCTTTATCGTAGACAAAGTAACTTAGCATATATGTATAATGTGTGTAAAACACTTGCCTCTAGTTATGCAGATATACCGTTGCATTGACTATATTTATTATAGAAATGACATTATTTCTATTTTTGTAATGTGCATGCGCGTGTAATAAAGTTTTCAAATAATGTTTGGAGTAAATTCCTTGTACGTAATATTCCGTAAATACCACGGAAAAACGATTGCAGAAACAGTACTAAAACATCCTCAGCTTTTAGGAATATTCAGTAAATAATTTGCGAGAATATTTCAGTTATTTTCCGCGGATCCATGAATTAATTATTTCCAAGGGAAATTGTCCTTAATTTTTGGTATCACTAGAACAAAAGACGCTTACCTTTTAGAGAGAAAATTATGGCGGGAAAATTGCTAAGAAAAAACTCCTGAAAAACTCGTCATTTTCTGAGTATTTTGGACAATTGACTACGTGCGACAAAGTTGGCAAATAGGCTTATAGATACAAGCTAATGTTCGGGTTCTCCAATCTGTTTTATAGCGACCAAATAAACTTTTGTTTCTCGTAGGACGTGTACGATGATGGACGTTTAGTGTTTTGTAAACAGAGAGAAATCCTCTGTTAATGTGAACAAATGGTTCAGCCAAACACATTTGGTTGAAAAAACCAAGAAAAATTTATCCAAATTCATACGTACAGAAAACTCACTGTGTACTGTATAATGTAAAGTTTCTGTGCCAAATACCTGAATTCGAACAACAACATACCCACTATTACGAGATCTAGTTACATGGACCTGCCACGTTTCTAACCAAAAAATTCATCACTTGACCCCACCACCAACTCTTCTTTAGTGGGCTATTTAATTAAATTTCTCTGAGAGTTCTCTGTGTGTAGGGTTGATATTTTCAACAGCCTCCATGCTTCATCCGAGCAATAACATGGCTTGTACGACCTGCTGCTCGGGAGCGAACTCGTCCAACGATTTATTCGATGCATCGAAAACATTCAATAGTCCTCTTTAGTTGGTGCAAATTCAGTGATTGGATCAGCCCGGGACTTTCCTTGCTTACGGCGCTGCATGAGCCACTGTATTTATGAGCAGTGCTCCGCAAAATACTCCCTCTGTAAAATGGCAATTAAGATAGAAATCGTTGACACTTTCTCTACCATTAAGGACTGTTTCTCAGCTCGTGCTCGCACTTAATAGTGCACCGATTTGCTCCATTGAGTTTTGTATATGCTTGATCGAGGCCTGATTTTCGGAGCTACAGCTCAATATACTGTTGCTCTCGCTTCTATTAATAGTTCTCTTTGTCTTCCCGTCGCTCCCTAACTCTGTACCGCCCGGTTTATGAAAAATAACCTATACATAGTGAGTGTATAATGCGTCGTTTTTGTTAAGTGAGAGCGAAGATAGGTAAATGCAAACGATTGTTTAATAACTAGTCTGATCGAAACGCCTGAAGATAATCGAGTGATAAAAAATTGACACAATTAATTTTCAATTTTGTGTCAGTTCTCAAAACCTCCATCTTTTTGTTCGAGCTTGAACGATACTGGGAAGCTCAATGTAAAGAGAGCTCGCCTGTCTTTCTTTACGAATTGTTTCGAAATAACAACTATTCAGTTGTGTAAGTATGGCGTCCAGTCTGCATATGTTCGAATAAGCGGCAAGTAACTTCGTTCACAGCAATCCATATAACCAAACCTAATGCAGTGTATAAATAGCCGTAGGTGCGAAAATATTTATTTAAAGCGCCTAAACGGTATTGTTGGAGACGAAAAACTTGAAAATCAGCATGATCCCCTAGTAAGAGCTGTAGCCTAATCCCTCATCTGGCGGCGCAGCTCATACGCATCAAGAAGCATATCTTGCAATCTCAATAAGATCTTATCTTGATCGTAAAAACTGCCTCCGGTCTCTGGAACAAGCCTAAACTCTGTGTTCAACCCGAGAAACTTCCATCATTAGTCTGAAATATGGCATCATTGTGATTATTTGGTTGGGTAATATTGAGTAAGTCATTTTTGGGGATGGAGGTGGGAGTCGCTGAGCTGTCGTCCGCTGGAGTTTGCTCATTAGTTTATTAGAGGCTCTAATGCGCCCTCTGATATACGAACCTACTTGACTTCCCTTCAATATTGCCTGAGATTAAGGGAAGCTTGTATACAGCAGGGTCGAAATCGAGCGACTTTGTGTTGCTGCTGAACGGCAAATATGTTGCTGCATGGTACTGTTCTTATCTGGTAGAGGTCTTGACTGCACAGAGTCCCGAAACGACGACTTTGTACTGATGTTGAACCGTAAAGTGTCGATCGTACTGCTCTCACTTGCAGAGGTAATGAACTTAAACAAATTCCTGAAACGACCAATTCGAGCGACTTTGTTCTGTAAGCAACTGAATAGTACATACGAGTAGTTTGTATCGTTTTGACGTACAAAGGTATTGGTGATGAGCAACGTCCCGCAATGACCAAGTCGAGCAACTTTGTGCTGCTATTAATTGAACGGTGATCGAAGTGTACAATTGGTGTCATTCTTACTTGAAGAGGTAGCTGTTGAAGACATACGGAGACTTGAATGATTGCTGATATTAGACTTTGGCGCATAGATTTTTGCGTAGCTTTTCAACGACAAAGTATGTTTATGTTTAATATGATTCCTATAGAAGAGTAGGAAAATGAACTATAAACACTTTTAGTTTTTTTTTTCTTCTCTTGCGTGTGATTTTCTGTATTAACTTCTCGAGCAAAGTTCTTTGTAGCGGTATTGAAAATGGATTTGGTGCCGTAATGTTCAGTAAATTTAGCATTTGGCGGATATTTTTTAATTGCTCTCCCTAAAGAGAAGTACACGACTATTTGCCATGATTTTCACCTTATGCTGCTTCCATTCTTATGAGAACTTGTTTAATTCTTTCGCAAACTTCTGCTTATTTTAACCAAAAACTCAATGAGGCGTTTTTGGTTTGCCACTTTGAATCATAAGCCGGATTGAGTTTATCTCGAAACCGTTCAATTGATCTGATAACTAGAGGTTTGAGTAGAGTCGCTAGAAACCGGATTTGTACAATTGAAATATTATATTACTTGGGGAGTAGAATATGCTCGTAAACCTTTTCTTCAGCTACTCTTAAGCTCTTAGCTTTTATTTATTCCGGAAGAAAGAACTCCAAATCCGAAATAGAATGAGACAAGACACCACCTCGACTGAAGAGAATCTAAGTCTCTAAGACACTCGATGAATGGAAAAGTAAAGTATAGGTAAAGTCAACTTTGACGGCACCCTGCACTCGAAAACCCACACGCACTGATTCGTGAGGCAGATATAAGCCAACAAGCCTAGTAAAGCTGTAGCCGACGACGGGTCGCAAAGAACTATGGCGCATTTAGCGGAAGGTTCAACGACCCGCCACCCCCTACCCTAAGGTAAGTATCCCTACGATAGCTCTGTGCACCACGCAAATTTGCTGATTCAGCCCGCCGAGCGCCATGCACAAAGATCGCTCACCTGGCTTGGGGATCGTGCTCGGGACCCTCGATCAGCGCAACTGTGCAATACGCGAGGCCCGTTGCTACCGTGTGACGGAATAATCACGAACTACATTCCTAACAGATAAATGTATTGATTGATATGATGTGCTTCAAAGCCCCTGATATTATACTATTTACATTTTGCTGTATAACAGTTAAAAACAACTGCTCTAAAATTCCTGTGTATTTTCAAGTTATATAGCTTGTACTTCATTGAATTTTGTGTGAGATAAGCAGCTATCCTCGTTATTGCATTAATTTTTTGTACTTTTTATAGTTGCAACGAGATCACTAATAAACCGGTATATGCTGTATTAACTTAACGTACAAATATCATGCCATCCCGGCGATATTCGCTTCTCTATTGCAAGTGAACCCTGATAGTTTCTTTGGAGGCAGCCCTAATTACGTGTTCCACTCAAGCACTATGGATCGAAGCGCACTAGTGGTTTGTGTCCTATTTTTTCACAGAATTTTATGTCGAAAGGTAAATGAACTTCATCCTCTACAGTTGATTGTACTCATCTTTCTGAGCTGTACACGCCAAAAATAAAAGAAAATCAGTTGAACCTACATTACTTCATTTTAATAGCACGTACACTTCACTACTTCATGTATATAGGCATAAGCCAAGGATTATGAGACTATCAGGTTAACCCTGGGTGGAGCCAAGCTGTAGTGCATCATGGGTAATGAGGCGTGTGACGTCATAAAGTTCAAGTACGGTAATTCGCAGCTATATTACATTGTTTCTCCATCATTTCATTTGGGCTTCCAGAGGGTCCTACATGTCCTACAATCATCAAAGTTGCACAAAAATATATATCAAAGCATCTACAAACTGTTTTAGCCCTCTGAAGGATAAAATTTATTATTATTATTTAGGTTGTTTTTCCGTAAGAGGCACGCACCCTATCGGAGAGTGCCGGGAAAATGTTTGCCTAAGCTGTGCCGTCGCGTACGCGTCGTCAACGTATCCGCCTCTCCTAATCGTAAAAACTACAGCATCATTGAAAAAATTATGGATTTAATATTCGCCAGTTTCAAGAACATCATTCCGTAAGACAGTTAAGGTATGTGGAATACGGTTAGGTATTTTTTTTTTATGTTAGTTAACGTGAGTCGGACGCCACTCTACTGTTATACTGCTGTAACGTGCGCAGCGTATAGCAGCTGATGTTTTTTTCTAATTTTACCGAGAAATTGTATGGCTTCTGCGTATTCTATATAGACTTTTGGTTTAATATTACTTCGCCGGGAGGTAAGTAATTTTTTTCTGTCCTTTAATATTTCTCTTATACCAATCTTGTTAGAAAAGTTATTCTATCTCGGCGTTCAATCGCTCGCATCTTAAGCCAATTTTTGTTGCATCTAAGCCAATTTTTGTTGCAGCCAATTTTTGTTACAGGATAGCAGATCACTGGTAGAAGACGAAAATGTATCGAAAACATTGCGGTTTTCACTCATATAAATCCATCTTTAGGATGCCATATTACTTTCGATAAAACTCACTTGATTTATTGCATTTTAAAGACGATAAACTTGGCTTTAAAAGTGCTTCAGATACATGCGGGCGTTTGCCGGTTGAAGTCATCAGCTCTTTTAAAGCCTTTTAACCAACTTTCTTTCAAAATTTTGTCCTTCAGAGAGCTAAAAAAGTTTGTAGATGCTTTGATACATATTTTTGTGCAAGTATAATGATTACAGGACACTCTGGAGGCCCAAATGAAATGATCAAGAAACAATGCAAAATAGCTGATGATAAACGTACTAGGATTTTATGACGTCATCGCTTCGTACGTCCGCCGCGCGCAAGCGCCGCCTGTCGGCAGTACGCTAACCTGAGCATAAGCTGCAATGTAAATGCATATATTTCTTCTCTACACCTGTGCATCCGGCGCACAGTAAACAAGTTATTATTACGCATCATTAACAAGTTCAGATTTATTAGATATAAGAAAATATTGCTCTGTAGTTCTCGCTTCCTTGTACCCGGGTACACCCGCACTTCAAAAGACCCTGTGAAACGTTACCCAATGCAACACTCTTGCGTAAAGAGTCAGCAAGTCATTGCGATTGGAAATATTCATGTGCCGTTGGTTGGCTGAATGTCAGAGGGTGGTGACTTGTGTTTCAATTGACAACGTCGTTAAGTCTCAATTGTGGGAACCTCGCCGCATCATTAGCAGCAACGGCAGCAAAATGAAAATTAGATCAGAAATCGTCATGGTTTGATGGTCACTGCAGAGAGTGAGAACTGCATGATACTTCAGTATGTTGTGTGTGAAAGCTACGGCTTGTTTGTATTGATGACCAGTGCTACTGCGCGCTGTCGGTTTTGTGAAACTGAAAGGTTATGGTTTGATTGCTTCCTGGAGTGATTAATGAGGTGGCCTTTAGACAGCGGATTAAAGAAAAGTTACGATGTTTTTGCATTTAAGGAACGGCGGCAGTGTAGATATCTGTATGTGATTGTTGTAACGAGGGCTGATAATTCATTACATTGCAGTGAAATATATATATATTTTTTTAATGCTTGTTTTATAACATTACAGCGCTGCCTTCATTTTTACTACCCACCGTCTTCACCACCTGATAGCTTTCTTCCTTTGTTGCTTGTTTAATAATATTCTTTAATAAGTTACGAGTGTATTTGAGACCGAAGGTGCAGATCTAATTCTGTAGCGAGTATCAAGTTCAGCCACAATTTTAGGTTAATTCTCGTCTTCATTTTTTTTAACATCACTATATATTCGTCTGGCTCTAAATTTTCAGAGTGTATTATGAAATGCCTATGTCATCACTGCGAGATCGCTGGCCTCCTTACATTCATTATCAACCACTATTTACCATTTTGATGGAAAACGCATTCTTTGTTAACACAACTAGAAAGTGATCCCGTCAGTCTCAACATCTCCTCGACTCTCTAATAAACGTGATTTGATACCGCATTTGATTTCTCCTCAAGCTCACTACTGGCAACACACTGCCGTATAACCACTGCATAATGTGTAGTTATCCTCATAAATATTTGTTTGGTGCCGGAGCGGAAGTATTCTTGTGCACTACTAGCTATAAAGAAATTTTTCAGTGTAAACTGAAAGTTTACGTGTGCGTTGCGCAACGATATGGAACTGTTCTAATGAGTAATTGCACGGCACTGAAGTGAAAGTTACGTCAGAAGTAAAGTAATTTTTAAAATTTTTTTGTGCAACACAAAAGATTTCTTGCGCACTCTGTTGAGGCAATTGTAATTAAATGTAATTGTTATGTAGCGTCGAAGCGCAACCTTTCATGTGCAGATAGGTGTGATGCTTTTGCATTAAGATGATCGCCAGTTAGCCATTCTTCATCAGAGGTCTATAGAAAGTCCTCGTTAATTGACAGTACAGCTACATCCTAATTTCATTCCCTAATGATCACCAGACAATGCCGTATAAAGTTGAAGTTTGACTGTTTGTGTGGGCCTAGACAATGGACTCGACTGTGTGCGAATTGTGCAGCTACGGATGTTTGCATTTCGTGTACGGAAATCTAACATCACGTTATCAAATTTTGTAGGCTAAGACTGAGATCATTTTTTTTTTTGTAATTCATGGGGTCCTTCACTGAATTTACCAAATGCTACAAAAACGTTTACGTATACTTTCAGACGTGATCTCTCTTTTATGGCTACTACCATGACCGATGTTTTAGCGCTATGATCTTTTTTTTTCATGCGGTTTGATCTTGAATTTTCAGCCATTTTATAACTGTATTTTCTACATTTTTCTCTACACTATGATGACAATTTTGAAACTCACATTGTGCTCGTCGGGAAAATAAATTCACTGTTATTATTGGTTATAGTTTGATCAAAAAATATCCCACAAGAGTTCGCTGCTTCTTCCCCTGTAACTACATTCCATGGGTATATTCTGACGGAAAAAGCTTATATGTACCGGTGAATGGTATATGGGTTTCTTATACTTTAACGTTTTTAAGAATGCTTGGCGCATATCACGAAATGAGAAAGTATTGTTGCATCTCTCACATATCATCAGATCGACGCCCTATTAGATTCGATAACTGCTTTTGAACTTAGCGTACTTCTTGCTGCTTTTATCATGCACTACATTATTATATTTACAATCGAGTCAGATTTTGTTGATACAACGCGCTGCAACCGCTCATGCCGAGATTCTTCTGCCCCTTCTTTTTTTTTCTTTATCCGACTTCTTCCTTTTTATTCTCTT
Source organism: Parhyale hawaiensis (assembly GCA_001587735.2). Taxonomy (NCBI): domain Eukaryota; kingdom Metazoa; phylum Arthropoda; class Malacostraca; order Amphipoda; family Hyalidae; genus Parhyale; species Parhyale hawaiensis. The sequence continues at coordinate 1,585,323 of LQNS02278169.1, read as the reverse complement.
CTCGTTTCCCCAGTCCTCTATATCCTACTAACATAATGGCAATAGCTCATACAGGGCCAGGGCGTAAGTTATGGGGTCTCTTTAGGAATGGGTCTTTTGGTTCGCCTACTGCCGCCTGTCTAATCTAATTTAATTTTTATCATGCTCTCCGTACATTGCCGAGCAAAGTCTGCTCAGTTTCCTTGAGCACTACGTACCTACCATTAAGTTGTCACTCCATGGCGTCATCACGGTCTGCAGTACCTAACGTCATTTGTTAAACATTCGTTATCATTGAGCACCATTACAACGTGCTCAATTTCCCTTATATATCACACAGTTGCTACTGCCGTAACTCGAGTCCAATTGTCTGAGAGTGCCCTTACTAATTGCCCTATTTTCGTCACCATGCAGTCTGCACAATAGTAAAAACTGCGCAAGTTTTCGTTACCACAGAGTGAAATTATCATATTTGCTCACTTTTCGCTATCAGACAGACGTCACTGTTTACAAATTTGTTTTCTTCAACACACCGCAGCCTCTGTGTACAAATGAACTAAAGCGCAGGTGTAAGCTCAACATTCAATCCATGCTGATCAAGGCAGCCGAATAGGAACTTTGCTACAAACTCATTAAGGCCACAATTCTGATTACCTCCTCTGGACAACTGGTAGCTTAGACTTGCCTCTGTTGGACGAGAGTAATGCAAACCACTACCGAATAATTGATGTTTGCATTGTAAATCTGGCGAGATGGCTTCAAATGGTCGGGGGTAACATTTGGTCGGTCTTTTAGTGGCGTGTTATGAAGATTGCCGACTTGGATTTACTACCAACGCTGTTAGTCTTGCACGCAACCGTTAAACCATCTTGCGAAATGCTGAAGAGGTTACCTAGAAGACTTCTCTTGGAGGTATTCCTTCATATTTTACTCGCAGAATATCATGAATTTAACTGATGCAAACTTTGTGAAATTCTACCCCCTGGAACTACAGTGCTTAAGTAAGGGAATTATCTATAAAGATTTTACGTTAGGACAGCCATTCACATTTATATTGCTGAAAGAAGTTTAAGACGAGGATTCAAGTTGAAACCTGCATTAGGTTGACTGTTGATAGTGGTTTCTTTTCGGTTTTTGGTTGGATGCCGGTAAAAATAACTTTTGGAGTTTTCTCTCGAGCTGTATTTGAAGGCAGCGTGGTAAATCAATTGAAAAGAGTTTTGCAATTAAAAAGGAGAGGGTTATTCTTACTGTCAGGATGACAGTGCATGCTGGAAAATGTGCTCTTCGTGAATGATTATCAATGGAAATACGGCAGAATCGAGGATGTGGTAAAAAATTTGATATTGTCATATATAATCAACGCATGTGTATTATTATTTATGTACTCCCTCTGTTGTGATATAGTTGTTCCACAGCCACAAATTTCAATTGCCTCATTTCGGGTACCAAGATGAGCAATTGAAATTTGTGGCTGTGGAATAACTATTTCAGAACATAGCAAGTATCTTTTAATGCAATGATGCAGGTATATTGATTCTGTTTTATGTTTTTCTGGTGGTCCTTGGAGGGCTAAGAGACGGCAGTTCTCGCTGTGCGATTACCTACAACGTAAAATTCTGTTTAAGTTTGCGGTTCAATCGATGGCTGGTTAAAGGAATGGACGTCTAATTACTGATATATTTATTCCACTGAACGACGGTCGGTTAACTTTCATCATTTGCCAATTTGACCTGCAAATAGTTAGGAAACGTCATTACGGGATTCAATCAACTTGACAGTGCATGATTATACTGTTGTTGAACAAACGTGCAAAATTGATCACAACCTGGTGTTAGCGTTAGACAAACTTGTCGATCTGCTCAGTCCAGAATCCCACATGAAAAAAAGAGGAAGTTCTACTTCAAAATAATAACTTCCCTTGTCTGCTTGTGCAGTTGATTCAAATTTGTGATTGGTTGGATGGCATTTATTGGATATCCGCGGATGCGGATCTTCAAGCATTCTGACATCCGCGGATGCGGTTGTAATTTCGGATGTTACCATCTCGATATCCGCGGATGCAGATGCGAATGTTTCGCGGATGCAGATGAGGATATTCGCCCCACCACAAACACAC
>LQNS02278169.1:1569866-1582594 GCA_001587735.2 Parhyale hawaiensis | reverse complement strand
TATTTGCCTCATCACTAATTCAAATTATCCTATTCCTTCATTTCTATAGAGTCGGTGTCATATGTAAAAATTCGACACCGCTCTATCCTCTAACAACAGTAAATTGCACTTACCTTAAAATGGTACAGAGAACACGACCGTTTGAGAAGCACTTACTGAGACACCGTCGCGCTATCTTGCTAAATCGATACCGAACGTCTCTCTAAAATTAATTCGATATTCAACCATCATCTTTGGGTTTCAGCGGCGTCTCGCTGCTCCGACGGTTCGTGAAGTTTATACATTGTTGCCAATCGAGAGGATCCTCTCGCTCCACACATCGGGTTACATGTAAGTCTCAGGACCGAGCTCACTCGCGGGCATTCAGTTTCAGCGCACAAAAACTTACTACTGCAGCCAGTTTTCATTGGCCTCTAAATGCAAAAGGGTCTGGGTTTCTATTGGAGTTTTTTCACGAATTTGTATTAATTTATATACTGTACAAATTCTCGACCTTTCTCTCCAGCTGGAATATTGGCAATCAGATATATTAATTCCATTTACTTGAATGGAATTCGACGCCATATAGAATGTCAGTAATCAGTTGTGAATATGTTGTATTGTTCATATAATTTGCAATGTTGTGCAATAATTTATGTAGCTGCAGAACAAATTTCTAAAAATATAATATATTTACTAAGTAACTGATATTTAGCAGTGCTTATGAAGTAGTTTATTAAATTTGGTTTTACAGCACTGGCCAGACTTTGATGCCACTAAGTAACTTAACTTCCTCTCACCCATAGACTTTTGTAGACGATATTTCTAGATACTAAAGCGCAGTGTGAAGGAGGATCGTCAGCGCGCATACACTCTTTACAGTAGTTGCTAATACCCTTTGGTATCTCCGGATTATATCCAGTCCATGGAAATTTCGCTATGATTAGACTATACGAGTATGTGTCATTGAGTGGCACGGCAAAATCAAGTTGAGCTAAGCTCAACTTGTCTGATATTTCAGGCAGGAATGCTCGTTTCATCATTTTGAATTAAGGTTCAGGCGTTAGCCTTGAATCGTTTGTTCTTAATTGAGGCTGCTGAAAATAGGGTTTACGTCTGACACAAGTGTAATCGTGTTGCTGCTCACACCTGCAGTATCATTCAGAGTGGCGAAACTAACGCTCCTGTCTGAAATTCCCGATAAATCAAGCTAGCGGTAATAGCTTTACTCGTTAATCGATAACACCCTATGATTATTATTGCATTTTGCCTTTAAGGTTGATGCAAAATAGGTCTTCTGTCCTCTACTACTGCAGAAAGCATTGTCATGAGACTAGGCGGTGAGCTACTTAGAACTTACTGTCCGTGAAAAGTAACCACTCATGCAACAAATGGTATGGAAATGAAGCGTGGGCGCCGTGCCCACATGACCGTGTGCTGCGCATGCGCGTAGAGCAGCAAAGAGAGGTCATTACTGCGTTGCCCGAAGCTACCGAGCACTTTCGCTATATTATTTTCTAACTTCTTTCCTTCGTGCACTGACAACAGATCTGCCACCTTCTCCTCCTCCTCCGACCCTCCGCCTCCTTCCCCTCCTCGTACTTCATGGACGTCCTCCTCGGCGATATTAGGATACTTGATCGCAATGGCTCAGAAGGGACTGAAACCTAGTCTGCACCTCCACTCTGGGAATGAGGCTTTTGGTCTTTTCATTGTGCACTATTTCATCTTATACTCACATTGGCTCAGTGGTAGGAGGTATTCAATCACACTTTGTCATGAAACCGGACGTTCTATTCTAAGACAGGAGAGAAAGTCTTAGTTCTCACAGGAGAGAAAGTTTTAGTTCTCGGCAAAGCGTAGTCAGCATTTCTGTCACTCATAGTTTTAAGAGGAGGGGGTACTGACCTTACGGCTGGAGAGGGGGGCGCAGTTGGCTTATAAGGCTTCCGTCAATGACATCATTGCTCAGACAATCTTTAAAACACTGCAGCAGTACTCTCCTCTGCACGAACCAGTGCATGTGTGTAATTATTGCCCGTATCGACTTTCGGTCGTATTGGCCTACAGGCATTTAAGTCAGCTGTTAATGGCTTTTTGTTGGATTTCCTTTAGCAGCGTTTCGGGCTTCCCGGTGTTGTAAAGTGCTTCATTTTGGTTGTACTACCTGTCCGTGGGGGCCCGAGCGTGAAGTTTCTGGTTGGAGTGTACGGCTAAGAGCGACTTTGGTTTTACGTTTAATGTTCTTTGACGTATTGCTACCAAATTAGCAGGTTTCTTATGCATGCTAAGCGCATGGAGGTGCAGCTCTTACAGAAGGTCTCATCGAATTTGCGCACTAGGAATTTAGTTGCAGTCTTCCCTAGCCTTTAGAGTGTTGCCTAAATTCCTCACGTAAAAATTTCTTTCAATGCAGTAGTTTCAGTCGTGGTCATTCTGCCTATACGAGTCATAATGGATTTCTCTCCACATCTTTTGCTTGTTTAGTTTACTTATTTTTCTGCGTGACAGAAAATTCCCCGCTTCGCTCTTTTCCTGATGTGCAATGTACTCGTTTCTACACTAAAGAATACATAAATATAGCAAAGATGTTAAACATACCAACTGTCAGCAATTGCCTGGACAGTAGGGATCACTTAATGCGAGTTCTTCCAGTGGTCTCAACCCAATGGTTCAGTTGATGACAGTGGTGGCCGCACATCACCATACACCATACTGCACCTCCGCTCTGGGAATATGGGGCTCTTGGTGCAGTGTTTCATCTTATGCACTCCGTGGGTCAGTGGTAAGTGGTAAACATGGCTGGTGTCTGGCCAACCCCACCACAACCTTATCTTAACATATGCAAGGTATCGAAGTAAGTCCAATCGATGGATTTCAGTTTGGCTTGCTTAGTAATTTATCTTTCATCACAAATGGACTAAGCATTTTTTACCGTTGGTCATCTGTTACGAGTAGGTTGTAATTCTACACAGAACTTTGTCAATATTTTACTTTTCTTTTAGGACGTGTGCATTGAGATCCAACAGTATAGTAATAAACACTAGGAAATCTCCAGTGTACACTGCGAATTAATTATTGTTTTTATTTCATCGCACTGATTTCAATTCTGGAAGTCACGCATGCGTTCTGATCGAGGAGAGAGCGCGGATGCGTGATGCGGCTCTTGGCTGACGTGCGCCGTACGACAAATCGGACGCTCGCTGCTTCTGCTAACCCCGCAGTGATTCGAAGACCTGACGCATCGAAGTAACAATTCCCATCATCGTGATCTGTGTGCTCGTATCACTTTATATTTGCCTCTACTTTAACCTCGTCGTATCGGTCCCAGTTCCGGAACACGAGCTGCGCACTGAAGAGGACGTGCGGATGTGCGGTGCTCAACTGCAGAGCCGCTGATCGACGAGGACGTGCGGATCTGCGGAGCGCGCCTCGTGGCTGCCGTGCGGCACATGGCAAATTGGCCGCTACTGCAGCAGCGCAGCGCAGCACGGGAAGTGTGGTGCTGCGACGCACTTGACGCGTGGCCACCGCGACCGGGGCCACTTGGGTCCCGAGGGCAGGTGAAGCACAGGTGATGGCCCCAGCCAACGAACTGGCCAGGGTGCTGCTCCACCTCAGGTGCTCATCAGCTCTGACACTGCAAAGTTTACACTTGCGCTTCTTTTTTTTATTCATAAAGCATCTCGATGTTTTTTTTTCTCGTTTTTTTTCTGAAAGTCATTTCGTAGTTTCCACTAGAAATATTTGATAGTTTTGTCTTAGTTTTAAAGTTTTATAATGCAAATGATGAGTTGTGGTGACTAATAAATACACCTTTTTGTAAGGGAGGAGAATTATCGTATCGAAGGAGGTAATGCAATTCAGTCAACTGAATTAATGATTTTGAATATATTTTCCGTTAGAAAACTTTAAAGTTTATACTACTGGCATTTTTTTAAAGTCGTGTGTGATTACCTTTACATCTATCCATCAGACAATAATTGATTTCTCTGACCCACCTACGTCATGCAACAAATTATCTACAGTAGAAACCGTAGAGCTGCCATATTTCATGATTCTGCTTCATTCTATGTGATTTATATGATCTCAAGGTTGACAGAAACTAGAATTCAAATTGTTGAGCTGAAAGACTTTTACTTTGCGAATTATTTAACACGGTAGTCTTCAAACAACCCTGTATTTACTACGTAGTTTCCGAATGGTCTTGAATTTCAGCTTCTGCATTGCCATCCTCTTGAATTCTTCGAGTTGACGCTTGGTCACATGTGTAGCACGTCACCACGTGCTGCTGTGCGGGTCGCCGTCATGCTGAAGGTGCGCCCGTGTTTGATTTGCCAATTTTGGAAAGTGATTTTCTGTTACTTTTACACAGTTTCCTTCGAACCACCTGAACATCAGCAGCAAAACTTTACCGGCTGCTGAAAAACGCATTCGAAGGAACTACATACTGGAAATAAACATACCAAGAATTAATTGCAACACCCTCTTTTGGGAAGCATCAAGTTGCTTTCATAGCGACTACTTCCATCAGTGTTTGTCAATACAGCAATAACAAAACACGAATAATATTTGCACATAGTTTAAAAATAGGTGGTCTAATCTGCAGTGAAATGGTGTCGTGTCAAAATACTGAAGCACAACCTTGATACAATATGCAATCACACTCCGAATGAAATTTCATCTGAAACTATCAATTATGACATAAGCGTTTCGTTGTAGCTTCATTTCGATACTGTCCCATTTACTTTGCCACTTATCTTGATCAGTTTTGGTGCACTGACACTCAGTAATGCATTATTATAATAAAGCACCATCTCTTTATTGCAGACTGGAAACTCGTCATCTTGTTTTTATCATCCGTCTACTGCATTTTATTCCAGGGAGAGAATTGCGCATCCTGCGTAACAACGAAGAAACTAACAGTGTGTTAAGATTCAGGTATAATATTTTTCATAAGGTCAAAACGACAAGCTATCTTGGAGTATGAATTGTCTTTATCATTATACTTTATTGTGTCGACTTCTGTTTACCGCCACACAGATATTTAACAAGGGAAGCCTTCACCGCGCTTATTACTTCAATTAAGCTTATCTCTGAGCTCACCAACACAGCTTAAAATCCAGCACCGTCAAATCTTCCTGCTCTCCTTACATTACAACCGAGATATCAAGTTGCTGATGCGTACGTAAGGCGAGTCTAAAAGGTAAGGGTTAGTCCAAAGGTTGAGGAGCCAGTCGGCTGAAGGTATAGGAGGTTACTAGAGGTTAGAGGCAGAGGCATCGAGGTCACTTATTGCCTTAGGCTCCAGACTGGCCAACCAACCTAGCTGCTGCCTCCTTGGAAGATCTTAGCGTGAGGACACCATCACAGCTTTGTGAAAGATGAACGTTTTAGGGGTGTAAAGCGTGTATGTTTGGCAGGGTCGACTTCAGATTGTAGGCACTGATATCATCCTCCAAAGGACAATTCGCCTTGAAGATAGCTGATCGTATATTGAAGAATGACGAGAAAATGACTATATGCGATTGCATACTATACTTACGTAGAAGATAAAGATTGATTGTTTTAGAAATCTTCATGAATTATGCATGGCCCGTTGTTAAAGACGGCATGTCATTTATACCTTTTAAGGCTTTTATTAATACGAGCCAATGCAGTATGGAACTATGGGGATTTTTGAAATACATTTGGGATTTCTTGTATATATACCGAGCATTTTCTTGATCATATTAATTTGTAATATATACCCTGTTTGTAGCGTTCGAAGCACTTATATGTGCGGATAGATTGTGAAGGAAGCTGATTCACCCTGCCGACTTCTTCACATGAAAGTGTGGTGAATCCTTTTTTTTTTGTCATATTACGCCGTCTCGTAGTTTCGGCGAAAGTATTGTGGTCTCTATATTTATACATATGGTACGGAATGAGCACTGAAGTACATTCTATTAATACCTACCTGAAAGTGCACGGATTATGTTTCAAGTAAATAATTGCAAAAAAAAAACACCTATACATTATTGAACTGTTGCATGCTAAGACTGACTCGATCAGCGAACATCAACTTTTAGTGATGTCAGCTGGCCTGGAGGTCATGCCGGCGAGCGGAGTTTTCTGTGTAACTCGCGTTTATTATCGTCTTGTGAGCAGCCGTTGTTGATTGAACCGCGAGATGCGCAAATCTTATACAAGATTTTCTAATTGGCAAGCTGTCCCCTGCGCCCTGAAAAGTCCCCCCGAACCTTGCGGTCCTAATTACAGGAAGACTTGCCTTTCCGCACTGCAAATTAAAGCTTGCACAGTAGCTGACTCTGGCAGGGTATCAAGTAACCTTTTTCAAAGAGTCGCGCTGATCCTGCCGGACTTTTATCCTCTTGACGTTAAGTTTTCATTGATTTCCAATTACGCGCTTAGTTGTGCCGGCTTTTGTTGGTCTAATGTGTTGATGGAGATTTTTTAGCCGGTGCATGGCTGACAACTCGAGTGTTGCCTGATACAATGACTTGCAGAAGTGACTACTTGATGGAGAGTTCTGTTGATGTTGTTGCTGGTCAGCGTGCTCTTTTATGGCGATCGAGGAGTTGGTGATGAGGTTCTGATGAACGTTGAGATCAGGTTTTTCTCCGGCAAAAGCATGACTAAAAAAAATTCACATGTGCTTTACATGCTTAGATTATCTTGGTGCTGTGTACATTACGGTGAATGTTGCATAATTTTCCAAACGTATAATGTTTTCCGACAGGCAATTGGTCAGCTACAGAAACAAAAATAAGTTATGGTGCTTAACCACTGCTGAAAATATAACTCCTCTGGTTCCGTTCAGAGTGCACCCTGACAGAAGATTGAGTGGATTGTGACGTTGTTTAATGAACGAAAAACCCGAGAATTTTGTTCCTCTAAATATAGCTAAATATATTGTTAGTATAGTAAGGTTGAAAGAGCGCATTTCGCATGTACGTCTTTGTTGTTTGATCGATGATTGGTTAGATAGCGGCAATGATTATTAACACTGAGCTAAAACGTTTCTGCTTGAGAATGGACACAGTTGGAAATTTTACCTTTGTCTTGTGGACCTTCAAAAAGTCTTCGTATTTCCGTCATATTATTTTCTTTCGACTGTGAGGTAATACGGACTTTAGATGAGCTTTGATCATAACTTGTCTGTTTTATATCCATGAATGGAAGTTTATTCTGCACCCTAGTGACACTGCACCGACTTAATAAATTTCTCCTTGTTGTCGAGTTGATCAGAGTCACACACACACACACTGTAAATAAGTATCTAATGAGAACAGTATAGATCGAAACAGCTGCTCACTGAGGTATTAAACAGGATCATTAAACTATTTCGCTCGGAAAAATGTGCTGCCTGTTAACTCGCATCTATATATATAAAGATCCTTAATATATCGTGAAACTAGTAATAATTAAGAGATCCTGAAGAGATATGCAATAATATTGCTTGTCTTTTGGAATATTTTCTATAATCGTTGTAAGAGAATATCCACTACTTTTTTCTCATACGTGCCCGGATACTAGCTAGCCATTTTTGCCTGACGTCTTCTAAGCTGAGAAAGAGCCATTGACACGCGTTGTGACCGTAAGCACAACTTTCTCAAAGCTCGATGTCATCATCAATAAACATTAAGGATTCGAGCTAAGTTCCGTATACTGTGTGCATTTGACGACCCACTGCATTCCTCCAACGTCATTAGCGAAGACCTGCATTGAAGCCAGGCTCAAAACTCAAGCACTTTTGTTATCCGACTTGAGTATTTTTATTGTTGGACTCGAGAGGTGTTATTGGCGGTCTCGAGGAGGTCATTTCATGAAGAATCGCCCTTATTCACAACTGTTTACTTTGCTGAGGTGATCCTGGCTTCTCCTTGACTTGATTTGTCACGGTTATTCTCCGCAAAATAAATGATGCTCTTTTTCAATCGGTCGTTGTTCTGCGAAGCTTTTGTCGGTGCAGTCGCGGTCGTGTATTCGAGAAGAACAGAAAATTGAGAAACCTACCCTAAATCTCGTGTGTTTGTTTGCCTCGGCGGATCTCAGTCTTTTTCTTAGGTGAGTGTACCGCAGAAACAACTTCGGCTCAGCCTGCCGGTCGTTAATTCTCAATTGAGCCGTGGCTGCGGACAATGCTAAGAACCAACAAAGATCATGGGAGGTTTTGGTCCTGGGCCTCCGTGAAATGTTTTCTGCATATCGTCGCTCTGTTCTCGACTGGCCTTATGCAAAACTTCTTTCATACGGTCCATGCCGGCGCAGCTTTGAATGATATTAGTGAAGTATCCATCGGAGTATACCTAAGATTCTTTCTGGACATCGTTAATCTGTCCTTCACTGCCCATATGCAAAAGCTCGAGGCATTTTCATGGTACTGTCCAAGTTGAATAGCTGGAAACGACGAGTGTGTGCCGATCAATAATACTTGAGCAATGAATAATATGTCTAGTTCCGTAGTTTTGCGTAATTAGCATTGTGTGTAGCTGTAGTAATTTTATATAATTTTTCGATTTACTTACTGCTAATTCGCCTTCCAGCCGTAATTCATATGGACTTTTATTTCTACGGTTAGTTGTACATTAGATGTTATTAGTTTAAGTTTAATTAATGTAATAATTTTACTCCATACACAGAAGATTTAATGTGTACTTAGATATATCTGCACAGAATGTTTTGTAGCCAACTGGATAGGGGTTCTACACGAAAGTTTAATTGACTCTCGGCATTTTCGCACTATTGCCGCACGTGTTTGCTCATCATTGTCGTTGTTGCCGCTGAAAATGTTGTAACTGGCATAAAGCTGTTGCTTAGCGTCATTTACGATGGATAAAATATGTAGGTTCTTACTTGCTACTCGTGTAGCTATTTATTACGAATGTTGAAAGTGATTTACTGCATGTCATTACATGGACTGGTTTCTATCGCAGCTGATATCGTTGGCTCAAGTCGTTGCATGTGCTGGCGTTATGAGTCTCGAAATTCGTAATTGCTGCTCGTTTGAGGCTTACTTTTAACTGTTCTACAATTGGCTCGTGACTGCTACACTTTTGCTGCTGCTGCTGCCGTTGTGACTTGTGATTTAACCTCATAAGTCGCCTGCGACCAATCGAAAGTTTTTGGACTATTGTCCGATATTATTCGATTGCTTTTACGTATTGGCATTTCCTGATACGAATTTCATAAATGACCGTTCAAACGATGTTATTCAAATCAAGCCCTGTACAGTGCTCAATATTTACTGCTCCAGTTATATGATAATCCAAACAGGTAAATTGGTGATACCACCCGTATTTATGCAGCAGCGCTAACACATACAGATCTCCTCAGCTAATGTAGCGCAATAAAATTCATCGATTCCATAACGCATGGTGGTAAGAGCCATATAGAAGCTAATGCTTTACGGCAACTGCAGCAGTTATACTATTATTTACATTTCTCAAAGTCAAATTGCTTCTGGTTGAATTATCTGGTTACGGTAAATTGAAAATTGTGTGCCCATAGTATGTGTGAAAATTTAACCTTTTTTGTCCTCACCGCCAAGCGTTTCTGGTCAAATTATTTGGTTATGTTAACTAAATTGTTTTGTGTGTGTACGACTGATGAAAAATCTTCAGCGCATTTAAGGCTACACGCTTCATGCATCATATATTCCAACGACTATTAACATTAGCCTTGTATTTAAAGCTACACTTTTCATCTATCACATATTCCAGCTGCTATAAACATTAGCTACCTCGAACTTTCTTCCATTGACATCTTGTCATTGGTGATGTCGCATTGACAGAGAGTGCGATGACAAGCAGAACTTGGGTCTCTGTGACCCATGCTGCGCCTCTCTCAATCACCTCAATGGATTTGTCCCCAGCTCGATTTCTTTGCAGTATTTCATAACCTCATCGTAAGCGTGGATTACAGTGTATGCACTTGTCTTTGTACCTTTAAGTATTTATTCATAGGATGAACTATTTGTGTAATTGTCTACATGTACGTAGTAGTACAGTAACTTGGAAGTTCTCCATATGTTTTCTTGAAGCAACAGCAAAAACTTTCAAAAGTATTTATGTCAAGAAAGGCGCGTTGTGCTGTCACTGGTGCTCTAATCATTCGACTTTTTCTACGAAGATTATATTGGAAAGTTTTCTTTATTAAGAAGCTATGTAGTAAACAACTAAGCTCTAATAGCTGTCGTGCATTGTCTTGGAAACTTCCATTTATTTGATAACAATTTAGGAAAAAAGCCCCTCTTTAAGACAAAGCTGCTGTATCTCGTTAAAATTAAGACAACATTCAATATTAATACGGTGCTAAAACTACACGGATAAAGCTTGATACAAGCAAGGCCTTCACGAAACGAGGCAACTACGACGTTTCCTGCGTAACAGCTACGCACTTTGATGGTAAACTGTACTTGCAAACAGACAAGATCAGCAAACAAAGTATACAGTTTACTACAAAAATCACTTCTCTTAAAGTTACAGAGCCGACCAATGTATCCTGTAAGCAATGGTAAAAAACAATACACGTTGGACTAACCAAACTGATCAACAGCGATTAATCATAAATTACAGTAGTGGCACAATATAAGCATACTAGTAATTCGTAATAACCAATGTCCCCTATATATAAGCTCTTCTGAAACAAACAGGCTTTGAACCGCATATTAGGCGACTGGTATCACGTGCATCCAGTAAAATTGGNTACAGTAGTGGCACAATATAAGCATACTAGTAATTCGTAATAACCAATGTCCCCTATATATAAGCTCTTCTGAAACAAACAGGCTTTGAACCGCATATTAGGCGACTGGTATCACGTGCATCCAGTAAAATTGGGCTCCTGCGTAAGGTAAATTCTGTGTTGGGTGACAAATTAAGATGTAGTCCGCTGATGCTTTTATGTTTTTTGCTGCATGTGTTGGAGTATTGCTCACCGGTCTGGGTTTCAGCTACTGATGGTCACTTGCGTTTGCTGGACCGGCTTGCTAGTTCAACAAGCAGGCTGTGCGCTGAGAATGATCTGATTAATCTGCCGCATATAGGAGAGGAGTGGCCAGTCTTCGTTTGTTTTATAGCGTATGTGACAATGAGAGACATTGGTTGTATTCTTCTGTCACTGCCCTCAAGGTCTTTAGGAGGATCACACGTGTTGCAGTTGATGCGCACTCGAGATCTTTCACTTTGGAGAATGTTAGGTGCCGAACTCGTCAGTTCAGTCCGTGCTTCTTGCCCTGGTCTGTTTCGGTTTGAAATTCATTGCTAGCATCAGCTTTCGGTCGTGTTGCCCTGCAGGCGTTTAAATCAGCTGTTCATGGTTTTTTGTTGTGTTTTCTCTAGCAGCGTTTTGAGCTTCCCGGTGTTGGATAATGCTTCATTTGGCTTGTACTAACCTGTCCGTGGTGGCCCGAGCGTGAAGTTATAATAATAAGGCGTAATATTAGAGTATAAATGCGCCCTTGGAGATGCTCTCCAACGTCAAAGCTCGTTTATTTTCTGGCCTACCTGTAACCACATTATCTCTCAGATTAACCATTCGTTTAACTAGGGGAGGGCCTCGGACACACACAAGCGACAACTATGGTGAAACTCTTACTAGATAGCAATTAGCGGACAAAACAAATGTTTATAGCAAAGAACGAAACTACAATAGGCTACAGATCATCGAATCATTACTTATTCTGTAACATAGACTTCCCTCAACAAGCTGTTCACTAGTACAGTCAGAGTCTTAAAACTATTTGGGGAAGCCCTCACAGCGAAAGCTAGTCACATCTAGATTTAATAGAGCCCCATACTCATTCGGCTTCGTTCGACTCTGAGTTGTCACGCGCAGGTAGCATCGTAGCTAGTGGCCTCCCTTCCATAGGGCCTTTTATCTAGTTTTTATCCTTTTTGTTTTAGCACCCTGAAGATGGCAGTAGATAGAGTTGGCGAAACAAGTTGGGCAATTTTAACCGCCGAATAAATTTCCAATTTATTACATACTGAAAACATTAGGAACTTGAGGATACTGCTGAATCTTGATAGGAGAATCATTAATAAGAAATACGATCTTAGTATCCCCGAGATACCTATGTCTAATAACATTTGTAAATAAATGCTAAGAGTGGTATGATTACGGTCAGCTCTGTTATCACCTAAGATCTAAAATAGAAATACAGTGGTGATACTGCAGTAAATCAAATTCTCATATTTACCAAAGAGTATTTATTTGCCTTTCAACGCATACCGTATGTATTCTTGCAATACTCGTGTCGTACCCGTTTTTTCGCGGTGCTAGTAAAGTTTTTCGTGTGTTGGAATAATTATACCGTGAACTTGAGGATGGAACTAACAAAAATCGCGGTTTTTTACTAACTACGCCAGTTTCCTCTTATATCCATGTACAGTGTTGTTGAGTTACGATTAACCAACATAGTACAATTATTCACTTACGTTTCCAGATATTCAGAAGTATTGCTTTTTATATATATCTGATCCATTAGCTGACAAAATAAGTTGTAGTAAACATTGCGTAAGAAAAGAAGTTGTGCTATAAACTGTCCAGAATAGAATTTAACTGTAACTAGACATTTTGAAAGCACACAATATTACTATGATTATAATGAGTCTTTCAAATATGTAGGTAACTTTGTCGTCACCTTAAACTTTATATTTATAAGAATATCCTCGTTTTTGCATTTGAAGATCGCCGCATGATCAGATCAGATAATTTAGCCCGTTGAATTCAACTTTTCCTTT
>LQNS02278169.1:1558801-1569857 GCA_001587735.2 Parhyale hawaiensis | reverse complement strand
CTATGATTATAATGAGTCTTTCAAATATGTAGGTAACTTTGTCGTCACCTTAAACTTTATATTTATAAGAATATCCTCGTTTTTGCATTTGAAGATCGCCGCATGATCAGATCAGATAATTTAGCCCGTTGAATTCAACTTTTCCTTTTTGGGGAAAAAGTTAACCTCTATGGTGTTCGTGCCTGTACTCATGTAGCTTGTTGATGAACTCGTAGTTAATTGAAGTAAGTCATTCATCAGTAAATACTGTCAGAAAGATACAGTACGAGTGAGGCGCAGCGCAACGCGAACATGCTCATGCAAAACGTAACTCATCCACATGTGTACTGTTAGAAACGTGCCTCCTTAAGTGGCAGTGCGTAGATGTTCACACCAATATTCATTCACCCACATGATATAACTTTTACTCGGTGACTGAAGAGGGGCAGTACGAACATGTTCAGCTCATTTACCTGAGAACATTCACCTGAGCCTCAGAGTATAACGAGTGGAACATGTTCACGAACAAAATATGCAAAGACAACGGGCGTGAGTGGACGTGATGTTCTGGGCAAAGAAACTCTGTTGATCTTTAAGAGAAGTTTCTTACAAAGATGACAGAGGCAGGTGCGAGCTCTGATCTGCACAGTCATCACTCTGATGACGAGCTGCTGAAGGCACGGCTTTTCGATCATGACAGACGTTCGTTTCTACGGCAACGCTATAGCATTAGTGTAGCACTGAGTTGCAATGTGGAAATAGAAGCAATGAAATATAGTTTGGTCATCTATACTGGCACTTCAGTTTGTTATTACCGTGTCAGGTGTTACTGCAATGAAGGTAAACCAGCTGTGGCTATGCACTACAATATTGGAAGCAATCGGTAGCGAAGTATAGTGTAGTCTACTATATTGGCTGTTTCGCTCTTTGTTGGTTCAATTTTTTTGCCAAGTGCATTAAACTGAAATTAAACTAAAGTTTTGCATTTGTAGAGTTTGTAATACAGCGTCGTACTGTTCTTCTATGCCTATCCTTGAGTTTGTTGTTAACTATGATATTTAGAGACAGTTCATATTTTTAAATGGAGTTAGTACTGTTGCTGATTTGGACTGCGGTAGTGAAGCAGTAGCAACGAAGTACTGTTTCGTTTTTCTGTTCTAATTTTCGTATTTAACGATAATTTTATAAAATTATGATGAAGCTACACTGGTGAGACCTTCTGATCCAATTGTGAAAAAGTGGCATTTTTAAAAGTATAAAATGAACACCTGAGCGTCCTCTTCTTTTCAACCAAGTCCATATCACCGTCTTTTGCTTATTTTCGGTATTAAATTGATTTGCAAGCATTTGGCTTTGTTAAGCTCTTAAAAATACTATTTTCAAAAGCAGTTATGGCAGTTTTCGTTCGTGCGAAGAACCATATCGAAGCGATTGAGAAGAGATAAAACTCACGTATATCCTTGGGTCGAGAAGAAGAGCAAAGTGTCCTGACTTATTTATTCTATATATTTATATCCCTTTAAAGACTTGGATTGATTTTTTTACGTGTTACTTTTCGGTGCCACGCGTGAGGCTGCGTCCACACTGTATCGTAAAGCGCGTGCATAATGCGTACGAGCAAATGGACCCGCAGAAGAGCGACACAATAACATGGAGAGCTGCAATCACAGCTCTGCCTCCAGCGCCTCTCGTCCGAGTGAAAAACTGCGCAATTATAGCCCCGCTGCCAACGTCTCGGGGCCCACCCTTCGCTGTCCCTTCCTTCCCTTCCCACTCATCACTGTCCTCCCCGCTCTTTCTTCCCTATCCGTTTCCTTCCTTCGTTCTCCCTTCTCATCTTTCTCTGTTCAGGTGTCCTCTACTTTCCCGACTCTCTCTGTCTTTGCCCAGCTTCTCTGTTATTTTCATAGTTTCTTTGCCAACGGTAGCTACTTTCTCCTTCGGTCTTCCACCTGCTCACCTATTTCTGATTCTTCTTAAACGCTGCAATTGTTTCCTGACCTAACGCTATCCCTATAAAATTTGCTACTTACATTAAAATGGAGAATCTTCCTGGATATCTGAAAAGTCGATCCACTCCGTTTAGCCGCCGAGTTTATTTGATTTTCAGCCGTGTAACTCCTTTTTGAGGTTTTATTGGAGTGCAGTGTTCTTTAATGCTTTGCCATCGTATTTCGGTAGCTGATTTTGGTGAGAGAATATAGCTACGTTTTTCTATTGGAAAACTTATTGCCTCTTATGGTTCCCTTAAATAACCCTTCAGGGTCTGCTTCGTACCTTCTCTGCTCTTTCTCCCACTTGCCCCTTCCTCCTCTGTTGAGTATTCTTACAGTGTATCTAATGTATATCTTTTTTTCCCGGAGTCGTCTGCTGAATGTTCTGCTGACTGTTTACCTACTGTATCACTTCTTTGTTCCATAACCCCTTAACTTTCTGTTGACTGTTCTATCTATTCACCCCATATCTCTTCATTCTCCCATTGGCTTCTTCGGTTGATCCTGCTGTTTGCCAAGTGTATCTCTTCTTTGTCCCATTGACCTCTTCGTCTTCTGTTGAGTGTTTTTATTGCCTACCGTCTGCACTTATCTCTTCCCTTCCTCCTCCCACTGTCCCCCTGTCTCGTCCCCCATCGCACTCACCTCCCTCACAGCCCCCTGCTCAACACCCCCTCCCCCCCTACACACCGTCTCACTCGGCCAGCCCGTTACCCAAAAGAGTTCACTACAACCGCATGACCCCAAGCAGAGACAGACAGAGAGGGAGACTCGCTTGTTACTGGAGAGCTGAACGCGCAATAGGAAATGATCCGACCGTGCAGTTGTTACCTGCGTGCCGACACCAAATGAATTGATCCATTGCTAATACCTGCTTGCGGTAGCATAGGAAGTGTACCCTAACTGTTGCTTTCATGCTGTATCGTGAAGAAATGATCTGAATTCGTAAGCAACGCGCGATAGTACAAGAAATGATTTCCTTTTAGTTACTTGTACCTACCTATACGGATGCGCAAGAAAATGATGGCATCAATAAGTAAATGTTCCTCTACTGTTACTCGTGCATGACGAAATGATTCCTTCCTCTTATTGGCGAGCGGTGGGCTACATCAATAATTATTGTTCCTTACTGTTATGTACTTAAGTAAGTACAGTGGCGTAAAAACTTTGTTCTTTGCAGTTACACGCGTTAGCACTAAGATATGATTCCTCACTGTAGCTGCACGCGGTATTTTACGGCAAATTATCACTTACTGTTACCACCATGAAATAGTTTATTGTACTGCTCTCAAACCATGGGTGTTTATGCAGTAGTATCACCCACAGTTGGAACAAAACATTTATACGCAGTTGAGAACTCCGCCGCGCCAATGGAAGAATAATGCAGCGGTAGCTAACGGCTCATCTACCCGTAAAACCTTATGGAAGATTCAAACTCGTTACAGCCTGATCGTAAACCCTTATATAAGATATGAACGTGTCTGGGCCTATATTTAAATCCTTATACAAATTCTAAACTCGTTTCAGTCTATACGTAAACCCTTATACAAGATTTGAACTCATAGCAGCCTAAATGTAAACTCTTATACTACACCTAAACTTGTCGCAAGCTAAATGTAAACAATTGTAGACCAGCCGAATGCGTCACAACTTCAACACAAGCCTAGAGGCAGGGTCGAGCTAATCACGCCATAAGCTAAAGGTAGGAGCTAGACAGTTCCATATTTCCTGGAAGCGCAACACCCGCAGCAACAAACAAAAGCAGGAGCAGCAGCAGCACAGTTTGTACCTGAGCCCCCCTGGGACTCCGGCGAAAGCCGCTGGGTGGTGCAAGTAAACTCTGTTGCCTGCCATGGTTGGGCCAATTTGTTAGCTCGGTAGGTACGCTCTATCACTGTCGCTCCCCAGCTTCTGTTAGAGATAACTTCGCGCCAACGATATGTTGTCTATACAGTTGACGCCGCGTCCATGCCGGTGTGCAGCCATGCATGGATCTTGCTACCTCCTCTCTTTTTCTGCTCAGCAACAGGTAGTTCGACCGACGCCTATATCATTTCTGCATTGGCCGGCAAGAAAGTTGGCCGCTATAGTTGTCTTAGATTAGTAGCAGAGATTTTTTTCCGGCCGTGCATGAGTCCTCCATTCTTTTTGTAGCAAACAGTGTTCGACGGTTCATATTATTCCTGCATTGGCGTCGAAGAAGCTAAATTGGAGTTAAGCTGTTTGGGATAAGAACCGCTTATTTTTCAACCCCACATGGTATGAATCTTGCTATTTCCGGGGCATTTTCTCTAAGCAGCAGGTAGCTCGACGCCTGAATCACCTCTACATTGGCCTTTTAAAGAAATTGGAGTCCAGTGTGGCTTGCGAGCAATGATTTTTCAGCTGTGCGTTGCTATCCTCACGTGTTTCCCGTTGAGCAAGAGTAATGCTGCGACGCCTATACTATTTCATCATTGCTCTGCAAGAAAAATGAACACATGGTGTCTTGATTTGGTATTGCACAGAATTTGCAACAGTGCACAGCTCTCTAAGTGTGTCTCATGTCTTTTTTTTTTCGTATGTGGAACGAGTAACTCGGAACTAATAGGATTTTCGAGTTAGCCTTTAGAAAGTTGAAGTTCAGTAGCCTAGCTTGCGTTAGCAGAACTCACTGTTAAGAGCATTGCCGTTGTGCATAGGTACCTATTCCCCAGCTTTATATATACATTGTGCTGTCTTGCAATTGACGTCCAGCGCTCCTGAAAGAGGATATTCCAAACAATGCATTTCTTGAGAAAAGCCGAAGTTTTATTCATTCCTTGTAGGCTTAGCTACAGAATATAGTATGACAGTAACATCGCTTTTGGAGCTGGATTTGAAAATTTGGATGTTTCTCATCGTAGTTTGCGATAAAGATAATTCAAAAAATACGTATTTTTCTTCGTTTTTAAATTTACGGCGTGAACGCTAGAGCACAAATAGAAGCTCGAAGGCTGAGCGATATGCTTTTGAAGAGAGACGTTTCACAGGATTGGAAAGTGAAATCGGCGGCTGCTTCTATGAATGGTTCGTTCTACAAACATCTTTCCCCTCTATTTATTCATTTTGCCGTATAAAATTCTCTCTTTTGAGTTAGTGAAATATACCCTTAAAATTTCGTTCCTAGCACACTTTTCTGGAATCTTTTTTTGCGTTGAAACTCAGCTGCTACAGACTTGGTTACATTTTTAGTTGTCTGTGCCTTTGATTTTAGAGTTTGTTCTTCCAGTATTTGGAGCGAACAAATTATTCAAAAAATATTCTTAAAAATTAGTAATCTTCAAGTGGCAAAGTATTTACTTGATGTGATTGCTTGAAAAGTGGGCCGTACATCTTAAAGTCGGTCGTAAAACAAAACTGTCGCAGGCGGGGAAAAGTGAAAACCTGATATGACAAGTACGGTACCTGCGTAAATTTCTCCCATGAAACTTAATGCCATTCATGTGTAGTTGTACACTTTAACGCCTTTTAGCGACTGACGCTCCAAATAATCATGTCTATTGCATCAGTTGAGTTCATAGCTAACAATAGACACCCGCTTGAGTCACGTGTGTCATTCTGTTATATCTTGTCACTTGTGACATCGCCAGTGCGTGCTCTGGATGTCCATATAGCAATACTGTATAATATGTATGTATTGTGTTTCCCACCTACCGTACCTTGTATAGCCTCTTCATCTTGTGGTTCCACCGTGAATACCCTGTTGATTGGCAGAAAAATCATGTTTCTGCTATATATATTCACTTTTGAAAGTATCGAGTCACGTGTATCATTCTGTAATATTCTTATTTACTTTAAGACTTCGTCAGTGATTCTAGTTAACCTGTTTAACAAGTTACCGAGGCAGTGCAGCGCGCATCGACTATAGGAGTAGTCACATGCAGGTGACTCATGTTTGACTCAACAAAAAATGTTGAATCAGACCTTCTAAGCTTGTGAGTCACACTGTTATCGTGTACAGCTGAGAAACCTTGGAGATCTGGAAAGGGTTTCATTTTTTTTTTTTTTTTTTTTGTGGGTTTGTAGGAGAATTTTGTCCTATAAAAATAAAGCATCGTAAAGTAGAAGATGTCGTCCAGCTAGCATTGTTAAAACGTACGGAGTTGTTACTTCTGCATGTATTTCAGAATGTTCTATCGCAGTATTTGAAAAAATTACGTAACATGTAATTCTCTAGTTGCTTAAGCGTAGTTACGAAGTAATTTAAAAAAAATACTTATTTTTCTTCTACCGCATAATTTACTGAATTATATTTGCATAAGGCGAATAGTGTGACTTCGTATGAATTTCTCAAATCCTGTAGATGCATTTTTTAAAAAATTTTGCGTAATTTTTGTATGCCTACCGCAAAAATACACGGACTTTCTTCCGTATGAATTTGTAATTTGAAGCTATTTAGTGGAGAAAATGAACAGAATAGAGCGCGTTTCTACTCGGCGATGGTATCCCGGAAATGTTTACGTCGTTGTTGTTGTCATACAGCAGTGACCACAAGCTGGTTGTGTTACCAATGCATTGCTGATGACTAATTTCCTGGTTCTTGCTGCTGATATACTGTTATCATCCGATCTACTATATTGGTATTATAGACGTTAATTTACGTCACCCACTTCGTGTGGTGTTCAGGTTCCTGCTTTTCTTCTTAGTTAAATTGTGTTGTAGCTTCAATAGCTTGTTTTGCACCCTTGGTACGTGGTGTTCAGTGTTCGATACTGTGTATTTTTCCTTCAAAACCTTGTCTTCAAGCTTCAAGTCCTTGTGTTTCTCATTTCATACCTTGTGTCCACCTTCAAAATGCTGAGTTTTATTTTTAAAAGTCCGTGTTTCACCTTCATTAGCTTTTGTCCTACCCTTGATACATTATTTTGTTCCTACCTCTACATTCTGTGTTCACCTTTTGATTTTTATAGTGTGTTCCACCTTTAGTATCATGTCTAGGTGTAACTGCGCTTCTTCTTCCTACTGTTCGTAATTCACGCACTCTTCTATACCTTTTATCCCAATTTCGATCCTTGGTGTCTATACCGTCGACACCAACCTTATACCTTCCCATTCTCTCATCGTACCATCTCCCCCAACTTCCCATTCTCCTGCGCGTTACCCCACTGTGTCCCTCCGCCCCGTGCTCCTCACACCACCAAACCTCAGCCGGGCAGGTGTATTGCCCCAGGCAGCGAGGAAGGGCTCGCTGGTCGCCACCACCACCCTTGGGGGAGCGGGAGAAGGTGGCTGGCGAGGCACCCGGGGGGATGGAGGAGATTCAGTGGTTTTTGTGGCTAGAAGGAATAGTGGTTATGAAGTTTGTAAATGGTTATATTTTGATCCTGTACCACTTGAAAAACGATTGGGATTTGGTCAAAATTGTTTAATCTCTATGAAAATTAACGTATCCAGGATATGATATATATATATACAGTATATATACTGTATATAGTAACTCTTTTAGCACCGCAGTCATTGTGCTTTTGTTGACTTTATGTACATAGTGTGAGTTATGCATCCGAACAACCAGTTCAAAGGAGGAGGCGCTCCTTTGTATTGTCTAACAACTACTAGAGAGTTACCTATCTCTTCCTAAATTAGTCTCTTAATAATACTCGTAGCAATGCATATACTGTCAGTTTTAGTACCTATCATAACACGATGTATGTTGGCAGAACATCTTCGTATTGATTTATCTCCAGTTTCACTAGTGACTTTAGTCCTGAAAGAAACTTGTTAGCCTTAGGTTCCAGGTAAAGCGATGCAACTGTTCCTGGAAAGGTCTTCAGCGTGTTTGGTACTACGTCGAGCTCTTCTGGGCCTATAGTTTAACTGCGATACACGCGCCCACTTTAAACCATTCTCGCGTACTGCTTTGCACTGCAGCAGTTCGTCATGCAAATCGTGTTAGCCGTGTCACTTAACCGTCTGTGCTGCATCATAAACGCCCGCTTTACTAATTTTCGTGTGTAGTTTCACACTATATCAGTTTACAAGAGCACTTGGGTGCCTTATTTTTCTAAACCGTGAGTAGTATATCATATACGCTAGATTCACTAATTTTCGAATTGTCGTGGACATGTTCGCACCGTATTAGCTCACAATGCATTCACGTGGAGCTTGCAGGAGTCCGATTTTTCCATTTGTCGTACATTGGTGTTGAAACTTCGCAATTGTGCGCTACTGTAATGCAAATTCAGCTGAATATGAAATGATTGACTCACCTGCTTCCACGACATTTTTAATATCCTATAAGAACTAGCATCATCGCTACTTTGCCCCGACCTTTTAGTATTTTTACTGCTGAAGGATCATTGCACATTCGTAATTATCTACTGAGTAGTTGACTGTTACCTACTCGACCTCAACAAATCGTGGTTGTGTACTTTAAATATTGCTGATATTCTTCCATGTACTGCTGTAGACTCGTGCCTGCATCTGTGAGTCGATATCAATTTACCCTTCAAACGGCCCTCATTTCAGCAGAAGATATGAAAGTTAAACTGTTGTTTTAAGTCTAGCCCTTCATTGGGCGGTTGGAAAATGTTCTGAATAGTATTAAGAAAATAATCATAAATGGTCACTTGCTCAGTAAAAGGTTAAAGTCCGATGCACTATCAAATGCAGCTGCTTATGCACGCAGTGGGCGCACTTCGCACATTGTCCTTTTGTTTGCTTTAACGCCTCAAATGTCTGTGTACTGGCTAACAGCTGGTTCATACCTATATATTTTTTGCTTTTTCCCAATAATTTTGCGCCTGCATTACTGATTAAGCTTGAGAAAATAATCCGTGATTTATGCAGCTAAATTTAGGAAGACATTAACGTTCGTGCAAGTCATTACTGCGACGTAAAGTAATTTTCCTCCACTTCTATTGCAGTGCGTCTCTTGCTAAGAGTCTCCAGAATACAGCGCTGTCATTATTCCATCATGAGGACTTATAATCATGCTGGCTATTTTTTAGGAGCGTATGCTAATGTTCCAGGAATAAAAGTCAGGTTGAGAAAGTGGTAACCCGCTACAGCTGGCTCATGCAGCGTGCCAAATCGAGGCCTCTGAAGTGCTGGTGTGCCAAGTCTCCAGCGAACAAAACACGACTTACGGGCGCAGCCGTGGATCAAAACAGACAGAGGGTGTGCAGAAGGCGAGTAAACGATACAGGGTATTGGATACACGTAGATAAACAACAGCACAAAAGGTCATGCGGAGAAGGACCATTAGTGAGCTTGCTGTCCGAGATGCTCCAGCAAGAAACTGAGACGCTCTAGAGTCAAGATGTGCTAAGCTCTCTGTGTGATGTTGAGGACAAATTGAGTGAACTTACCGCTACGGGTATTTACAGTGCACTAAAGCGCATTAAAAAATTGTAATGTGTGCTCGTGTAGTTATTTATTCGTTTATTGGCATGCACGTTTAGAGTCCTGCTTACTTCTACAGACAATATAAGGAGGTAGCTGTGTATATCCAGTAGGCGGATTGTTACCGAACAACTGAATGTAAAATGCGACGACATATGACGTCGCCCGCGCAGTTTCTTTCGGCCGCTTCAAGAAATATTTCACAACTCTGACATATCAGTTGCTTATTTCATCTTCATTTGCTTCATACGCTGCATTTTTGCAGTAAATATGGGGATCAGAAGCACTGTATTCTGCCAAACCTCTTGCCGTACAAACCAAAGTGTCTGGTTGTATATTTTTCCTGAAAATTTCGGAGGTGTCGAACGATATCTCGTCTTATGAAGCACTGCATGCGTTCAAAGATTGTCGCCGGTTTAATTTTGTCAAAGGTGCTAAGATATTTGTGTGTATTTTATATTTTGAACCATATAATAAAAATGAGAACAATTAACTTCGCTTTCAGTTTAAAAGAAACAGTATATTGACGGGTTAGAAAGTGACCTACGTCTAATAATGAATTGCCAACACTCCAAAGCGTAGTGTGCCGCGTATGGCACGTAGGAAATATTTTTACTTGCATGGCAAAGCTAAGATACAATTATGCACTGCATGGTTAAAAAAAAAGAATGCAGAGAGTTACAGAGATGGAGCTAGGAGGCTGAGGTAGAGTTTGGCCTCCAGTGTCTGGTAAGATAAAGCTGGCACGCCCAACTGCAATCAAGCCGGTGGTGTGCATGGCTGATACACACGTGATGTTACTACTATAGTTCACTTATTGACTTCATATTTACATGTCTTCCATTGAGACTGCCGCTGTGCAACGCAATTGCTTGATTGCTGCTATCTCGTAATCTTTCTAATTAACGTGACCGCCGAGGCAGAAGTTCGGTTTAAGGCTTATGCTCAAGTCAGGCTATTGTAGTAAATCAATTATTGAGTTCATATTTACTTCACTTTCCTCGAGACTTCGTTAATGCACAGCAACATCACCTGAGACACATCTATTATCTTAATATATGCACTGTATTTTTTCTAATACGACCCCGTGGGACTTGAATTTATTCATTCAAGCTTATGTGTATCTGCGTCACTGCAGTAGTTCAGTTGGTGATTTCATTTATATATTGTATTCCATCGAGATACCTACTGTTTCGTAGCTTAATGTTTATCCACTGTAGTCTACTTGCTGCGTCTTTCAGTATGGTCACTTGAACTCCATTCTTAATACCTATAACATGTATTTTTCTGTGTGTAAAACTTGTGCACCTATTGTTACTGTAACTGAGTTCCTAATAACAATTTCATTATTTTTCATATTGTTTTTTCTTCCGCTGTCAATATTTTCTGAGCCCCCAGTTTAAATAAGATATCTGGCTGCTGCCCTCACCCACAGACTACTGATAGAGGCAAGATCATCCTCGGCCGCAGTGCTGTCCGTACCTCGTCTTAGCTCAATCTTTTGTTTATTGAACTCCTGCAGTGTAATTGACCCTACCCCCTACCCTTCCAAAGACCTCTGCTGCGGTCGACACACAAAGACCAGCTCGATAGATAGTTAAGCAGCTTGCTAAATTGCCGCTATAATACTAGTAGTAACTTGTCTCGGGAAGCCACACCTTCCCTGGTAAACTTTGCGATCGTTCAGTTTTTCTCTGATTGAATTCTTGAGATTTGTTCTG
>LQNS02278169.1:1518068-1558700 GCA_001587735.2 Parhyale hawaiensis | reverse complement strand
AAGACCAGCTCGATAGATAGTTAAGCAGCTTGCTAAATTGCCGCTATAATACTAGTAGTAACTTGTCTCGGGAAGCCACACCTTCCCTGGTAAACTTTGCGATCGTTCAGTTTTTCTCTGATTGAATTCTTGAGATTTGTTCTGACCTCCTGCCCATGCGAAAGGCTTCTGTTGCGGTCAAGAAACCATGGCCTGCTACCTACACCTTCCCTTCCATACCTCGTGTTAGCTCAATATTTTCTTTGATTGAACTCCTGCAGTGTGATCGGCCCATGCCGCCAACCCATCCAAAGGCTTCTGCTGTGGTCGAGAAACCTGGCGAAACTAATGAACTGTGATGCTGCGTGACGCTCCTGTGCACCTTAATGAGAGGGTGAACTTTCCCGCGCGCAAACCCAACTGCGCAAAAAACCTCACACAAATAAAAACTGAGTGAGGTGGAGACTCACAGGTGGATGGCTCACGGCGAAGAAATCAAGAAGTTGAGATTGCCGGCTTACCTCTGCCTGGTCTGACAGATGCTGCCCGCTGACACTCCGCTAAAATAGGACTAAGAAAATTATGCTCCAGTGGCTGCCCTTGAGGACGTTAAGAACCTGTGATTGAAGAGCTGTCGAGCACAATAAAGAAAATACCAATTCTTATTTTTGCGTCGGAGGTCAGGTTTATGTAATGTTCCGTGATAGAGGAGCTGATACGACGAATAACTGGATAGTTTGTAGGAAGAGTAGGTATAGAAGAATCGTGTTATTGGAGCAAGGCAAAATGCAGCTACAACAAAACAAAAGAAAAAAACCTTTCACTATACTGTGATAATCTTTTCCGTTGTTTAGGTTTATAGGAAGCCGTGCACGTTCATATATATCGCAGTTTCCAGTTGTCATATTCTTTTGAAGAACTAGCCGATGCTACTATAGCTACTTTTATTACACAATATCATTTTCCCTACCCCTGCGGTAGTACCCATGGGCGAAAATTCTTGTAATTAGAAACGTGTTCTACAGTGTCATACTGATATTATTATTTCGACCTAAGAAAACTGCATTTATGTTTCGATCAGAGGCATGTTCTGTAATTTATTCAACTGTGTACCGTATTAGCCTGAAAAGCCAATGTTTACAACAGCTTGTTTATTATTTTTATATTATTGGCATGTAAGCTTGCTATTTATTAAACAGAATACAAGCCTGATTCCAATTATATCTAATTACCAGGCAACTCTCACGCCTCTTCTTCCTTTTCTTCTTATCACCCTTGGTGATAGACTTCTGGGCCTTTCCAGCCTTCTTCGCAGCTTTTCCAGAGGTTTTCGGTGCCATTTTAAGTAGACAGATCGCTACTAGCGTGATTCGAACGGCATATGCCGCAGTTTATAAACAATTGCTGCCGAGACAAAGTCCAAATAATGGTGAGCAGCAGTGTAGCGCTCGTCTTCTAATCAATGTGTGCTATATTTTTAGCAGGACCTACTCCACAATATAATTTTTTATCAATCTGAAACTTCTTGTCTAAATTTCTTTCTTCCACTTGTAAATTTGTCGTTAATTTCCCAGGATTCAAGCCTGGAAAATGTTCTAAGCGAGCTTGTGCAACTGATCGCATATTTTATCATAGGTCCGTAATTTTAGCAAAGTTTTTCTATCTTCGCCGTGTAAATTTCTCATTTACTTCGGGGAATTCAAGCGTGGAGCAAATTTTTACTTGATCATCCTAATTTGAGCTTGCGAAGCGGCTTCTAATTAGCCTTGGACAGACTTGACGAAGCTCTCTTGGTGTTGAAGAGACGCGAGTTCAGCAAACGAGGGGTGGCGGAGGTTAGGGCCGCGGGTGGATGAGGAAGCGCAGGGTTGAGGTGGGGTTCAGAAGGAGGAACTGGACTGACTGGAGCGAGCGAGAGAGAGAGGATGGATGGTCAAGGGAGAAGGAGGGTTTGCTGGGGCGAGTCGATGCCCTTATATGGTCTTGGACTGCACTGCCGTCGTGTGGTCTCCGGCACAGCTTGCAGCTGAGCGATCAGCTCTTCGGCTCTGGTCGACTCACGAAACTCTGCAAGCCTGTCTCTCTCTCTCGGCTGGAAATGATGCTGTGCACGGCCGCTCCCTGCCTCCGCTTTCACGCACTGCGCAGAATGATCGAGTGACGGCGCTCACGTCTCGGCGATGTTAGCATGTTGCAGTGAAAACCTCAGCGCGTAGTGCGCATGCAGGCAGTTTCAGTATTGGCGCTTCCTCCACTTGCGCGCTCTATACAAATGTTTAGCCTATGTCTCCGTGCTGCTGAATGCAGCCAAGAAACTTGCATGCAGTCCATGTGACTACATCGACGCGTCCCGTGCGTGTACGCACTGTACAGAATGCGTGACTATAGTAACGTCTCGGTACCGTTACATGTCGACTTGTGAAGCTGAAAGTGAAGAGCAGATTGCACGCAGTACGTTACTCCCACCTAATCAGGAAATCATCGACTATTATCCGACGTCTATAGAGGGCGGTATCGAATGATACCCGATAATTACCTTCAGTTTTTCAGGAGCGCACTCTGTCGTATACGGCTAAATGTAAATAACAGCGTAGTTTCGAGTTTAATTACACCAGAAGATCCTCAAGGTTTGCTACGTGCTTCGCAAGCCGTGTAAATGCGTCAATTTTCTTAGTCCGTTGAGAATTCTTGTATTTTGATAAAAGTGTTATCGTGTACTTCTTCGTTGGACTAAACTCTGCAGTGAAGTTGTTCACATACTTTGTTTTTACTATCACATCAGCATAATATTGCAAGACAGGCTTGCTGTTGCATTCACTAGAAAATAAGAAAATTTATCGAACCCATGATTCATTACACATCTCAATAACTTTTTCTTCGTATTCTATGTGTAATACAAAGTACACACCTGTTATTCCTATAATTTTTTGTTATCTGTTTATTTTTCTTATGTAAGCTAACACACTGCAATAGTTTCACACTATAGTTGGCCATTTTCTCCACGACTGCCGGTTTTCTTTGGCTCAGAACACTATGGCTCGCTACAATTGCCCCTGAAGAGCGCCATCCATCTCGATACAGTAGTACTGATTTTCTTCGAACCCCTCGGGCGCGCTCCATCCCAAAACCTGTTCTTCTCCTCACCGTCTAGTAGAAGAACCACGATATGCCCTCCCCCCGCTCCTATAGTTGCCCTTTCCCCTTCTTCACTTTTATTTTACTATTTTTTTCAACGGCTTCGGGTCTTGCTGACTCTCGATGCTGAGTTCTAGCAGTCATTAAACTCGTATTCAGCCCCCCTTGTAATTACTAGCCAAGTAACGTTCATCTCCGATCTTGCTGTACTCTAGCAACCACTGAACTCGTATGCAGTCTTTCTTTTGTTGTAATTACAAGCAGGGTAGCATTGTCTTCCGATCTTGATGTGCTCCAGCCGCCACTTAACTGGCATGCAGTCTTTCTTTTGTTGTAATTACAAGCAGGGTAGCATTGTCTTCCGGTCTTGATGTGCTCTAGTGGTCACTTAACTAGCAGCCGTATTCTATTGTTGTTTTTCTCTTTTGAAGTAGCAGGACCCTCTCATAAGTGCTTCACAAGCTGCTTACTGGATTATATTTGCAGCATAATTTACTCTCAGAATAGTAAGAAAAACTAATGCGATGGACATCCAATTCCAAAAGCAGAATTTCCGCACGAGGCTTGAAAGTATGAAATTTCAAAAAATTATGTAGAACGCTTGTAACAAAGTTTGCACTAGAGGTAGACTAGCCAATCACTACAGCTGAGGAGGTTTTATTTTTGTGGAGCTTAATTGTCTGTCTCTTTGTCTGTCACCAAGATAACTCAAAAAGTTATGGACGGCTCTTTACAATATTTACGGGGATTGTAAGACATGTTAAAAGTAACAGATGATAAACTGTTGGTGAATAACCTTCAATCGTTTGTTTGTTTGTTTGTCTGCCTCTTTTTTTCTTAGCACTATAACTAAAAAAATTATGGGCGGATTTTTATTAAATTTACGTGAGTTATTAGGTATATTACCAAGAGTAAATGATAAATTTTTGTGATGATAATGTGTTTGTTTGTTTCTGTGTTTGGTTTTAAGTTTGTTAGCAGAATAACTTAAAAAGTTATGAACGGGTTTTATTTTTTGAAATTTACCTGACTTGTTAAGTATATCACGAAGAGTAAATGATCGAATTTTGGTGATGATCGGCGGATCTGTTTATGTGTTTGACTAAAGTTTGTCAGAATGTTTGTTCGTGGCATAACACAGAGTTATGAACGGATCTTCGAGAAAATTTCAGAAGCTTTTATTACTGTCAAAAAGTAAAAAATGACCAAATTTTGGTGCTGATGTAAGGCAAATCATAGTTTCAGGACCAATTTGAATTTGTCGTTAACGTTGCTTTATTTGTCAGAGGCCTGCGCTATCAGAGTGGTGTAATTTTAGTAACGTATTTCATTCTCAAAAAATCGGACAGATTACGACATATACTGAGTACAGCAATCGTTACTATTAGTTTCATTTCAGATATAGATTTGTCCAAGTTTGCTTCCGCCGTCAGTTTAGAAAGACAAAACGTCAAGCTAGCGTAACCTATGTTTATTGCTCTCCCATCAACTGCTTGCTGGACGTACCATGTGGTGGACTTTCTCCGTGGATCAGCTGGGTATCCAAGTAACTAAGTTCTTTGCGTCGTGTGAGGAGAATAAAGGCTAAGACAGAACCGTCGAATTTGCATTCACTGCATGTCAATCGTGTGAAAAGAATTAACGCTGACGCGCACGCACTGTTGGTCGCAGGCACACAACCACCGCGTCCATCTCCCGCGCTGTACCTCAGCCGAACAGCGCGCAACCTAAACCAGCCCGCGAGCGGCTCCCAGACCCCGCCGGTCGTCTTGCCGAGTCAAGACCGCGCGTGCAAGATCTGCTGCCGCCTCTGCCGGATATGGACGATCAGTTCTTCTTAATTGAGACTTGGAACTCACTAATGCAAGCAAAAACCAAGAGCTGCTCTTTATCTGGGACTTGTGCCGCTATTTAGGAGATCAGCTCGAGGTCAAGCCGAGTGTTGTAGTTCGTCTGTGTGGCGATACGCCAGACGTCTCTGCGTAATTAAGGGTTACGC
This sequence comes from Parhyale hawaiensis, assembly GCA_001587735.2. NCBI lineage: Eukaryota > Metazoa > Arthropoda > Malacostraca > Amphipoda > Hyalidae > Parhyale > Parhyale hawaiensis. Next base: position 1,553,587 of record LQNS02278169.1, on the reverse strand, counting down.
GAGCGTAAAGCTACTAGATTTAATTCGTTTCAATCTTGATCTGCTGTAAAGCAACTGTTGCTTCTCTCTTTAGTTCTTGTTTGTTTTATTTTCTATTCATCGGTAGTGAACAGTATGATGTATGGGATATCTTCAATATTCATAAAGTGTACTGCATTGTAATGTAGGTCTTATTAAACAGAGTATCAACTGTGTTTTTTATAATATCTCCGTCTCTCATAAGAACATTGTTTGTGGCTGCAAATTATCGCCAAGACTTGATGCACGCAGCGGTCTCCTCGTGTCTCCGTAAACGCTCATGTGCAAGTTATGCAATTTGAAAGTGACGGCAGTATTCATTGATTGCTCACTTAACAAGTTGCTTTTAATGACACCGCCAAACTGCTGACGATTGACACGTCAGTAACCAAAGTGATAGAACCAGCATTTGCTTAAGTTAACTGCATTTAATTCAGTCTGAACTACAAATAAAACTTGTGCAAAGCACTGCTCTCCGGCCCCGATATTGTCAAATGCACCGAGTGAAATTATTGTACAGTGACAGTGTATGATTGTGCCTTCTAGACTCATGAAGGCCATACTAATTATTAGGTTACATTTTACCATTGACAATAAATTCCGTCCGAGGTAAACGCCGCTACCAGCGTCAATAGAATGAGGTGAGACGGCAACAACATATACGCGGCGTGGCAAGAAAGTCATTATTACGTCCGCCAAAGAGGTTACGTTCTCATCGAGTTTATTTGTCTCTTTGTCTGTCACTAAGATAACTGAAAAAGTTATGAAAGGATTTTTACGAAATTTACAGTGATTGTTAGGTATGTGAGGAGAAACAGATAATTAACTTTTGGTGATGATCCGTCATTCTGTTTGCTTATTTGTTTGGCCACCTATTTTTCTTATATATATATTTATATCATCATAACTCAATAGGTTATGAACGGATTTTTATGAAATTTTCGTGAATTAAGTATATCATGAAAAGTACATGGGCAAATTTTTGTAATGATTTGTTCGTTTGTTTGTTTGGCTCTGTGTCTGATTTTATGCTTGCTTGCAAAATAATTCAAAAAATTTTGAATGCAACTTTATGAAATTTACAGGAATTGTAAATATTGGAAGACATGAGTGATTAAATTTTGGCGATGATCGGTTTGTCTGTTTGACTAATGATTTTCAGAATGTTGTTAGCAGCATAACTAGAGAAGGTTTGAACGGATCTTCAAGAAAATAGAGAAGCAAGTGATTAGAGTTTGATATTGATACAAAGAAAAAAACCGTAGTTTCAGACCCAATATAAAGGTTACGTTACCCTGCCTTGCTTGGCGGAGGTATACGGTCTCAGAGTGCTCTAGTTTGTAGTATTGTTAAGCCAATTGTACCATAAAATCCCAACGTATCTGTTGGGCAATTGAAGAAATTGTAGTCTAGTGTAGTAGTTAATGAATTAAGGTGCATTGTTTTTACTTTTTTTTTTTTTTGAGGGGCGTTAATTCAACACTTATCTGTTTCTGGTTTCGGTGCAGCTGCGAATCTGTAAAATGGTGCGGGCTTCGTTGAAAACTGTCATTGTCGATGCCTGTTGGTCTCCGGCACAGCTGTGAATCTACTATTTTTCCGTGACTAGAGCTGAAAAGCGAAATACTTTTCCACGTCTAGACACTGACATGGGTGATGTAGTAGAACAGAATGTTGAGCAGAAACAGTCATTAATGATACCGGCACCGCCGGGAGCTCTTCATTTAAAATACTCGTGCTGTTGGTCCAGGCAGAAGTCTCTCATTGATGATGCTCACATTGTGTTGGGAAGATCATGAAGGCTTCGTCGTGACCTGATCTCACTTGTGGTTGTTCACTGATGGCTCCTGTGGCCAGTCGCGCTTTGAGATGATGATCGTGTCTGCAGAAGCTCAACGCCGGTTAGACAGTCGTGCCAATTTTCTTACCAGCTGATCCCAGCCGGGGGCGGCTAATTTTGGAGGATGACCTCAGCTGCCAATTCCAGTAGCGAGGTTCCTTAGGTTGTTTGCATGGAAGTGGTGGTATTCCTGCATGGAGTGAACGTGTCGGTTTGTAAAAGTAGCGGTAGTGGAAAATATGTGTAGCTTTGGTATTCCAGTTGCAGTGTTGGTTGATTAAATTAATGGTTGCCAGCGCTGTATATTGCTTCCAACAATACGAGTGTACTGAACTGAAAGATGTGAAGAGTACACTAGATGAAAAAATTCGTGTTCTATAGAGCTTTGCTGCAGAGTTTTATTTCATATAGCGTCTTTTTGTAATGGTAAAGTTACGGTAGATTATCAAAAAAACACCACGATATGATTGATATTTGGCTCTATGCGCAATCTTTGGCCGCCCCAGAAGCAAATTAGCTCCTGTGGCAGCCGATAATTTCATCAAGGTATATAGTGGAACTTTTGACTGATCACTTAGTGCAATTCTGAATTGATAAGGTGAACTGCTCTGACCACAAAACACAGCCGCACTACGTGGTAGTTACGCTTGCTTCCGTAATACATATAATTAATTTCTGCCGTAGGGAATATTATTGCATTGAGCGATGTTGTGTGTTATTATCTTATGAAGTTCACTGCTAAGAGTCACGCTTAAAAGTGTAGTCGGTATAGTTGAAGTGGTACTGCTGTGATACAGTCTAATACTTCAACCTGACCTCTCCTTAGTTTAATGGAAGGAGTTGAGAGTGACTCTAAATGTTTTCGACTGTTAACTTTATGAAGTTCCGTAATACGTGTTCTGGTTATTACAGTCTTTATACGAAGAATTCAAGTCAATGCAGAAGTTCTGACGTTGTTATTTACACTTGGGGAGTTGAGCGGCTTCTCTTGTGAGAGACCAGGCCCATAGAGACTAGAGTTGTCTGTTCATAATAAATACAAAACTAGCTTTAGACAGGAGTTGAGTGTCTCGCTTTAGCTGCAGCAAGTAGTTGAGTTCTAGCTCCATATATAGATACCGATTTCGACTCTAACCGGTGTTATTAGTCCAAATTGTGGTTCGACTGCCGTTCGAAATCCTGTGGGCTTTTTTGAACCGTTTTCACGTTAGTGGTTTGAAGTCAGCTCTTCTTGGCATGGAAGAAGGAAGTGTATAAAAGGAAGTTCCAGTAGCGCTCTCCAGAGGCCTCTCGGCAGCGACTGTTGCCTCTATTGACATTCGTTCCGGCACTGTCAGGTGCAAACTGTTGACTCTCTCGCCCTCGTGGGAACCGCAGCTCGCGCCTACAGTCTCACTATGCAAAATAAACTCCTTGAGTGCAATAAGTGTCGATGACCCTGCTCTGGATCCAAGTAAAGGTTTTATTTTATTCACAGGAGTACTATAGTCTTACGTATTGTTTCGAACCCCAATGAGTGCTTTCGTGAATATTATAACTTTGATCCAGAGAAACACTCGAATTAAGTATTTTCTTTCGTCCTCAATGTAAAAAATACGCCCCTTCATCAACCGATTGACCTATTATGCATATAGGTATATATATATATATATACCTATACATTCCTTCCTATATATATATATGTATATAGGTTGTAAGACTTGTATTCAATCCATTCAACGCCTGAGTGATTTGCACAATTAAATTTTTGGTAAGTTGTCTTCTTACGTATTGTATCCCACCTCGAGAACTCGTTCACAAGTTTATTTTTCAACTCTTCGTCATTTGAGCTTCATTACCTTCATGCATAGTAGTTTATTTCCATATTTAATTAGGTTTAAATTAACATATAAGCTAAACTCTGTTTTATCCTCCCTCAAGTCTAGCCCAATCCCAAGCGTTCAATTTTATTCGAGCCTGTCTGGACAACAACAGTCATGTTTCCTTCCTCAAGTGCGCGTTAAGACAAGTCCGTATTCCAGTCCCATAGTTTATTTTTATTCTTCTTGCCTGTATAATCAAGGAACTTTTTAGCGAGGCGAGCTGCGTAGCGCCCGGGGCGGCGTAGTAGCGCCCGAGTCGAGTTGTGGCGGCGAGGGGTGGATGGGTGATGTGCAGGATGGGTGAACGAGTGGGTGAGGGAGGTGGGGGTGAAGTGAGGAGGATGAGATGAATAGTGGATGTGTGAAATGGGATAATAATGAAATATTTCAATGGCATTTGTGCTCATGATAAACGTAAAAATAATTAAAAATTGTTGGATTTATAGTAATAGTAACGATTACTCAGAACTCGTTTATAAGTTAATAGATCCAGTTGCAGCGTAAGATTTTCTAGTATAGAGAAAGTTAAAGAGAAGATAATTACAGGACTTGAATGAACTTAATAATCAAAGAAAATGGATCCGATAAGAAAGCAGATCACGGGTCCTGTGAAGTTGAGTAAAATAATGCAAAGTACAGAGAGACAGCGGAGCAATTCTAGAGATGCCTCCCGAAAACTAGATTGGGCGAAGTATAAGTGTTGTGGTTGAAACAGAGTGAAACGAGTAGATAGGTGTAATACGGATATGCAGGTAGTAATATGTTTTATTAGGTACACACAGGGACATGGTACACAGGAGGCAGCTTAATACTAAGGTTACATTAGATACTAAGATCGGATAATACCATCATTACAAACTGCACTGCACTGCGGCCCATTGTTTGGCCCCTGTTTGGAAATAGTATACGCTGCCATCCGCTATACATGTTAGATAGTTTGTAACCAAGACCGTTACGGATGACTTTGAGCAAGACATCAGATTTTTTTTGTCCTGAGCTGGAGACTCAGAGCGCATTTTCTTGCCCTGACATTGAGACACTCAGTATACTTTTGAGCAAATATCATAGTCGCACTAGTTGACCTCGGCACAGTCATCAGGCGCCGAATTGTCATTTAGGCAACACGTAGGCGTCCAATCGATTTCTGCTTAAAGTTAGACTAAACCGAGTTACAGTACAGGGGATTGCAGTAGCTTCGAACGAGCTGGCATTTAATCTCATCCGAGCAGCGACCAAACTTTCTGATCAGCATGTTGCCCACTGCGGGGAGCTTTCGCGTTTCTCTCTCTATCTCCTGGTTATCACGAAAATCATTGGTGATTTTATGACCCAGGTAAGAGAAGCTGTCTACGTCAGTGATGAAAAAAAAAGAATCAAGACTGTGTGCCAGCTAGAGGAATCTTTGTAGCCCTCTGCAGCTAAAGCGACAATGACGCCGTATGGGCGCCAGTGTGGAGCTCTACTCGTGTATCCGCACCGAGGTTGCTGTGTTATTTTGTGCGCTTAAAGCTTCTCAGACTGTTATCTTATGAGGTTGTGTTATGAGTTTATTGTACGGGTTCAGGAGGGCTCTTTACTTCTAATTTTATAAAACAAGCTGATGCTGAGAAAGGAGGGAGTTCTCTTTTATGCTTCCAAGAACACTTCTCGTATTTACTTGATGCAAAGCTACTGGAAGTGTAAATAAAAACAGCTGCAAACGAGACAATGAACTCGTTGCTGTGCCAGCAGTGAAGCAGGAACCAAAACAAAAGCCCGATAGACAAGCCGGCGAGAAGAAGCAAAAAGTGCTGAAAAAAAGCGGCGCGACTCGCTTGTTTTCTCCTTTTTGTGGCTTTCTTTTGGCCTGAGGATGGACCTGAAAACGACGCCTCGGGTCATGTTGCTGAGATTGCCGCGCGCGTGGGGAGATGGGTAGGGGGCGCGTGGACGTGAGCCATAGTCGCGTGGACGTGAGTTAGAAGCGCGTGGACGTGAGTTAGGGGCACGTGGACGTGATTCGAGGCGCGTAGTCATGAGTTGGGAGCATGGAGTCATGACTCGGAATTGTATTAACGTTGACGTGAGTTGACTTGTTGGGACTCAGGAGCCTGAGTTTGGGACACGTGAGCGTGAGTTTGGCGCGTGTTTACGCGAGTTGGCGTGAATTGAGCCATGTGGGCGTGAGTTTGGATATGGACGTGAGTTGGGGCGCGCTGGTGTAGGATGGCATTTCGTGGACGTAAGTGGGAGATTGCTTGGACGCTTGCCGAAAATCGCCTGGAAGTGAGCTGGAGGCCCTTGGCCCTGAATCGAAGCTTGCTTGCATTTGCGTGGAGATCGCATGCACCTGAGTTTGGACCCAATACACGGGGCATGGGATCGCGCGGACATTAGTTTGAATCGCATAGACGTGAGATGGATCACATGGACGTGAGTTGGGCTTGTCTAAACGACAGTTGGATTCATAGGAAAGATGTGAGTGTAGCATGGCAGTGGGTTGAAATTGTTGCCAATGGTATTCCGGCGGGTGGACTTGCGTTTTCTTGTGAGGAAGTGAATTCGGTTAACGATGGTTTGGGTGAAATAAAATAAAGATTTTTGAGGATGGTCTGGATGCATATCTGTAACGCATGACCACTACTCTAAATTGCGTGGATGTGACTTGGATTTTGACAGGTACAAGGTGTGATCTCCTGGAAATGGTAGCGACTTCCGATCCCATGTCATATTTTACAGTAATTTGGATCCCAAATGCAGTCCCATGGATGGTACATTTAAATATATAATAACGTATAAATTGTTTCAGAGGATAATATGACAGAGTGGGTATAACTCTCTGAACGTAATTGAGACTGTCGAAATTAAATATGTGAATGCGCCCAAAATATATATTCGTGAACGCTAACGTTAAGCTTACTTGAACGTGTGCAGTAAAATGATCGCATGAACATACAATGAAGAAATACATTTGCGTGTTGTATGTGGTCTCGTGGTCGCGTAAATTTTTAACTAAATGTATTGTTAACATTTTGTACCTGTATTAAAATAAATCAGCACCCGAGCATGCGGTATATGCATGTTTTGTGTGTGGCGATAACTTAACAGAAAGTAAATGTTTTTTGCGTGTGTGTGTGATTATATCATTACTTTACAATTGCATTCTAGAACCGTGCAATTAAAATCGAGAAATGGCACGTGGATAACAGACTCCCGTGGAGAGCACTTGCGTAAATAAATGTTACTGTAAATATTACTCCATACATACAGTTGAACAATGGAGACATGTACCGCTCCCTTATACGACAAGCAACGTACTTCTAGTCCCGCCAAGGAGGTTATGCATTTACCGGGAGTTGTCTGTCTGCTGGCAACATGCCGGGGGTTGTCTGTTTGCAAGCAACATGCCGGGGGTTGTCTGTTTGCTGGCAACATGCCGGGGGTTGTCTGTCTGCTGGCAACATGCCGGGGGTTGTCTGTTTGCTAGCAACATGCCGGGGGTTGTCTGTTTGCTGGCAACATGCCGGGGGTTGTCTGTCTGCTAGCAACATGCCGGGGGTTGTCTGTCTGCTGGCAACATGCCGGGGGTTGTCTGTTTGCAAGCAACATGCCGGGGGTTGTCTGTTTGCTGGCAACACGCCGGGGGTTGTCTGTCTGCTGGCAACATGCCGGGGGTTGTCTGTTTGCTAGCAACATGCCGGGGGTTGTCTGTTTGCTGGCAACATGCCGGGGGTTGTCTGTCTGCTGGCAACATGCCGGGGGTTGTCTGTCTGCTGGCAACATGCCGGGGGTTGTCTGTTTGCTAGCAACATGCCGGGGTTTGTCTGTTTGCTGGCAACATGCCGGGGGTTGTCTGTCTGCTGGCCCGGGGGTTGTCTGTTTGCTAGCAACATGCCGGGGGTTGTCTGTTTGCTAGCAACATGCCGGATGTTGTCTGTGCTGGCAACATAACTCAAAAAGTTATTAATGAACTTTACCGGAACTGTTCGGAATGTCGATTGCGAGGAACACATAATTAAATGTTAATGCAACGTAACTCAAGCTATGGGGATTTTCACAAAATTTACCGAAGCAGTTAGGACCGAATGTCGCGAGGAATAGATGGTCAAATTTTGGGGTGATGATCCGTCGGTCCGTTTGTTTGTTTGTCTGTCTACCATTCTGCCATTTAGCATTACGTTTGCTTGGCGAAGGTTTGGGCTCTCGGAGTCCAACTGTAGTTCTTATTGTGTCCCTCTGGCCTGAGCTTCCAGCAATAGCTACGATTTGCTGTTCCGCTGCAATTAATTTTTTAAGCCTTTTTAATTGTTTGCTCATATTATATTTGTGCTTTTAAGCATCTAATAACATACGCATCAACAGTGATTTGAAACCGCTGTAGTATACAGAAACCTTTATTAACTGGCGGGTTGCTTCGTACGAGTGATATTTCTGGATTTTATTTTCTGCAAGAGCAATTGGGTTGTAAATTAAAGTTGTATCTGTGAATTTTTATTGACTAAAGTTCTTTGTGTTACTTTAATAATGATGTTTCTTGATCGGAGCGCAGTCTGTTCTTTGGCTGAACAGTAGTGATGTTCTAAACGTCTTCTGTTTTTCAGGTCATTGTCACTAAACTGTTTCTTTGTCACGTCCATGTGTGCTTTGGTTTCAATCTATTCTTAGTTATAAGATTCGGAGGATTTAATTCACGAGGCGACCGAAGTTTATTGCCTTCCTGAAGATCGTCGCTGATTACGATGCTTTGTGAGCTTGTGGCTCGGCAGATAAGAACATCCCCCTGTCAGATCATTACGATGTTAAGAGCTCTTTTTTATGGCTTGTTTTTTAGTAAATGAGCGAACCCTGCAGTGTGTCAAACACCGGCCGCCAAAAATGTGTAAACTTTTCGATCTCGACAGACAACGGTGGAAAAATATTGCCGGCAATATATAACAAACTTCTCCTTTTTGTTTGAAAGCGGTGGACAAAGAGGCTATTTCTTTCGTGCCACAAATAATTTGTTTTTCTTTTTTTTTACTGTTTTTGCCCTAGCCTGTTCAATAGTTTCCATTTTACCGACTGAAGGTGGTCATCGAATGTATCATGTATCGATGTATTAATTTATGGGCAGTATCATAATATTTGTAATAACTTGGTGGGCATACTTAACCTCTTCCCTCTCCCCCGCTGCCGCAGCCCTGCAGAGACGAGTACATCTAAATTCCCCCTTTAAAAAACGGCCCAAACAATGCCATGCTTATGAAAATTGTTCGTACCCCAGGGTTAATACGTGCTGACGTTGTCTGAATAGAGGCAGGATTTTTTTTTTGCACTCAATGCAAACAGCAAAATGAAGTGTGCTTATTAGAGATCTGCCTAAGAATATTCCAATAAATATCTATTTGATAGATAATTTATTATTGATATGTCACTGTTTTTTGAGAAAATAAAGTCACTTAGGCTCTACAATTAGCATTTTCACTCTATAAGGCGATATCGTATTTTGACGATCAGACTTGGCGGTAGAGTTACATATAGAGCACTGTACTAGCTACAGCTAACCGGACAAGCAAGCCTGCTTAAAACTCTCGTCGGCTATGAACACAAATATTCAAAAGTTCTTTCTAGGGTACCAAACCCACCCTGCACCTGTGAAGTATCGATTATCTAAGATTAAAGTTAATAAATTTTGACCGGTTTTCGGTGTTCTTTTACTTTGGCGAGACAGAATTAAGTCGGGAGTGACGCAACGGTGCTCGTTGCTCTACTAAATATGTTAGTGACCTTGTTATCAGCAGCTGTAGCAGTTTTTGTTTGTTATTGCCTCTTCTTTTCCAACTTACTTTTCTCATACTCGATGACTTTTGGTGCCTGGATTCTTCTTTTTTGCTTGACACACCACGTGTCGCTTGTTCTTACTCGCTTTGGACCAACAGTAGTTGATGTGGCGCAGGAGAAGGCCCCGAGCATAACGCCATTCTTCTGTAAGTGTGCGGTCGAGTGCAGCCGTGCGCCTTTCTAAGCTCGTCGGGCAGTTATCTGCAGTATGCGGGCTTCCTAGTTGGCGTGCTAGACAATGCGACTTTACCTTTACCTGTGCTAACTGCAATCACAACGGAGGAGCGCACTAAATCTGTTTCAGCGCCGACACTCTACCAATTAAACTTTTCCCAATCATCGTCGGCCGTCAACAAATATACTGCGTTCAGCCCGGTCGGTAGCTTCGTTGTAGCAGCCACCATCTTCTGTAGTGCCTGGTAAGCGTGTAGCAGACAACGACTGTGCGGTTTTCTTACGTCCAAGTGATCCGCAGGTACACCCTGATTGCTTAAATTTGTCCCCCCAATGGCAAATGTCAGGGACACTGCTCTGCAATTTGTAACTGATGTGAAGCATCGTAAGCTCTGCTCTCTCCCAGGCCATCTTCCTCACAATGTGCACAAAGCGGCAACTGATGGAGTGTGGGCGTGGAGATTTTAGCCTCTGCATGGGAATCAAAAGCTTCATCTGCACGGGAGGACGCAACCACAAAGGGTATAAGATTTGCATGTGTATCTTGTCGCCGTGTTTTCCGAATGTTCTGATTCTTGCATAAGTATTTTTTCGTTTCATGTCAGCTTGCAATAATGTGTCAGAAAAGCGTGATATTCGGACGTCTGTTAACTTCCTCTTGAGAAAGTTGAACCTTTTTCACTGGACTAAGCCTTCTTAAGAAAGATAACTTTTGTCTTGCAAATGCAGGTTGGCTGTGTCATGGTTGTGTTGCTGAAAGCTGGCGTTTTTCTGGTCAGGAAGGTTTTATGATAGAAGTCCCAGTGTTTGTTATATGGTTTTACTCTTCTTGTATCTTATGTATTTATTAGTTGATATTTTACGTTCAGTGCCGTCCATACGTAAGGAACAAAAAATTAAAATCAATCCATTGGTCATCAAGTGATTCGGGAATTTCTGTGGGGTTTTACCGATGTTTCGTAAGTTATTCTAAAGTTGCTCTTTTCTCGGTATCCAAAATTAAGAACGCCGTGCAAAATATGAGTGGCAATCATTACTTATTCATGTTTATAAAACGCGAAGCAAAAGATAGAGAATGTGTCGGTTGTAGGTCATCGTTGAAACATTTTTTGTCGCTATTTTTAAGTCTGAACTGTGAAACTTAGAAAGGAAAATCATACAATTAAGTAAATTGTACTTTTCAAGTTAAACATTCGAAAAGGTTTTGAGCAAAATTTTGACCCAATATAATGAAACTGGGAAGCTAACTAATAGATAGAAGCCTGGCCAATCTAAAAAAAAATACAGTTGGAGGAGACATTATTATATGCAACGCCTTGCACTAAGAGATCGCTTTACGTCTACGAGAAACATTTTTACGGATATGAAAGAGTGCATCGATAAGGCTTCAATTCAAACTTCCAATGAAAAATGGCTATTTGCAAGGAGTCCTCAAAAGAAGCCAATAATTAGCAATGAGAGCAAAACAACAAGCTTCCTCTTCGCGAAGAAACATGTGATTTGGTCACTAAGGTGCTGGAATAAATAGTTTTTCAGTCATGAATCAAAGTTCAGTGTATTTGGAACTGACGGACAGCAAGCGTTGCATGAGGAAACGAGTTGGTGAATCTTTGAATTCTAAGTGTACCATTAATACAGTTAAATTTGGAGGAAGTAACGTAACAGTTTGGTTTCTGGTATTGTGTCTGCTCAAGGTACGTCACCGCATATACGTTTGGACACCGGCGCTTATGTATCACATATAGAAACTTGTGGGAAAAACGTTATGCCAGTGCTATAAAATTCCGGGATTAATATATTAATACTCTTGTACTTATGCAGGTAATGGTAATTGTCATGAGGCGAAACTAGTAATGAAGTATCTCAAGGCGCAAAAATTAGAGGTTACAGGTTGGCCACCTCAGAGTCCGGATTTGAATCCAATCGAAAACTTAATTATGGAAACTTTGGGACCGAATGTTGTGGCAAGGAATCCAAAAGGTGTGGAAGTTACAATTGGAGGATGACTCAGCAAATGTAGCTATTACTGATTGTCCAAACTTGGTGAAATCCTGTGTGCCTAAATGAGCTGCAGATTTCAACAACGAAGGTTTCAGCACCAGATATTAAAAATATATTTGTAGTTTGTTTTTTGTTAGGGTAATTTCTTCAAAATTAAAGACTGTTCTTTAATTTTGGGCAACAGAAAGGGGTAAATTTAGAATATATTAGTTTGTATTTTCCTTGTACCTTAAAACTTAACTCGGACATAGTTTACTAGCTATATGTCAACTAGCAGTCAAATTCTCGGATAATGGATTATTTATATATTTCTCAATTATGGACGGCTCTATATATCACATCATGCTACATCATTTGTGGCACTTGTGGCCATTTTCGATCTATACAGGTTAGAAGAGGGTATGCCAAGTGCAGATTTCCCCGTAACAAAAATCTTTTAAATGTTTCCACTATTATGAATGTTAATCAAAACAATTATCCTCTATATGACTGAAACTATACGAGTATTGTAGATTATAGTACGGTGAAGGTAAACACAAACCCTATTCCCCATACTGTATTGAATAAGATGAAGATTGTTTTTTATCTACATGCGTTTTAGAATCGCATCTGTTTTTCTAGCATCGGTTGTGTTAGAGCGTTGCGAACCACGACAACACGTCGTATTTCATGCGCTTGTTGACAGGTTTTGCAGAGGACCCTGCTATTGGCGGTGAGTTGTTCGGGGTTTTGTGCATGTTTTGCTGCGTCTGAAGAACTTGCTTGGTGCTGAGAATAGAAGAGCGAGAGAGGCCTTACAGGCTTGTAATGATAGGGTGCGCCTGGACTCCGGGGACATTGATGTGACACAGTAGCTGGGACGTACAGAGGTGTCTTACTTCTGGCTCTTGGACCCTGCTACGTGGTGCCTTTTGTATAGTAGTGGGGGTGTTTCGATGTGTCTTACCTCTTGCTCTTGGACACTGCTACTCGGTACCTTTTGTATAGTATTGGGGATATTTCGATGTGTCTTACCTCTTGCTCTTGGACACTGCTACTTGGTACCTTTTGTGTAGTATTGGAGATATTTCGATGTGTCTTACCTGTTGCCCTTGGACACTGCTACTTGGTACCTTTTGTGTAGTATTGGGGATATTTCGATGTGTCTTACCTGTTGCCCTTGGACACTTCTACTTGGTACCTTTTGTATAGTATTGGGGATATTTCGATGTGTCTTACCTCTTGCTCTTGAACACTGCTACTCGGTACCTTTTGTATAGTATTGGGGATATTTCGATGTGTCTTACCTCTTGCTCTTGGACACTGCTACTCGGTACTTTTTGTATAGTAGTGGAATTTATATAGAGATGACTGCTTTTGGCTCTTGGACTCGGTGCTGCATGGTACTTTTGGCGAGGTAGCTGGCTGTACAGAGGTGTGCATTTCTGGATTCTCGTACTCATGCTGTTGTCGAAACAGGATTGAACTTAGACATGTTATCTCTTTCACATGAACTCCATCCATGACTACCGCAGGGATGTGAAGAGGTATGGTATATGTTAGTCATTGACTCGTGTATCTATGTTTTCAGTGTCGTAGCAGAAAGAGACAATAGTGTTTTAGTCCTGGCGTCATATTTCCTTAATTATTGTGGTAGAAGCAGGGATGAACACAAGCGCCGTATTTCTTTTTCATGGACTCTTCCACATGTTATCGGTATCGAGGCATGCAAGAATGGTCTATTGATAGCTTGCTTGTGTCTTTGTTGCAGCAGAGAGCATGTTCAGTGGTATCTTGGCCATAGCTCCATGCATCGACTTTTCCTGGTACCTTGAGTACCATATTTGTAGCTATGAAATCCTAGAACCGATATTGTAAAGTATGCATGTTTTAGTGTCGAGAGGGTCTCTTATGGGCTGCACATGTTACTGATTTTTTTGCATGGCTGTAAAGGGACGTACTATTCTTTATTCAAAGTTGTGACGCCCGTTTATTTATGTTTTGAATTTCAATTTGTATTTTTCCAACTTTTACAAGTGATAAGTTTCTGACTGAGAACACACATGTGCAATTTATGAAATGATCTAAAGAAAATATCCCTGTTTTGCCGCATGAGGCGATATTTCCGTAGAATTTTAAGAATAACCCGATACGATCAATCATTTCAAGGAAAATATTCCAACGCTCAAACAACTGCGTAAACCTGAATGGCTGTTTACTTAAAAAAAATAAGCATGATATTTGGCAATTAAAGGTCTAACGTTGATGCTACTATACATTTGTTGAGTTGGACTGTTAAAGTTCATGAGAGATGTGTTCTGATTGCGTACGCAGTTCGCACGATCGTGCATCACGCTGAGATACAACCTTAATATTTTTTATAGCTACTATATCACCATTTATCAGGCTAGCGCCATTATGAGATCGTTGTCTTCGCTTTAAATGATAACTTCGAGAACTTCAGTGCCATCATCTCCTTAAGCCAGAGTGGCGCTTTGGAGCACGATCGTGTCCAAGGGCAAACGAAAAGAAAGAAGCAAAAAATCGTTGTTCCTGCTTGATGGCTTTTTTGGGTGCTCCCATGTCATCACATATAATGTAATTTGTTTGGGTACAATCATGTCCAACACCAGGAAAGTTGAAAAGCTTGTAGTATTGTTGCGTAAATTTAAAAGCTCCAATGACTTTAAATTCGGTGTAATTTGTTTGTGGACAAATTATTATATTCACCATCAGAAAAGCTGAAAATCTAGCTCGTGATAATGATTAATAGAACTGAATGTAAATTTCATCCTAATAAACTAATTCGTTTGGGGTTATGTCCGAAAACAGTAATGAGTAGTAACTGGAGAAATTGTGTGGTAAATTTAGCAGCGCAAAATGCGATCATGTATAGCGTCATTTGTTGGTGTAAAATCATGTCCAAAATATGGGAAGTGTTTTAATTGGCTTTACAATTTGCATTTTTATTATATTGTGTATATGACCACTAAAATATTTCAGTGTTTTGTTGTGTATAAATTTATCCCCGCCTATCACTACCATCTACAGCAATGTTAATTCTCATATAGTTTTAGTGCTTCTTTTTCCACAAAAGCTAACCTAGAAACGACCGAGGAATCGCGCCATTGGTTTGAGGAGTTGAAAGTAAAAAATCTTAAAGGGTTCGGTTCGCATTGTTTTTCAAACGCCTGCCTTATATGTAACAATGCGTCATCAGTTGGGCGGGAGAATTTAAGCCCAATAGGCTTAATTTGTCCGGAACTATAGAGAATTGCGCTACCTTCTATACCCATTAACTCGAGTTTCAGGCGTTAACCCTTAATCGCTTACTCCTGAGTCTTCCAAAAATTCAATAATGCTCCATAAAATGGAGTTTCAGCCTTCTGCAATGTAATCAACTGTACTATATATCGTGCACCGTGCGCCATTTCATACAGCAAAGATATGGAATACCTCGTGCGCCCCCCTTGCTCTCCATAATCCGATTTTGTTATATATCTTCTATGCTCGACCTTCGTACGTGCGTCGTTTGAAACAAGCTCAAACACTTTACCTAGAAATGACCCAAATGCTCTGCAATTGACATTGCGTACTTCAAGGACAACATGATATTACCGGCTGCGTTTTGCAATATTTTTCGAACGCCTACCATCAATCATTGCACGTCTCGAATAAGACAAATTCTTATTGGTTTAGTGCGTAATTTTATTCAAAGGCTTACCGAGAAACGACGAGGCCAGCGTACAATTGATATTGCGTACATGGCAGTAAAAAAATATTGCCGGGTTCGGTCTTGTATTATTTTGCGAACGTCGCGGCCTGTTCGGTGGCAAGTGGTAATTTTGTACTCGGTAGCCGAGTGTCCTGAGGCCATGAGACTGTCGTAATAGCAGTTGTATTATGATCGGTAGCGTAAAAGTTGATAGAGGAAAAATCACTGCTGTAAATGGCAGTAGCTCAGCTGCACGACCTACGCCGGTCCGGCCGGCCGGTTCTCAGAGCTGTTTTTTTCTTTTTTTGAGAGAGAGCGAATTGCTATAGTTTTAACTAAGAAGTTTAATGATTACTTAAACTCAGGAAAATGGTTTAATTTAAACTAGCATTTACTGTGATAAAAAATCGAAAGAAAATGTTTTTTTTTTTTTCTTTTTAACTAGAGTTTACTGGTTGTTGAAACTCTATAGAATATTTATATTTCAACTAGAGTTAACTGTATTGCCGAAAGTCGAGACAAATGCGTTTCTTAAACCAGAGTTGCTGGTTGTAAACTTGAGTTCTACAGAGCTGCAATAACTCCAAAATATATTTAATTTTTATATCTAGTGCAGGGACAGGGCAACATTCTGGCACCCGTCAATACTGGTGAACTTATATCAGTTTTCCTCCTGGCAAATGCACTTAGACTGATTATTTTTTGTCGTGCATTATATCATCTGAAAGAACTTGAAATAGTAATTGATCGTAGGTTTCTCGTTTTTCATGAGTGCGATTTTGAATTTGTGTTGCTTTTTTTGAATTTGAACGTCATTTTCCCAGTTATTTTGCACTTTTTTTTAAATTTGACAACATATGCGTATGGGGCATTGGAAGATTTACTCTGCTACCAATTTTCATCAAAATCTGTTGAAAATTGAATTTTTTACAACGAACATTGCTTTTCGGCATAAAAAATAAAAACGCTGCAACTTTTTTAAAAAATTGAAATTTGCAAAAAAAGTACACCACAGGCTACGGCTACGATGACTTTACGTGTGGTTAAAATATTTGCACTGAATTTTTCAACTCCCTGTATAGTATGCTACGGGGAGTCGCGCCCTACTCAGATGGGGTACGCTACTTACCTTAGCTTTTATGGCAGCTTTTCCTGCCCAATTTCCTTTCTTCTATCTCCATACTCTTCCTTATGATTCTTTATGTCGGAATTCTTCTATACAGACTTACTTTGCCACTGCTCATTGATACTGTGTGGGAACCCTGGCGCACGGCCTCCTCGTTGTTCCTGGCGCGTCTTATGTCCCTTTTTCCTCTTTGGTTGATAGGGTACACTGCACATAGGGAGGAATAAACTAGGTATACAGTATTAGTAATTTTAATAATAACTGTGTTAATAATAATTATATTAATAATAAAAATGATTATCAGAGTTATAATTTTAAAAATAATAGCCGGATTGTAATCCGGCTTGGCTGAAAAGTTCGTCTGTTGCACGAAGTGTGAGTAGTAAAATATATATTTTTTAAGATAAGCATCATTAGTCATGGAATATTTCTCTGTACCAGTGCAGTACAATTATACAAAACTTACGAATAGAGTAGCTGAAGAACTATCAGGTTTTTATTAATTAACTATTTTATTCATGCTCTGTCTGCCTTTCACTTGCTCTCCGGATCGTGGTAGCTGCAATCTGCTGATTTCGATATTAAATTTTGTCCATCTTTTCCAAACATAATTGTAACTTGGACATTTTGTGCTTACCTCCATACACAAGAATTAAGTTCCAAGTGATGGGGAACATTAATGAAGGTCTCCGGTTAATCTTTGTAGTATGGGAACGAGAAGTCTACAACACAAGACTTTGTATGTAGTGTGCGCTAGAGATAGTGGGTTTTGCTCGTCATTTGCCAAACTGCCGACTTACGATTTCCATTCTCATTTAACCAATGTTACTGCTACTTAAAAATGTACACAGTCATACCTGAAGATACTATTCAACTACTTTCTGTAAAATCGGCGTTGTTTCTTGCTAGGCAGTTACCGTACTTTTTAATTGTGTTTTGACATCAGTACTCCAAACATTGCCGTTTTCTTAATAGATCCGAGGGTTGTACATGATACCATGCACTGTTCAACTGCTTGCATTTCAATCCTGCGACCAAGGAAGAGTTGAAGACACTGCAGTCTGTGACTTCAGAGAGCTGATCAGATCGACTAACTGCTTCAGACAACAGGTGAACGGTAGACAGTCTAGGAAGGAAGGGAGCGTCTGTGGGTGTGGTGGGAGGACAGTGGGAGGGATGGGGGACGGACGGGAAAGGCCACACGAACTCCCCCAGGCGACGAGGATGGGCACACAGTAGCTGGTTAAGTGTAGGTAATCGAACCCCTGCGGCAGCCAGCCATGAAGATGACTGTAGTATCGTTCAAACGCTACTGCCCGCACTCGATCATGGTGTTTCGCTCCATAAAAACACGTCTTTCACCACCATCTGCTGAATAAAAATCACCGACGTTTCTACTCTAGGTCCCTAAACTCGTTTCTAAATTGGTGATTGGTTTGGGTGTAGCGAGGTCAACAGAAGCGTGTGCGGTACGAATAAGATAGGCTAGTATGAGGTATTGCTAAGTATCCGCTTTATTTCAATCAAAGTTCGCTTCAAGATAAAAAGTGAACTTGTCTTCAGAGATTTCTAACTAGACCAGACAATTTGTACAATGCTAACAAAAATACCCCCCAAAAAGCATTTAAAAGTTATCAATAAATTCTTCGTATTGTATCAGTGTCTTGTGTCTATTTTTCTTCGTGGAATCGTATTAACAGTACTCTTCGAGGGAGGCCTGTACAGTTCGTAAAATAGCCAGTTTAGTTTACTGAAACATTGGATCCCAGGTCCATTGCTTTCGTTTTTTTAGCTAAGAAGCTTTACAATTTTAATATTTAAATGGAAAGTTCTTTTGCTGAACAGCAGGGGAAGAAATATATTTAGAACCCGATGAGAGCGCTTGTTTTCGTGATTCACGAATTTTAAGCAGCATTGGCGAGGCGGTAATTTAAGCTCGACAAATAAAACATAATGTGAACATTGTAAGCAGAAACTTCTCTTAAACATACAGTGTGTGGGCATTTTGGATATTTTTCTAGCTATCAAAAAATTATCAAATCACTGATTTTACAAAATATCTGAAAATTTTGGGCATTTCATGTAATTGCTAATTCACGTACAATTATGTAAATTGTGTATGGTAAGGCAAAGTGCGTTAGACTAGACGAGGTACGTTAGGTTGCACGACGTGAGAAGGTAAAGGTTACATGAGGTGAGCTAGGTTACGCCAGGTGTGGCAAGTTGTTGGTACGTTGCGCTACATGCAAAAAAAAAGAATTCAGTTGNAATTATGTAAATTGTGTATGGTAAGACAAAGTGCGTTAGACTAGACGAGGTACGTTAGGTTGCACGACGTGAGAAGGTAAAGGTTACATGAGGTGAGCTAGGTTACGCCAGGTGTGGCAAGTTGTTGGTACGTTGCGCTACACGCAAAAAAAAAGAATTCAGTTGAGCACGGAAAACTTGTTCACTGCTAAGTGAAAATATTAATTACATGAAATCCATGAAATTAAAGGATTTCGTGTTATCGCGTGCTTCACAATCTTACTCTGACCTCTACTTATATCGGTAAAGTCGGACTATGCAGGCCTCGATATCACTGGCTACTCCGTTAGTGCAGCGACACGGTCGACTGGAGCCGCGTCTTCTCAGCTTGTCATAGACGCCAAAAAAGTCACTGATTTTTATTCCTCTATTGCCTGGCCCAGTAGCTTGCTTCGAATACAATCGAGCCGGAAAGGTTTTAAAATTCTCACACATCGCATGGATAACTGTGGTATAGTGTGAAAACAAGGCTAGATATTCGTTCTTCCCTCGTGCTGGTCATTAGAGTAACGCGTAATAATTTTCTTAATACCGTCACCGATTGTTTCCATTTGCTGGCATAATTGGCCCTTTACTGTCTGTCCAAAAGCACTGTTTGGTCCCGTTTCGCAAAGTGCTATTTCTTAATAAACTGATGTATTATCTGGGAGGTCAAAGATGTGCTGGTCCCAGTACCATGTTGTTCGTATAGCACCAGTTGAGGAACGTTGAGTTAAAAGACAAAGGCTCAAGCTTCGGTAATCCTAGTGCATTATTGTCCACATGGTGATACATCTGGAACGTTTAATTTGCTGCAAATAGCCAAGCTGTTCTACTCCTTGTGTTCTATAGTCCGTATGGCATAAGCCTGGAAAGTTTAATAAAGAAGTACGTAGAAAAACTGTGGTTCATCGAGAGCGCCATGGTCCATGTAAAACAAAGTCTGGACCGCTAGAGAGCTTACTAGTCAAGCTGTGCTGGGCCTGGTGCGCTATGATCCGTGTAGCACCAAGGCCAGGGAGCATCTCCATACATAACCGAGAGCTAGGGCAGATGGCTGCCCTGCAATTTGTGTCGACTTAATTGCTTTGGTCTGAAGTTGCTCGGTGAATTGCGCTGAATTTATCTAGTGTTCTCCTAACCCTTGATTACGTCTTGTCCCTATTCCATGAGTGTCTCTTTTAGAATCACTTGATTTAAAACCCCTCCTTGACTGAAACGTGTACTTGAGATATTGCTATTTAGCGTCTCGACAAATTTCTTTGACGGTGCTTGTTGAATATTTATTCATTCATTTTTACGAAAACGTAGCCTAAATCCTAACATTTTTGAAAAAATGTAGTATCTCACATTGCCATTCGCATCTCTACTTCGATAAGTGGGGTAAAAGTATCTACACGATTAGCTTATATTTGCCAAGTATGTAGGGTAACTGATGTGTCTTGCAATCATTGGATACTGTCGTAGACCCTTACAAAATGTCAACAAACTGTATGTGTTAGAGCTTTATATGGAGGAAGACCTTCCTCCTTACTTTTTTATTATGCCCGTTTGTTTTAATGTTCTCTCTTTTCCTGAAGGAAAACGTTCCAAATTTCCTTACCGCTCAGTTTCCCGGTTTGCTCCAAGTTCCAGGCTGTGAGACCTGTTTTGAAATGAGACCTTTCTACGATTTGGCTTCGCCTGAACCAATTTTTGTTTCATTCTTGCTAAGTTCTTAAAGCAAAGGGAGTTGTCCGTGAAGCGAAGCACTAATTCTCTGTTCATCTTTCGCAACTAATGACTTAATTGATCTAAAGTTACGTACTACAACAGATATTACGCCGGGGAAATTGCTTTATCATTGATCTCAGAATGAATGCGATGAATATCTGTTGTTTACGACTATATTATCCAATGGTAATCAAATGTCGCTTTTATCATTTCCCCGAAAGCATACTAAGCTTGACCTTCTGTGGGTGCAGCGTTCATGTACGTGTTCTAGTCGTATAATTTTCTTTGCTTTGCAAGCTGTCATTTAGCATCTGGCTCGTGTTCTATGCGAAAACGTAATTGCAGGTTTTTTCTTCTGCGCTCATGCTACCGTGATTATTTTTCTCCGTAGCAAAATAGGTGCCATTTGGAGCTGCCGTAACCTGAAGCTAATGCCCTGTGGTAGACCGGTTTAGAGTCCGCGCTTACGCACTAACTTTACGCATTTGCTCTGCAGCTCTTGTTCAAAGCTGTGTCTTCCACAACTGGGCACGCTCTACCCTCCTATATAGCAAGAATGATAGAAAAACTAAGCTATTGTCTTATATTGATGCTGTCGTCTTTGTATGATGGTATACAACGTGTTGAGGCGTATTACACATTCACTTGAATCGTGTATGATTGCGTGCAAAAGCAGCAGAGAGTTTGAAATTGCAAGTGTAGGAGAATTTGGGATTCTATTTGGTAATTTATTGAATTTTGAACCATAGCTGTGTAACACTTGAAGATCGAGTTGCAAAATTTTCCAAACGTGAAGCGGTACAATAATCAGCTTTTTTATCGAACATGTAATTTTCCAAGGTTAGATATGATATGTAAGAGCTGATGCACTTGAAAACCTACACTTGTGTCTTTATAGAGTTCTGTACTTTGTCACCACTTAAAATTTTCGTTGCAAGTTTTTCAAGCGCATGGTGCGCAGTAACTGTCAGCATTTTGAAGATAGAAATGGTCTCGGAGGCTTGCAGTGACAGCTAGTGGCACCACTGCAGTCATCTGTACTGAGATAATCTACGTCGCTACTGCCGGGTATGCACCTGACGTTTTTCTGAAGACGATCTTCCAGTTAATTATTATAATCACAGCCCCAGTCCGCGTCGTATCGGCAATGAAAGACTGGTAGTCATGTTTTCGTTGCGTGCTAAGAGATGTCACTTGATTTTTTAATACATAATAGTATACCTTTTGGGGTGCTCCATGCCCTGTATTTTTATACAGATCCGAGGACCTCCTCTGTATTCTTATGCTTGATGCTTCAGTTCTTTGAATAAATTATGGAAACCTGAACTTTTTTAGAAGGTCGAAGATCGTATATTCTGGTATTGCACGGATGTTTCATGCCATGCATATGATTTTCTGCTTCGGCGTTTTTTAGAGAGAACAGAAGACTACCGTATACTTCTGTCTTCTTGTGCTCATTGATTAGTTTTTATATACATATTTTAGAAACCTCATAATTTTCAACGGAAATTAGACGACGTTCTCAGTGATCTATAAAACTAAAAAGTTGGCATCTTTTTCTCTTTCACTGAATTAGTTTTTCTTTGTATGAAATTTAGTATCAGGCTTTCTATCATTAGTTGTTATGAAAGTACTTACAGGACAAAAAATTGCTCTTAAGAAGTACCTACGATTTTGCCGTTTAAAAAATGCACTGAATCTTTAAGCCTTAGCCAAATCAGCTCTTCTCTAAGTTTCGAATTTCAAGATCTAGATAGATGTTCATGGAACCTAACATGGCCATTAGTCATGAGAGTAGAGGGTAATAATTTAGTTTTGAGAAGCGCAATTATGGCGCAAAATTGGTCTGGGATCGAGTAAAAGAGCTCCTTACGATGATATTTTCCACTGCATGCTGCATTTGGACCCACAGAACACCTGCCGACAACCTGACGCCGCCCCAGGGACTTCAGGGAGACTACGGGGCTGCTGTTACTGCTTCTGCTGCTTCTTCTTTTTCTTGAACTCTAGGCTGCCCTGTGCTGGGTCCCTACTAACTGCTTTGGTAGTGTAGTTGCACTATACATCTCTACGAACAACGTGATGTGAAAACCAGCGGCTCGCGTGTCTTCTATACAACCGTATCTATGCTACTGAGTTTAAATGTATTTCAAAATCACATGTGACCCTCGTATCCTCCTTTCCAGTTGTTCGGGCCAATATGTGGTCGCGGCATTAAGGAACTTTACACTGTGAACTATGAAGTGACCGTTGAAATAGGTGGCTGAAAAATATCAAAATTTCATAATCAATACCAATTGTCGTTGTTTATGTTGTTTATGCAAAAATATATTAATTTCCGTATTGGTGTAACTATCGATTTAGTTATCTTTTGGTCCTGAGTGTCTTCTCCGAAGGGGATGTAGCATCTGGCCGCAGTTCCCGCTGAGAAGGTTAATTTTCTAGAGTTATGTAGGCTCGTCTATGTTTACTTTCTGTCCTGCTAGGTGGGCCGCTAATCGAGGTGACGGACTTTTTTTGCTGGGCTCTCACCTTCGCCCGTGCGGAGGGCCACAGAAAGGACCGACCGCACGGGCGCTTCTTTCTTCTGTCTTCTTCTCTTTTCGTCCTTCATCTCTTACTACCTGAGCACACCGTTGTAGTTCCAGCTATAAGCCGGTTAAATCATCTTAGATCGCTATTGATTGTCTAAGTTTCAGAAATAGCGGGACAATACCAATATAAGAATAATACTTATCTGTTTATTATTTGCCAGTTTTATACATATTTATGGCGTTGCCTTCCTCTACTTCTATATAGAGTAGAAAAAAGTCACATGTCTATATCCAGGCTGTAGGTATCCTTACCTTGACGGATTTGGGATGAGGTCGGGGTGGTGTTGTACACGCCATCTCACATGTGCTGGGGCCTATCCCCGGTGACCAACCTTCGAGTGTTTCAAACCCGATGCAAGGCATCAGTCGAGACTTTCATTTCTAAGGCCATAAGACTATCGTCTGCAGCGGCCTTTAGAAAAGTAGAAGACTCCCAGGATGATTTAATTTTTAAAAGCCTTTCTGGACTCAAGAGTTTTATATTCATTAATCATCGACGACATTTCGAGCGGCTGGAGCTATATATGTAGATGAAGCTGATATCCTGTCTACCAACGTAAGATGAAAATATAGGGCGGACTGTGACGTCATTATTAAGACATAATTTTCTTGCAAAGATACAGAAGAGCTTCCTGTTTGTGTCTTCCTTATGGCGATGGCACACGCTGGTCAAGAGAACGAGTATTGTCATCTTTTTGTCCGAACGTTATGTTGAACTCTTGTAAACACAGCTTTGAGATTGCCAAGAAATGGTAAAAAATGTTTACCGTCAGTTCAGTTTGCTCCAAAAGTGCCGTTAGTTAACTTTCGAACATTTTGTTATCTCTGGAGGGATTTATAACTAAAAATTATTCGCAACTGTATGCTATTTAAATGGGCACATCAACACATTCGGAAGAAAAGATGACGATACTCGTTCTTTTGACTAGCGTGTGGCATCGGCATTAGTCTGTGTCGTCGTCACACGGGAATACTGAAGACCGCCCCTTTGAGTTCAGTTGTCTGTTGTTGACACTATTGCTCTTGTCTATAGCGATAACTCTGCTGGATCAGCGAGACCAGAGACAGTGATGACGTCACAGCAGTTTCCAGGAAGATTTGAGGTGTGTTTAAAAGTTGTGTTTTCCTTTGTTTGTTTTCTTTTGTTACCACCCATTGTGCAGTAAGTTGTTGCCTTAAGTAAGCCTCATCAGATCTGTGTACGAGCTATCTCATAGAACCTGCCGTCATTTTGATGGCTGTGACTGCTAGTAAGTTTATAAGTGTGTTTTTCAATTTAAATTTGTTAACATGTGGCTTATTCTGCCTTTTGCATTGTATCTATAATGTAGCTCGTGATTTGAAAAGCTACATATACTGACGTGTTTGTTACTGAAACCCCCAAAAATCAGTAAAGTATACAGAGACTTATTTATATACCCGGCCAGCCGTCCAAAATGACGGAAACAATTCACATTGACACCCCCATATTCATCCTGTCTTTGCAGCTGACTGACGTTATCGTTAGTTAGAAGCTTGTTGGAATTTCGACACGATATGATTTAGTTCAGCTCTTATAAGCCTTTAGGGAAGCTTATGCAGGAGCCACACTGTACAGTCACGCGCAAAAGTTATAAGAGGACATGTATCTCTCACGTCGTTCCAACTACACACCGTAAGTTCATAACGTACCCCTGCAAAGCACTAAATTGAACCACATGCGCTCTGCACGTCCGCCCGTAAGTTGACCGTGCGATTGTCCACGTCTACCCCCGCCGTGATTCACCTCAAGCATGCAGTGCTGCCACCACTCGGCGCGAATCGCCTGTTCGATTTTCACACAGCAATGATGATTTGGATTTTAGTTAACCCGTGTACTTTCCATTCGCTTTTGTTGATACAACCTCATTTTTTTACTTCATTCTGGAATAGTATTTAAGTAGGGCTTTGAAAAATTCAATACGATATATATCGTCACACGTTTATACCTTCAGAGTTTGTAAAACACAATTGCGCTAACACCAGTCGTTTATGACACGCAAATTCGTGTTTCTATTTTCCCACGAATGAAAACTGCGCCCGACTGTCCTTAATTTCGACTGTAAAAATCTAACAGTGGACTGCATTCATAACGACAGACTTCCCAGAAGTGCGTCAAATTTTTACGGTCACTTTTTAAGTGTTAAATGGACAGTGTTGAAGTTATCATCTGCTGTTCATCGAATGGCACAACACTTTTAGCCCATTATCTATTTGCTATGTGCCATCAGAATTATGTTCGGTTGTCTGCCTTACATTATCTATTCATCGGGTTATAAGGCCGAGCTAATGAGTTCTTTGTTGGCAGGTTGCGAGTGACTTCTAAATTGGAGATTTAGTGAAGGTTGGCGACGGGCCCAGCTACCCTGACATTACATGCAATGATCGTGCAAGTTTTGACGCGTCTTCCATTATGACAAGCAATATCTTGACTATAAATTGCTTCTGAAGGTATAAACTTGGCGAAATATCATCTCGGAAATCTTGAGAAGTGCTTCTGGGATTGCATCGTAATTGCAAGTGTCCTAAAACGTATGATAGACATGTAGAGTAAGAATAAACGTCTATAATGATGATGGGATTATATTCCTAGACATGTAAGTATCTATCGAAGTGCTAAAAATGAAAAGTACATAATGATGGCAGTGCTCTGTGGGTTGCATCGGAGTTGCACGAATCGAAAGGCATCTAATATGAAACTTGTAACCCGAACTAGTGAAACTGTGAGAGGACACAATGGGAGGTTTCTGTCCTTAGGTTTTGAAATGTTACCGATCATTAACTTCTTACGAACGTTTGATGTATCTATTCATTAGTGTAGAGTTTTGGAGGTGTTTCAGTGAATTCATTCGATATATACACGTCTCCCGAAAGTATTTAATATCAGACACATGAAACGTGATAGATGTAGTACTGAAGGGTCAAAGAAAGTTTATTCCGTGGCAGGTACATAAGTCACTAATAAAATATCAGAGCTAATATTGAATTAAGTAATAGTATTGCTCACACACCATAAGTGTCTTCACAGGTCTCAATACGACCAATTGGATTTCATGAATAGACTGTCAAACAAACCTCGATTTCTCGCTGGCAACCAGCATGATGTTGCAGAATTGATACACCAAGCGTCTTCATTTTTCTTCTTTGTTTTCACACATGGCAGAATTTCAAGTGTGATCGTTCCCATGCATTTTGATAATGCATGTATCATGAAATTGACATCATTTAGACGTTTATCAACTGCAGCTTAAAATTTTGCATTTGGCACCGAGAAGCCAATTTACCTGTGCCATGCGTAGTTAGCCATTTGAAATCGCTTGCTCTTTTCTTCTGTTTTTTTTTTTTTTGTTTATGGTTTTTTCTTATTTGGCAAATTTATTGATTCCTATCTTGGAATTCAGTGAATTTAGCACTTAGGAAGTTAAAATTCACAGCTATCTTATCAGACGCTTCTTATACGGTATTGTGTTATATGCACGTAATAAACTCGTAAGGTCTTGATAATTCGTCGCCAAAATTAGAACGATGCATTTATTTCAGGCTTAATTTCTTATCCGTTCTCTAAGTTATTTACTCATAAAGTTAAAAAGCTCTCTAGTGGTTTTACAGTTATGTGACAGTAGAAGATTGTAACGAATCCATGTTTTCATCATCTTATTGGACTATATCTGTGTGTTTATATCAAACAAATGCAACGCATTACGTCGCACGTATTCGCAAGTCATTACTTCATCTCAGATAAAAAGCAAATATTTAAATCAAGTATTAATCTAAAGGAATTATTAGGCACTTTCTAATTGTTACTTTAAAGGTAAGAAACGCCTAAAAAGAAGACGTTAAAGCGTCGTGAATAGTTAATTTAATTAACTTTAAGTTGCGCGCTGAACTGAAATTATATTAAACATTTTCTGAACGCTACTTTATTTAGAACATTCGTAGAATATGCGCGAACGATGTCATATTTTGTCGATATAAATTTATGTATCATCATAAGAGTAGCGTACTCTTGAAGACATTGCCTCCACGCTGCTGCTCGGCACAAAAACTTGAGTCTTTGTTGTTGAGCCATTTTTGTTCGTGTTCATAAAAACGCGCTGTTGTGCCAGTGGCCACAATAAAGAAACACTGTTTAAAACACTCCATAACAATGGTCTCTGAATGACAAAAGCATATTTTGTATTGCATACAAAGCATCCACTTGAGCCGCGACTCAAATGAAATTTAAATGCCACATTCAAATGAGGCTTGGGAATCAGAAACTATCGATGGGCAGCTGAAGACGCTGGCATGGGAAACTAGACGTGGCGAGATATGCCGCACTAGCGTTCGTCTCTATTTAATAACTTTCATTCTACCTTAACTGCCCATATTAAACTATTGGTTACTTGCAGGCTCAACATTAGTCGAAATATTCTGCGCTGCAGGCAAAATAATTGTTTACAGTATGGTAAAATACAAGTGTTTGCAGAGCACGGCAAGAAAAAAAAACTTTTTTTTAACGGAAATTAATCTATTTTTAACAGTTGGCAGCAGTAAGCATTGACGATAGCCATTTCTTCAAAAATTAATTAGCGATACAGCCACGTATCAAAAAACTTTAAACAAAAGCTGAAAGACAATTAAAAGCTGAAAGACAATTAAAAGCTGAAATAAGAAACTTACATAACAACGGGCGCGCCATAATTCAAAGTCAAGAGTGTCTCGTACAGTATTTATCTGGATGAAAAAAATTGATTTACCGGTACCACGAGCAGTCTGTAAAACGATCATCTCAGAAGCTCCTAGTTAGAAGCATATATGCAGGCATCAGCCTAAGAATTTCTTTAAACCTACTGCCCATGATCGATAATTTGTGTCACTCGCTGCCGGCCAAATAGCAGCGTACATTTGCCGAAGAATTACTTTGAGTCAAGACTGAACGTCACAATTAACTAGTGATTCATCTCATCTGGACCCATTCAGTCTCCAATACAGTCGTACAGCTCATGTAGTATTAAACGACTTTCCTGTGTCTCCATAGTGACTATGACATTTGGCATCCAGTGAAAGTCGAAAGTTGCATTAGACTTTTTTTCTGTTTTTCGTCCATTAGCTCTTGTATTGCTTTACGTTTCGTACATCCAGCACGTTTGTTAATGGTTTTAATGCTCTTTTAGAGATTTGTCATACAGATTTTTGGATGACCGACTCATGCTGTTGCTCTTCAGTATTGTGTATGCTTAACCCCACATGGCAAAGAGCGACAGCTTTTCTGGCATGATGTTTCACCTAGTGTTATTCCCTCGAAATACCCATTTTTTTGCGTGATTTGGGGCTATATATGACATCTTTTCTTTTACAAGGCGAGTGTTGTAATAGAGACACACTGTAGTCAATCGGAAGAGATTGTTGTATTTTCGACAGCTTCATGTTTACCCTGTATGTCCAAGAGCTACGTACCAGTCGTAGCCTATCTCCTCTGTTTGTTTTGTTGTTGAGGGTAGTTGATTAGTGCTAATTGGAAATTTTGACCAACTATTAGTTTTAGTTTCTATTTCATCAAACGAAATTTTCTTGAACTAACCAGTTAATAACGCAATTCTTATAAGAACGTGACTTTTAGGTTTGGCGTAATTATAATCGTTATTAAATAAGTTTCCCTGCAAAAAAGTACCACAACTTTCACATGGACACCCCACAACTAACAGAAACCATAAAGCACAGCGCTACTAAACCCAAGCAAGCCACATCGAGTTAAATAGCTTTGGCAATCAAAATTCCGGAGCTATTTAAATGACGTTGGTAGACCGAATAGCAAAGCTTGCCATTCTTTCAATAGATCACTTTTTGCAGGTGATTTCAACAGGTCCTTTAATATGCGTGTGATAGTGGCAACAAGTGCTTCCCATGCGGCGTGCTCCAGCTGCAGTAATAGGCTCTTTATGTGTAACCTTCTTCGAGGACTCTCAGACATACTCTCTACATCTCCCAGAGGGGACTTGATAAAAGAATTCCAACAATGGTATCGCAACAATCCGTCAACAGAGTCACAATGGTACGACAACAACAACATCGGAGGTGAAATGTTGTAGATTACTTACAATAACGCACTTTCATTGTGGAGAAAGACAGCTAGAATACGAATGCTGCCTCAAAGGAAAACATGAAATATAATGTTTATGCATATAATGCTCATGCCAAAGGAACATGTAGATCACTTATTAAATGATGCTGTTCTTACGAAAACGAACAGTGCTGGGTCAAAGGTCATATTTGTAGTCGTGTCACAGTTCCGTCGAAAGAATTACGCATGTTGATTCACTGTCCTAAATTTTTCACCACAAATTTTACTACAAACACGAGACTTTCGTCAGCTTAGACGCAAAGACTGGGTTAGTTGAATAGAGCGAATGTGAGCATTCTGTAGTAAAATAGTGGACAGTCAGTTATTTCTACGAAACCGTTCTTTATAAGTGCTTGGATTTTTTTTTGTCAATTTTACTACACTTTTTACTGCATAACCCAATGTAATTATTTGTGCCTCTTACTGCTCTTGTCTGGGAAACTTTTACTTCTTTGTCTACACTTTATACGCGGCAGTATTCTGTTTACGTTCTGTTTAGCCAACGCTCTTTTGCGAAATATGTAAAAACATGCTTCGTTATTTGTACTGTTGCCTCTTGCTCCATCTATGTACTTCAATCTCCTGTGCAGTATTCGATGCAGTGTATGACAAATTGTCTTTTCTTTACTTATTTTACAGCACTTGCCGTCACATAATACAAGTATTTCTGGCTGTCACTGCCGTCATCTATCGCCAATTTTGCTACACCGGAAAATGCACAAAGCGTGCAATGTAGCAGAGAAAATAGAGCGAGTAGGAGGAGGGCAGCAGAAGTCACATGCTGGCAGGCGGCCTGTGCGCTGCTCTCTCCAATCATTTGTCTTTCCTTCCGAGACGCAACAATTCATTTGCGGCGACACAAACCCAATTATTTCTATAGAAATGCCGCGGCGACCAAGCAACGCTTTCTGAATCATTACTTCGCCTGGTCCTTGAATAGAAACAGAGAGCGTCTATACGGGCCGAGCGGGGCTAAGTGCGTGGATAACCGGAGAATTGGTTGCGGAAAATTGTTCAAGTTAGACCGAAGTTCGCAAAATAACAAGAATCTTTTGCGCAGGGTGTTGGGAAAGTGCGCACTGTGCTATGAGTTACTTGTGTGTTTTCAGATGTAATGCTAGTTTTCATTTGAGATTTGGTCCGAGTAGTATTTTAGTAAATTTTGAATTAGTATTGTTTCTATAACTGCAGAACACGCATGGTTCGTTAATCATGTAGTCCTAGACTGCGAAGTTAGTACACATGCAGATGTGATGCGACCTCGATTTGTCAAAAAAAGAATCTGGTAATAAATAGGTGTATCATATTACGCCGTGCCTTCGCAACCCTCGTAAAAGAGTTCTGTACCTGAATTCATCAGTCACGGGCACCAAAATTCCGCTAACTCATCGTGCCAAGTACAAGAATTTCAGAAAAGTTGATTGAAGAGTTTTTTTGAATATTTTATAGAATAATAACTAAGGGCACGCAAATTCAGTGCCCGTATTTACACGGATATGTTCAAGCCTGTAATACCGATTCTTTCTCACATTGTGACACGTTGGATTTACAGTTTGATTATATGCTTAAAATGTTGTTAGCCTTCTCGCATGGTGCAAAACTGCAGCAGATTTATTTAATAAAGAGGCAGGTATTCGAATATTCATTCTACTTCCGAAGACTTTCGCACACGGTTTCCCATTCTCTCCTCTGCCCTTGAGGCGAACCGAGCACTTCCTTTCTGTCCGTGCTGGGTGAGATCGCTTGAGTGCGCTGTGTTGTACATTGTCATCATCCACACTTCACTAAGAAATTGGGTAATAGATTGTCTTCGCTGTGCTCTTCACGATGCACTGTATATATGTATTCGTGTAAACTCTATCTTGGTCAGGCAACGCTTTTTATTTCTCATAATTCTTGCTCCCAGTGCAGTGCAGTTGGAAAAAGAATTCCTGAAATTATAGCGAAATGACCCAGCTTTGTCCGGCGCTATTAGGTCACTGTTATTTTGATGAATAGGAGTACAAAACAGAACACCGTACGTGACTCACGCAGAGAATATTCGAAACACAAGTAGAGAGCACTCTGAAAGCACATACCTCCACCACGCAAGGCAACGGACATGAAAAATACAAATTGGTTCTGAAACCATGATTTTCGTTGTGTTGACACCGAAATCTAATCATTTCTACCTTTTGAGAGCATTAACAGTTTCTGTAATTTTCTTCAAGATTCGTTCAATACTTTTTGAGTTACGCTGCTAACAAACATAAGTCAAACACACAAACGGACGAGCTGATCATCACCAAAATTTAATCAATGATGTCTTTTAACATTACTAACAATTCCTGTGAATTTCGTAAAGATCCATCCATTACTTCTTGAGTTATTGTGTTAACAAGCTTTAAATCAAAAACAGCGACAAACGAACGAACTGATCATTACAAAAATTTGGTCATTCACGCTTGGTAATATACTCAACAACTAGTGTAAATTTCAAGGAAATCCATCCATAACTTTTAGAGTTATGGTACTGAGAAAAAATCGGCAAAACAAAGAGATAAACCGATTTTTACCAAAAGTAAATTATCTGTTGCTTTTAACAGGCCTAACAATCCCTGTAAAATTTTGTAAAGATCCGTTGATATCTTTTTGAGTTATCTTGGTAACAAACACCCCAACAGACTAAGAGACAGATAGAATAAGAGACAAATACGACAAAAACGTAACCTCCCTGGCGGAATTAATGAATGCAAGAGTCTTCATCATGCATGCTCATAATGGCACTGCGCATGCAGTGCTTTCTTTGGCTATCCTTTGTTATTGCTTTCGAACTTCAATGTCTAATAATTTAACAAATGTGTTGATCATTCTGTGCCGTAAGTATGAAACAGATGCTTGGATGCATAGGCATGCTCGTTAACGCATTTTTCAAAATCGATTGAATTTGGTACGAATGACTTCCAAGTACTATGGACATCTGCTGGTCGGCTATAATCGGGTTAATCCCTTAGCGGGTTGAGCGCCTCCCCCTATTCAAAAACACTAAAAGAAGGTGCATAGCTGGATGCAGCAATAACAAACCTCGCAAAAAATGCAATTGCAGTTTGGCTAGCATTCCTAAACAGTACCTGTAATCGCCTTATAAACTTTTAAGTCAAAACGTATAGATAATGGATGCATGCTTTACATCACCTTGGGGCAAATAAAATTTGCATTCTGCAAAAGTTAAGCTTCACTGGCAGTGTTAATTCATCGACTCAGGAGGCAGACTTTCTGGGATTTTTTGAGAAGCGACCCTGCCTCGCTTGTCAGTTGGCTGTCGCTCTATGAGCTACTGTTGGCTGATACCGAGCGATAAGTGCGGTGCATGTCGAGGGTGTAGCCCGTGATTTAATATTGACACCGATAAGACCGGACCACCCATGTGTCTCCCAAGTATGTGTGCTCTAAGTTTACCTAGAATACGTAGATCGGTATTGTGTACTTTCAAATATATACAATTGTGTACTCCGCATGCATGATAATCGTTATCTAATTATACCTAATACATAGTAATAAATGTTTTTACAATATAAACATTAATATACTCCGGTTGAATGTATTGAGGGGCTGATTATAACTAAAATATATCATTAGTTTGGTTTCCAAAGTAATATATACGTTGATATACTCCATCTGAATAGTATGTGTTGGCTAATATAGGGCATCATTGTTTATCATTTTCCAAGATAAAATATACGGTAATGTACTCCGGATTATTATTTTTTTATTTTTAAATTACACTAGACTGGCGACGTGGAAACGGAGTAACTCCTTGAGGTTGACAAACCCCCGTGCAAACAGAGATGACAATCGGCTGCAAAACCCCAGATTACGGAGTAGTTTTAACGAAGAGGGATGACATAGCAATTACAGCAGTGACGTGTCGACTCTACCGAGCCAAACACCCTCCAAGCACGTCTCCTAAAACCAATTTTCTGCAAGACACGTGAGGCAACCGAACGAATGTGGAACTCAAACGTTAACTTTGGACTCAGTCCCGCTCACATGAGCGGTAATATTATGCGGGAGTTTATAATAAGCAAAACAAATCATTATTTTGGTTTTCTACAGTAATACATAATAATAGTAATTTACATGTACATCGATTGATACTACCTCTATCATTCGCTAGGTAGTCTCTTGCGCTCTGATGTATACAACCAGCTGTTATAATGCACAAGCAAAGCTGCCTAGGCAACAGTATGGCCGGGGCTCAACTTGTGAGCTCGCTTTGCGTACAAGGTCTTTTCGGGGTGCTCAGTACCTGTCAGGCTGTTGTCGCATGAGGCTGCGCTATGTTGAAAGCGATGGATTTCCGCGAGGATTATAGTTTAGTATTCTGTTATTAAAGTTGTTGACATTAATATCAGAATGTTTTCACTCTATCGCCACCCAGGGTGTAATTTTGAAAACAGAAGCAGGGTAGAACAATACCATTACTATTTCAGAGAATTTCTAACATGATTATTTATGCGTTAGAAAATTTTAATTTCGAACACTGTAGTGCCAAACTGTAGCACTGTAGTTTGAACTCGCCGTTCCTGTGAACAGATTCCGTCTCATGTATTCATAACATTCTCCTTCAGGAGGCTCAGCAAGGATATGAGATTCATGCCTACAGCGCCCCTATCGTGACCCTATATTTGCATTATACTTAACTTAGCATTATTTGTGCAGTCTCGACGTACATTGTTTCCCCTCTCGTTTCGCTTATTTTTCGTATCAGATCACTAGTTAATTTCTCTTAATTCTTTCACTTCATAATCGACTTACTTTTTTCTGCAACTGAAAGTCCTTAATTAACTTGTGGATGATTTTGCGATGCACTTTATGTAGACGTAAGTCCGCTATCTGTGAATTTTTTAGATTGCAAAGTATTCTGTAGGAACGACGCTTATATACAAAAGTCTATTTGTAATGCTGCATTGTAATCAATTGGCCCCAAACGTACATGCATTAGTATTTAATTTTGAGTAGAATATTAACAAATAACGTAACCGAATTCGAGCAGCAGATACTTGGGTGACATCGGTGAGATCGTTGCTTAGTCTGCATTGAAATGCCCTGCTGACACACGTGGGCATTTCCACCCGCGTATTCTAGAAAATGCTCTGCGAAATACGACCATCGACAATCTCTTCTAAATCGATCTTAGCGGCTTTTGCTGGATAACAACCAGTATTGCTAGGATTCTTTATTGCAATATCCAAAGTGTCGTAATAGTTGATGACACCAAGAAAGCTCGACTCGCCTGTACCCAAGAAAATTTGAAGAGACAGATGCTGAAAACTCGTATTTTTCGAAGACCTTCTGGAACTTTTTTTATTTTTTCAGAGAAAGTGTAAGATTATCGAAGTAAGATATTGTTAATAATGTTTTATTAACATAGAACTTCCTCATGAAAGCCCTTGTTTGTTTCCAACATATTTCTGCAAATGTAAATTGAATTGAACGGCGCATGGCAGGCATTAGCGAGAGTGGACCGAAGAGGCTGCAAATGCTGGTCAGGTTACATCATTACTTCAGCCCCATTGCCCGGGAATTAGATAGAGGAAGGGCTCCACTTCTGGTGAATCTTTATACAATGGCCGATATTAATGATCTTGTCATGGTAATTACCAGAGTTTCCCTCTTTTCGACTAAGAACACTTAGGGACCGGACTGCCAACATGTTTAGTCTCATGGTGCTGCTTCTCTTCAGTCATAAGAGATCTACGGCAACATCTCAGTATAGCATTTTAGTAGAAATAGAGTTGAATGCTGGGTATGGATCTTATGTAAGTACTTAACCGTGTTCAGATTGCAGTACAGAATACGGCAATTGTACAGTTAAATAGCATGTGAAACAGTTCACCATGCAGCTGTTGATTGCTGCCATTGATTTTAATTAAGTTAGCATATGAGTGATCATGGGCGTGAAACTAGTCTAGGATGACTGTGGGGACTGATTTTTTTCAAACAACAGCATCACGATACAGTCTACAGATTGATACACTGCAGTATCCCACAAATAATTAATGTGTCATTAACGTTATATCGTCTTTGGTGCCAACAATTAAATTGTGGTGATCAGCGCGTTGAACATTATTCAACTTCATTAATTGTGGTGATCAGCGCGTTGAACATTATTCAACTTCATTAATTATGGTGATCCGCGCGTTGAACATTATTCAACTTCATTAATTGTGGTGATCCGCGCGTTGAACATTATTCAACTTCATTAATTGTGGTGATCAGCGCGTTGAACATTATTCAACTTCATTAATT